>VXBT01006740.1:2728620-2919666 GCA_013400235.1 Oriolus oriolus
GATAAAAAAAAAAAAAAAAAAAAAAAGAAAAAAAAAAAAAAAAAAAAAAAGAGAAATCTATACTAATAGTAGAAAATTTCAGAAAATGCACAAAATATCTATACCTATGCTGCTGTCAAAGAATAGTTTCTCTCTGTGTCCTCCTACACACATTTTATCATCTCTTTGTGACCATAACAATAACATACTGGAATATGACCAAATCAGTGACCTGCTTCATTCAGGGACTGGCTGGTTTTTGGCATTTTTCTGCAGCAATGAAATCAGTGAACTGTAGTTTGCCTACAATGTACAGGGGATTTTGTGCATGCCATAGTACACACTATTAATACGGCATATTTTGTCCATATATTCTGTAATGAGAATAGATCCACCATTGTTAATGCTGCAGTTCATGGTCTGAGTACTCCTGCTGTTACTGTTAGCCATATCGAAATAGCACTAAGGAGCCTTATTCAGAGCCAGATGTGCTTGGTGCTGTACAAACATGAAAAAAAAAAAAGGCAAAAGCAGAATCTGTAAAGTTAGTTTTTCTCTTGAATATTTAGTTGCATTTAAATATCAAACTTCCTGTGCCATAAACAAAAAGTCATCCTATTAACTGATGCATTAAAGAGGTTGGATCCTGTATTTCTTCTGTGATGGGGAGGGGGGCGAAAGGGGAAGTGATGCTATTGACCTATATAAGTGCTATTCAAAGTGAGCAAAAGTTAGCCTAAGAAAAGCTGAAATGTTCTGCGTGATCCTCTTCACATGGAAAGGTCAGGAGGTGGGGAGTGAAAATCAGGAGAAAAAGATGTGATTAAAATGAGGTTTTATTTTTGTTTCAGGTTAGGGGAGTGGGAGCTCATTGAACATTTTAGACATGAGAGCAGAGTAAGAGACATATCCCTCAGTGCCAGGGTTATCCATGTAACCCAAAGACCCTTTTTATTTAAAAAGCTATTGCTTGTGATCTTTTCCAAAGACGGAATCAATAAATGTCCACCGAAGTTGCTCTTTTGGTCAAAATGATAAATGAACATCGAAGGGCTATAAATTGGTAGCAACCAGCATAGTGATCCTGGAATTCAACAAGGAAACCAATAAGAGCAAAGCAACATTGAGACCTTCCTGGCTCTTCTATGGCTGCTGAAGTTCTTAGAAATGACTCAAATATTTGGCATGAAATGATAAAAAAAAGAAAAAAGTTAATTGTTTTGCATTTCCCCCCACCTCATTGGAATTAAATCTTAAAAGAACAAGCCCTGGGGTTCTCCTTCCAACATCTGTAGTTTGTATCCAGTGAGCCTTCGACACAGTCATCGATGCCTGAGTGCACAGTATCTGGAGCCAGCCCTGGTACCTGCCTGCACAGAGGCTTTTGGCAACACAGGAGGTGGGAGCAGGCAGCAGTGTCCTCCAGTACCCTCCTGTGCTCAGGGAATGCTGCTCAGGCTTGAATTCTGCTCCTGAGTTATGAACAGTCCAGCTACTTCACAGAGTCTGTGCTACCACCAAATCCAGCAAACACAGGGCAAGGCACACCATTTGCCCATGTATCACTAGCCAGAGAAATAACTCCTTGTGTTTCCTGGATGTTGCAACACCTTAGCTAAGAACATGCTGATTTTCATACAAAAGATGCAGACCCCCCAAAATTATAAAAGTTGCTCTTTATTCCTTTACTCTTTTGACTTTTTAAAAAGCAATCTGTATCTCCAGCCAGGCTTTCGTTTAAAATAACCCTCTCATTCAAAACCTCACCTGTAACTTTATCCCAGTGGTAACTCTTACCTGCCATACTAGCCCTAGGCCCTTGTAGCACTTGACATCATCTCTTGGACAGGTTACAGAGCCCATTGAGACAGTTGTTAGAAGCAGATTTACTCTGCAATGTGGAGCCAACCACAGAAGAAAATTAGTGCATTTATCTGTCAGCATTAGGCTAGATTATCAATCCAGTACACTAGTCACAGGATCTGGTTTTTCTTTCTCTGGGGAAGTGAAATTGATATAGTGGTAGGCAGTAAAGGTGTCAGTTATAAACAGGACATTAGCATGAGAAAGTAGGGAAATGGCTACTTTTAGGCAACAGTGCTTTTTTAAGTTTAAGTATAGATTTGAAAAGTAGGCTTTTTATCCTCATAAGTAGACTTTCTAAAAACAATGTGAAAATTCCTTCCTTCAAGCCTGTTAGCTTTGTTTTTCCTACAAATAAAGTGGTTGATTCTGAAAAAATGGGCAAAATCCCTCTCTTTTCAAAAAAAAAAGTTGTGGTAATGGATTTCAAGATTCTGAAAAGACCAAAAGTTTTCCCAATCAGGCAAGCCTCTGTATGACAGTGAGAAAACAATTTGCAATAAAATATTTATTATGAAAATTAGGTAATTTTCCTGGTCATACATCATCCATGAGCAAATTGCAACTTTTTTGGTGAGTAAGACTGCAGTAACATACACGTGCCCCCATCCCAAACCACTGCCCTGTTTGCTGGATGCTGGACAAATACCCTCCTGAACAGCTAATAAAGATTTTGTTCTGAGGAACAGCAAACTCAGTTTGGTAATTGCTGTATTTTAGGGTTTTTGCCATACCTGCAAAACATTCCATTACCAAGCCCAGTCAACCCATTGCTATTCACATTATCCACCCACAAATAAATATGCTGCATGAAAAAATAAGACAGGTGCTCCCCACAATTACATTCCATTGTATATGGATGAGTATGAACTGCATGGGATTAGATTTTATATAAACAAGTAGTGAGTAGTAATCCTTTGTCCCTAAACCCCCTCTTTTTTGCCCTAAAAAGGGTTCCCAGACCCTTTTATGGTTTTGGGCCATCATATTTAGGATATATTTTTTTTATTCTTCATGAGTCCTGGTAAGTGGCTGCTGAGAAATGCAGCACTGCCAAAACCAGCAGGATGCCTGGAGGTGACAGAGGTGTCAGAGTCTGGAACCAGTCCTCTGTACACTCAGGTGTGCCCTGCTGCCTCCTGTGCTCCAGAGGAACTTCTCCTGAGTGCAAAGGTCTTGAGCAGCACTAGATTTTGGCTCAGGCAGGTGGAGTGGTGTTGGAGGTTTTGCTGCACTCCTAAAATGAAGAAAGCACCACCTCTGGTAGGATTTGTAAACAAGGCTGTTGTTTTTCAAAATATATTTAAAAAAAAATATCCCAAGAAGCTGAAAAAAAATTTAAGGCATTTCAGAGTCTGATGTTGGGTGCATAATACCCATGGAGTTTCAAAGATACCGAGGCCTTTGCTTCCTTTGTCCTTCCTCCTTATCTAATTTTATATGAAAGCTAAGACTTGCCCTTCTATTTCTAGGTCTGTTCAATTTATAAAGGATTGTTCTGATTGCTGGTACTATAGTCCTGACTAAAATGTGAACCTCAAGAAATACCACTTAATCCCAAAAGTGAATATTTTTTTGGAAAGCTTTTTCTACTGCTGGCTTAAGTACTTAAGGACTTTCCTGTAGAAAATATATCAGCCCTTTTCCATGCTGGTTGAACATTTGCCACACAGAAGTGCCTGAGTGTGAGGTTTAAAATCAATTCACAAGAATGACTGGGTCACTTAAACTTGTTGCTTGCTATTAATAGAAAGCAAGAGCAAGTTCATATTTAAATTTCTGCCATAATTTTGTGTGAAAAATCATCAATCCTTGTTTTGCAAATTTTGCTAGCGGTATGAGTGAGGTTGTTTGCGCCAATTTACATTAGTCACAGGTAATAGTGCATCAAGGTCAGGCCTCAACTTCTGTAGGCCTCTAGAGAGACATTTTGCTTTAGAACCTCATTTTCTTCAAATAGTGCAGTAATAACTATCTCCCTGCTCATGGCTGGAACTAGATGATCTTTGAGGTCCCTTCCAACCTAAACCATTCTACAATTCTGTGAATGTATTCTCCTGGCCCATTTTCCTGCCATACCCCCAGTGGCGAAGAGGACAGAACACGTGTGTTTGTTTCCATGAGGGGAGCACTTGATTTGCACAAGGTAGCAGTGGTGTGGTGCGTGCTGCCCAGGTTCCTCGTGTGTGGGCTGTTTTCTGCTCACCACCTGCTCTCTGCCTTCCCAGCAACTGAGTTGGAACTGTCAGTGCAAGTTCAGAGCTTTTTACTCTATTGCTGTGTGTTCCATGCAAGTGTTATTTCACAGACTAACACCATCCCCTTCCCGCTCCCCCAGCATGGAAAATGTGTTGTGTTGTGTGGACAAGCACAGGTCAATGTCGCTCTGTAGCTGCAATTTCTTGTTTGTGGGTCTGCTCCAAGGTACTTGTTGTCTAAAACTACTGCTGCTGAAGAATTAGTGGGAATATGGAATTCACCTCACCACCTGAGGCTGATTCCTTGCCCTCCAACAACCAGTGAGAACAAAAAGCTGCTCACAGGGGAGAAAGGGAAGGAGCACATGTGACATGAGAACAGAGATGCCGTCTACAGCAGAAGAGGGGCAGAAAGTCTGAAGCACTGGAAATAACAAATTTCATTTCCTTCCTGCTGTGCTGCTTGTGTTAAATTGCAGAGAATCAATGTGAGTTACATTTCCCTATGTTGAGACTCCAGGTGGGCAGCAGCAGGTCTGTGTTCCTGGCAGGGAGATTGGACAGGCTGTGCAGGATGGGCCGGTTGATGGGACCTGGATGAGGCCATGGTGGGATGGCTCAGGCCTCTGTGAATGTCCCGTTTCAGAGGAGGTTTCCTGTGCTTCATTACATTCTTGCTGTGAAGGCTCACCCCATTTAGATACGTGCCCCTACAGATGCAGTCTGTTGGTGCTGGAAAATAGCCTGAGGCAAACTGTGGATCTTTACCTGTCTCTGCTATAACTTCTTACTTTGGGAAATTCCCTGTTAGACCACTCCTGAGCTCAGAAACCATGTACATGTTTGGGCAGAGGTAGAGATTCCAACTTTTACTTTCAGGGCCTTAGGAACCCTACTGGACATCAGCAGACTCTGACAGCTTATGGAAGACCTATTCTGTGCAAGAGGAGTAGTATTCAGTACTGCCAGGCTTTTTGTCTCTCTTCAGTTGGGAAGGCTGGTTGGTTGAAGGAAGAGGTTGTCTTTGCCTTTAAAATTAGCATAGAAAAATGACTTATTTTTCAAGACTTTGACAGGTAAAAGACTGCAGAGCAGGTAAAGGCTAACAAGGTCCCTGCCTATTGCCTAACACTGCTGCAGTAAAACTTAATGGGAAAACCTCTTGGTGAGGCACAAGGGACCCTCTCCCTGTGGTGCTGTTTGACATGGGAAATGCTTCCACTTGTTGCCCAAGTTTTTTTCAAATGGTTTGCTTCTGTTTTGCATGCAAGAAGGAAAACCCTTGAAGCAGCTTAAGAAGAATCAGTGCAAATCTTAGTTTCTCTCCCTCACCAGGTGAACTTTCTCAGTGTCTTTCACTGCCCCAGCAACAAAATGGTGTCTTTCAGCAAAGTGAAAGACAGCTTTTCTTTCATTAACAAGCTGCCACAGACTTGGTCCAAACTCTTCATATAAAATTCCTGTATTTCCACTGTCCTACACTGTGCTTTTCATAGGCAACAAGCTTTTATGTATGTATATATAAATTAAAATGGCAGTATTGTTAGGTAGGAAGCCAAGCCAGAGTGGATTTGCTCCATCTTTTCCCCAGCAGGCAGTTCAGGATCACTTTCCTGAAATCAAGAGCCTGGGGACTTCTTGCTGTTCTACAGAACTGCAACGCAATGAGTCACTGCTGTCTGTCAATTTGTGTCCCTCATTCTCTTAAAATTCTAGAAGTGTTTCTTAATTTGTTTTTACTTGTTTTTCTTCATCAGGCAGTGAAAAGAAAGTTAGATCTGCACCAGGAATAGATTCAGGGAATTCTCATCCAATTCGGCAAATTCTTTGCTCACTCCCCCTTAAATGAAGCTATTTCCATTAGAAAAGACTACTTGTGTGAGTAAGCTTTGCCCAAATGCAATACCAGCATTCATCATCTCAATCTATAAATCCAAGGAGCAAAAATTTCATATATTCCATCTGCTGAAGCGGTAACTGGAGTTTCTGGATAGTTGGAAAATCAAGCTGAAAAACTTCATCAGAAATTCTCTGTTGAATGCAAAGCGTACATTTAAGAGATTGTAATATGATTGCAAAGGGCAGATCTGATGACCTAGAATTTTAAGAGGAGAATTTTAAGATGTGAATAAATTGCTGAGAACAGTAATTGACACAGGAAGTCATCAGAGCTCTGAGATACTGAAGCATCTTTACTGAAGATGCTGCTGAGTTTTGCTTTGCCCACTGTGGTTTCAGTTCTCTTGCAGCCCTCTCTGCTGCTTGAACTTTGCAGACCTGATTGCTAAAGCTAATTGAAAACCTGTTTATGGAGTTAATAACAATGTTCTCATTCACTAGGTACGAAAGAGGAGCAAAGTACCAAAAATTTTAAATTCTCTCCTTTATTCAACTTTCATGTTGGGTAAAAAACCATGAAGTAACACAGCTTTATTGAAATTTTTCTTTCTTCCTGTCTCTCAACCTGAATTTTGCACTCCTGACATAGTAGGACAGCTCTTTTGTCTGCAGGTGCAGTGGAGGAAGGGGAGAAATGTAGCATTGCAGAAGAGCCCTGAGGGATGAGAGCAGTAGGAGATATCATCTGTCCCTCAATCCCCAAAGGAAGGAATCCTCCACTCCGACTTGACATACAGGTGGTTGTGTTAATTGCAGAGATATGGGCTAGGATGGTTTTACCATATAATATTACCTACCAAATGCCTGTAGATCTATAAATAGGATAATGTTTACTCTTAAAAGTGCATGGCTACAGTTGCCCTAGTTTTTGCAAAGCTGGTAGCCTCAATCTGGTGATGGTTTTTGATTTATTTTACTAAGAGAACCATGAACATTATATCAGAGGTAAAATGTTGTGAAAGGGCTGATTACAGTAAATATAAGAGCAAATTCAAGGAGGAAGGAAAGAAACCACTATTCCTGCTTGCTGATTTTTTTTTTCTGTTTTTCTTTAGTATAAACGACAGGCAATCATTTACATGAATCTCTCCATTACAGACCAAAATAACAGTGCAGTTTTCATTAACAAAAAGACTACCTTTTTCTTCTTCGTTTGTGTTGTCAAGATACTTTAGCTGAAACATACAGTGATTTCCAACACTTACCCTAGTTGTCACACTGAGAGTGAAATAATGGCTGACATTAGGAAGATTATTTTTCAGCAATAAAATTACCTTTCACAACATATTTCTATCTAAGTGGAAGTGATGGAAAATCATAGATTCTATTTTCAAATTGAGAGGGAGAGAAAGATGAAAACGAAATCAACAGGATTTCCTACCAGAGAATGCAGAGAATGCAAGCAAGCCATAGATGCTGCCCCAAATCCAGTGGGAGCATGTTCCCAGACGG
Source organism: Oriolus oriolus (assembly GCA_013400235.1). NCBI lineage: Eukaryota > Metazoa > Chordata > Aves > Passeriformes > Corvidae > Oriolus > Oriolus oriolus. Next base: position 2,736,012 of record VXBT01006740.1, read on the forward strand.
GTTTTTATTAATTGAGCCAGTTGATTGAGACAAGTGGAATTGTGTGAAATGTTTTCTGTGCACAGTGTAAAATGTGGAGGTTAATTAACTGGGATCCCAATCCTGCTGCCTCTGCTGTCAGCAACACAACTCATGTGGATATCATTAAGAGCTGAGACTGAGCTTTTACTTAGGTTTTGTTAAGGACTTTGTGAACTTTTTGATGAATCTCTAGTCAGATTTGACAGAAATGGGGTCAGTTTAAGGTTTTCTGTTGAAACTGTGATGTTCCCAGAAATGTATGATTTCAGTCATAGTCCTGGTGAAACTTGGCTTCGCTGTGCATGGAGTTGAATTTGAATGGAGTTCAGGGCATCTGAAACTATGTGAATCAAAAGAAAAAATGTGCATGTGATCCCTGCTGAAGTGTAACTGCCAAATTAAGACTGCCTATAAAAATGAGTTTCTAAAGAAAAAATGAAAGGAGTGTAGGCTGGCTTTATAAGTACAATTGCATCTTCTGTCATTAGGCAGGCAGCCAGCAAAACAGGGGATTGTGATTGGCCTATAAGTTGCATAACTGTAAATGTAAATAAGTAAAAGGAATGGATTGGTGACTTTCCATTTGCCTGTAAGTGAGGGGAGAATTGGGCCTTCAGGAGTGCCCAAGAGTCCAAGGTGACTTTGCACTTTGCACAAAATATACCTGTTAGTAAACTCAATAAAATAATGCTTTCTCAAAATGTTGCCCCCCCCCCTGATTTTAGCCCTCCAAAGATCTATTTTTAGATCTGCCTTTTCTGCCAGCGTTGCTCCCGAGCCATTGTTCCCCTGAGTCGGGGCTGGTGAAGCAGCTGGCAGCGAATTGCAGGTAGGTTGGAAATGCACACAAACACGCTCAGCTACAAAGAGATTTTAGTTCTCATAGTGTTAACTGCCCCTTCCCTGCACTCCTCTCCCCCCACGCCACCCCCGCCTGCCACAAGCGCGACCCAGATCACATTAGAGTCCCAGAGCACAGGGAACGGGTCTCATCTATCCGTCACCAAGGAGGCAGACAGGACGGGGAAACAACAAGTCATTTGTACCTGATGAGGAGGACACTCCTGGGAAACAAACAGATGAGCCACCACATGAATCTGAGCTATTCTCTGAGGTAAACAGAACTGCATGAGAAACACACAAATTATCAGGGGCATCATGCTTACCTCCCTCGCTTCAAGCTGCTGGATGGGCTGTGGGCCTGAAACTCTAGATTGTCCCAAAATCTGATTGTGAGAAAGTTAACCTTCTAAAAGCATCGGGGAGGGGGGAGGGAATCCCAGACCCCAGGTTTCTGGAGTGGCGTTGTTCACCCTTGCTCATGTTTAGTTGTCCATGCCACCCCACAGTGTCCTGGGACGCCAGCCCTGTGCCCTGTGCCAGCCACAGAGGACACGGGCAGCAGGAGTAGCCCAGGGATTGCAGCATGGTTTATGCAAGATACAGATTTTCCCTTGGGGGCCATTTCTGGTTAGATTTATTTCAGGCTTAAGCCAACTTGTGCTGCTGTAACACTCTAATGATAGGTCGTATCAAATAGTGGGGTCCCTTGCTACAAACAGAACATTTGTAGTAGGTGCAGTCACTACGAGTGGTGACAACAATGACACCACTGCAGCGCAGTGGCTGTGTGTGAACGGTTGCGTGTTCATGGCACATCTTGCTCTGCCTGCTCCAGTGGGCTTGAGGGCCTTCCTTCAGCTCCCATTTTGTAAATGTGCTCACATTCTGGTTGAAGGGAATCATATTAACTGGTTTTGTAGCAGGCCTAAGCTTTCTAGCAAGGTATGTGGGACAGTTTCCAGGAAGGGAATTTAAGTTGTCATTGCAGCCTGCTGCTGTCTTTGACACACCATTGCACTGGGCAGCTAGAGGTTGTGCAAAGCTTCATGGCATGGCCACAGGGATAATATAATCATTTATCCCTATTTTATGACAAGAAATTGAAGTGGAAAGAGATTTAGTAAGTGATTTGTATGAAGTCATGCAAAGATCCTCTGTTGAAGTGAGGAATTAAACCAGAGTTTTCAATCCTGGTCCAGCCCTTTTAATCACAAGGTCATTCTTCCGCTCTGCTAGGTAGCAAAACAAGAGGTTTAATTTGGTGCTTAATATTTAAAAAGAGATGTCTGTGAATCTCAGTCCAAGAGGCACATAAGTGTAGTGGTTAAAACAAATTGGAGAAAGAAAAATATCCTGCTGGAGCTGAGTTCAGAAGTCTGGCAAGAAGAGGGGTCTTGTGATTAAGCATGACTTGAATGTAGGTCGCCTTGGAGAGCCAGGTGATTTCTGAATGCAACACTTAGCAAAAGTCTCTGTGCTCTTGGTGGATTTACGGTAGTGTAACTCAGAGGAGATCAAGGTTCTAATTTTGACGTTTTTCTTGACAAGTATTGTTCTACTTCTTTTCTTTCGCTCTTTTCCCCTTTTCCTTGTTCTTCCATTGTGAAAGTGATTATACTCTGTTGTGAAGTGATTACTGATAACAAGTGATGATGCTCTTTGAGTAATATGTTAGGAATACCTTTTCATGCTCATGAGTTATATTATGGGAGGGTTATAGTATGTTTGTATTGTACCTTAACAGTTTCACTTATGAAGTGCCAGTGAATGCTCTATAGTATTTCTAAATTTTCTCTGAAGGTTGGTACAATATGGAAACATATCGTATCATTTAGAAATGCAATAATATATGTTAAAGAATTAAAAATGCTGATTCAAGAGCTAGAAAACTCATTGAAGAGAGATTGGTGATTTTGCACCAGCCCATGATGTCTCCAATAACATGAACTGAATAAGGACAGTTTACCTGGGCAGGTAGAGCGCTGTACAGCCAGTTCCCTCTTGGCATCTGCAGGTGTGATTCCACTGCCTTCATTAAAGTCGATTCATGAAGGCCTAGGAAAAATTTGGCTTCTACTATATAAAGTTCTGTATTCATGACTTAGTATTCTCTGTGAAGTGTGTTATGCTTCTATTTTTTTACATACTATGTTACTGAACCATTTATACTTATCTCCCTGAAATATGATCGCATCTTATAATTAATTTTATGAAAGCATTTTCCATTAATTCCTTCCTTGTTCTGAGTAGTAAACTCTTGAATATAAGCCCATGAATGTCATCTTTTTATCATCAATGTAATGTTACTCCAGGCCAGTAGATTACATTTTGTGTACAGGGCAGCAACTATAAATTAGCCAGTATTCATAGTGGAAATATTAGTATTTTAGTAAACAGAAGCCCGTATTGGTTCATTATCAGATTCGAAGGTAATTGAATGAAAGAGGATTATTTATATGTGCTTTATTTTTAGATTTCAGAAAATGGGTCTAGAAGATGGAAGAGCAGTTTCTCTGACTGCAGTTTGAGGATGTTATCACAGCTGTAGGGAGTAAGTCAAAATGACAGTAGAATAGTTATTTTAGACAGAAGACTTAGCCCCTTACAAAAAACCCCAGTTGCATAAATTCTCCATTCTTGCATCATCAAGAACAAATGCTCCAGGACTGGCTTCTGTTAATCCTATGCTCATATGTTTTAAAACCTGTTTCTGCTCGTCTTTTCTGGGTATTCAGTGTACCTCCTTGTCGTGCTGTTCTGCTCCTGGTGCACTTAATGGTATGATTCCCATGGATTTTTCTGTACAAACGATGTTTTAGTAAACGTGTTCTCAACAAATTGGAGGTGTGTTTCTAATAGGATGGAGCATTAGTCAGTATGCACATGATGGAAACTCTGCACAATAGGAGAAAAGGCCAGTTTGTTTAGTCCTCTTTCAGAGTTGTGCATCCCACTAATGCCACCTTTCCTGTCTGAGTCAGGGTATTGTCTCTCTTGCCTGTAAACCGTAGGGTCAAGTTGAGGTAAATCTCTGATGGGATGTGAAAGAGGACAGTTCAGCTATCTGATGGGAACTTCTGTGTACAGTATCATTTAGAGGTCATGTTTTTCACCCCATCAGATTTTCATAGGTTGCTTCATTAAAAATTGAGCTTCAACCACATAACAAAACAGAGTGGCAGGCTGCTTGAAACTTCTATCAATAATGTATCAGCTCATCTATTCTGATTTCTTCCAAATACTCCCTTTGTTATTTTTAGCACAAAAGAGAACGCATCTAAATACCAAGCTCTGTAAAGGGGCAGGAGACTTCACTCATTGCCACGCTTTGCTAAACAGTGTCAAACACGAAGCAACCTTTTGCTTACATAGAGCTTTTCAGTTAAAGGGGGAAGGTTTCCATTCCATGAATGCTTGTTTTTGTGCTGGCCAAGATCAGCAATTTTTCAAAGCCCTCATTAACCAACAAGAGACATAGCTGTATTCAAGGATTCCTCCAAAGCACCAGTCATGTCAGAAACACGACAAATGCTTTCTTGGTGTGAGCTTATGCACAGAGTTCTGAGTAGTGGTCGTGCTCACTGTGCTTGAGAAATTGCCAAGGGTGTTGTTTAGAAGGCACAGGAATCCCCTGGGCTCCTTAAAGTACACGCAGAAATGCTTCCCTGTTTTACCATTCCATTTCAGCCAGTGTAGAAGCAGGCCTGACATGATTTCTTCCTTTTGCTGTTTTCAGGGTAATTTTCTCTGCAGAGAAAGCAAAGGCTGTAAGGCCTGCCTTGTACGGGTTGTTTTAGTGTGTGCTATTTATTGAGTGTGACTGTGCAAGAGCAGATGGAGGTCCAAGAGAATCCAGAGGAGAAAGAACGATCCAATAGTTAGAGCCAAGGCTTCTGTCTCCAAGGTATAGTGCTGCCTGTAATGTGGACTTTTCACTTGGCTTTGTGTCTGTAATGTGGAATAACAGCATTTCCTCCCTTCCAAATCCTGCTCCCCACAATCTCATGACCTGAATAGAAACAGGCAGAGGAAAAGGCACTCTTTTCCTATGGATCTTGTCTGACGTATCCCTGCTGCAGTGCATGTCACTGAACCTGTGCATTGCACAGGTGTCTCTGTTCTACAGTCTGCATCACTCAAGATTTGTTTCTCTCTGAGAAGGTTTTCTTCAGTGCTGGCTGGTGTAAGGAGATATAAATGTATTTCTTTCCAAACTGTACAAGGTCCTTTGAATTTCTTCTACCCAGTGTATTTTTCTGCAGTCCAAGAGCTCTTCATCTTAATTTGCAGAAAAATTTGGGGCAGACTTAGGAAAGAGAAAATTCTTATCCATAGGAAAACAAAGCAACCTCCAGTAAAACCTGAGGGTGAAAGTGGAATGATCTTATGTACTAAATAGCAAGTAGCAATATGAATTGTAAAGCTGTAATTTTTATTTTTAGAATTAATAGTTCTACCAACCCATTTCTAAAAATACTCATCCTAGGGGAGGTATTTATACCTCAGCTTTAGGCACCTCTCTCAGCTGGCTAAGTTAGTCACTTTATAGCTCCTTTACCATCAGAGCAGAGAAGTTTCTGGCTGACCCCATGCAGCAGGACTTCAGTGCCTTGCTTTATTCTGCAGAGAAGCCTGTGATTTTAAAGGGATAACTGAGATTATCTGACTGAATTATGGACTTCAGGTTAGGTGATGTGACTCTACTGCTAATGTCTCTGCAGGTCCATTGAGTAGCTCAAGGTGCTAGAATTTCATAGCTATTTGCAAATACTCTAATAATGGCACAGAGGAAAAACAGGCAGGAAAACCTTTATTGCTGTTGTCTGTGATGTCCATGACCTCTATTATTTTGCTTTATGGTAAAAGGCCAACTCTTTCTACAAAGAGAGTGTGAACTACAAACACAGCTGATAAATCTCTATGGTGTTACATGTTCTTCAGCATTGATTTCTGCATGACTGGTATCAGTTGCATGTATGTTTTGAGGAAACACTGCCATTTTGCTGTCAGGGGAGTTGTTCAGAAATTAAGATAGTGAGTAAGCTCAGTAGTGGCACCAGTGCAACTTTGCACCTGTGGATAGAACGTGTACATGTACTGTGTGATGGGACTATGACAACAGATGTTGGACCATGGAATATGTTAATTTGCTGGTAGTTGTCACACATATCTCATCTCACCACTGAGAAATAAAGCACCTAATTTTATGTCCAGAACTATTTTGCAAATGTTTTTTAAGGTGTTCTTCAAATAATATTCTTCTATGGGGAGATGTCTGTGAGTTGGTCTATTACACTATTAAGAGCTTAGGTATTTAAGTACATGTTTTGAAAGTGAAATTATCTGTAGGGCTACATTTATGTTGCACTCTTAGTCTAAGAGTATCAGAGAAACAAGGAGTTTAGGGATGGATAACACCTTTGATCAGACCAGGTAAAATAGCTGGGAAAAGGGGAGGCGATTCCCGGTGCACAGGACATGTACACAGTCAAAATGACTGTCTGAAGTCACCATCCAGACCCAAATGTGCTATCAGTAGAATAACAATATCAGTGATGATAAATTACGGTAGATTCTGAAGAGGTGAACAAACTGAAAGGAAGGTGACAGGGAGCTCCTTAGCACTGTATAGCCCTGTAAACGTGCACAGAAGAGCAGAGAAAATAACATGAACTCATAAATTTTAGGTATTTCATTACAGGATCAAGTTAGATACTTGGGTTTAATATGTTATGTCAGTCTCTAGTCAAGTGTGGGGACATTTGAACTGTCATGTGCAGTTTAAACAGCAATACATTGTATCTTGATGTTCTGAAGAATTTAGGGACTAAACTACAACATCATGAGCACAGTGAGACAGAAAGTAGTGTAAACATATACAGGGCTCTTGTAAACTGTGTGATCATGATGAGCTGCTTCTTGCTATTTTAGGGAAACTGTTTACTTATTTTTCCCAGAGCAGAGGAAGAGGTTTCAACTTTCATTAGAGAAAAATATTGTGCACTTGCACTTTATCTTCAAAACACGTCATCTAACAAGTTTACTTTTCTTAGACAATAAATGCTTCCTCCCTTCAGAGATGGATTAACAATGTAATTTGCAAATCTCTCCCAGCAAAAGCAATATCAAACACAATGTTTATCTGTATTGAGCCTGACAACTTCACAAATGAGCTTCAAAACCCATTCAGGAGCACTGTGAATACACATCCTGCAGACATATCAACAGTTGGTCGCAGTTTGTTCCTAATGAAACAAATGCTTACCAGCACATTAATCAATCTAATCACAGGGAGAAATCATTCACTGCAGAAGTTCTGTAACTTCATTTGGCTGCCTCGTGTCTGCCTGTTGCATGCCTTTGTTAGAGCTTCACAGGTACCCATGCAATATTTGAGTTGGTTAATTAATGAAATCAATGTGTAAATTTGATATGACTGGTTCCTCAAGGAAGAGGTGACAGAGTGACCCTTTAGTCTTCTGCAGTGCTGATTTTTAGCCTCCCTTCAGGGAAAGGTTGCAGACATGAGGAGTGACGAGTCCTCTGATATTTGCAGAGGTTTGACTCCCCCTCTCATTTTGACAAGAAATGTACTCGGCGTCACCTTCACGCATCAGCGTTTGGCCACACAGGAGGGCTGTGAGCAGTTTGTGCTGTTTGCTCGGTAAGGGCAGTGAGGGCTCAGTAAGGCCGCAGTGGATCTGACTCTGGAGCCTGCAGGCCCAGCCAGGCCTGACGTGCAGCACCTCTGTTTGACATCTCAACACGTTTCCTTACGTCAGCACAGGAGAGGTTTACTCCTCCTTTTGGATCATTATCTGCTTCGTAAGGACTCACCGCAATACTGCCAGCCAGGATATGAAGCTGCCCGGATCTTCACAGGGAGCTCAGTGTGATCTCAAAAGATGAACCGTTGGTGATGTTCAAAAAGTTCAGTTAACTTTTTAAAAAATTATTTTGCTCTTCCCTGTGTGGAAAGTCAGCTGTGCTTCAGTTCATGTGAAGTGCTATTCTCCTTTAGTTCTAGTGCCTGGGGGTCTTTTTTGAAGTAGTGGGGTCTGAGCTCACTGGCTCATGTCTCCGAAATCCTGGGTAGTCTCAGTGTGCAGCACAGTGAGGGCTGTGAAGTGCTGGGAGGCTGTGGGTCTGTTAGAGCCTGTCTAACACCTTTGCCACAGCAAGCAAACGGGAGGGGGCTGTCCTCTGAAAAAAGAGCTGACGATGAAATCTATAAAGTCAGTCCTTAAAGGTCAGTGACACCCAGTTAGGCCACAGCTGCTTTCCTCCTCCAGAATCTGGGTGACTGTATGGTTGAACACTTCACTAGAACAGCCAAAAATCTTAATATTTTCTATATTTCTGCACCTATATTAAAAATATACAGCACAACAATCAAACACAAACAGTAGTGAAGAAAGTGTGTTGTAAAATGAGTGGTCTGTGAAATCAGTGGCCCATTTTCCCTTCACCTTAAACATCCCTTCTTTCCATCAGAGCAATCAACACATGGAAATTACATCAGTTTACTTCAAGTCAGTTTAGGTAAATTAATACAGCTTTACAGTGGATACACAGTCTGACACCAGTGTAATGTTAGCTACATGACTTCTGCCTGTTTTCTGGGGTGATGGGGATGTACAGTACTAAATTTGCCAGAATTAATGTAGATCCAAGTGTGGCCCCCAGAAGCTGCATTTAAATAAATTTGACACAACAAAAGGATTTGCACTGAGTGATCATGGAAGTTCTGATCTATTTATGAAAGAAACCTTGCTATCTCTAAGGAAAAAAATTAAATTATACAAGACAGTATGAAATTGATAATGTTTTGATTGTATGCTTGTAGTAGCAGTTTTGGGAGACTGTTGTACTACTAGACATCAAAATGGACTGTCAGAAATGGGTTGAATATGTCACCAGTTCTGATGACCTCAGAGAGCTTCACTTCTCCAGGGCAGCCGAACTATTATATGGCACATGCTTAGAGCCTGCCTGAATTAAGTCCTAAGAAAAGTTGGAGTTTTTATCTGAACAAGAGTTGGGATGTTGAAAATGATTCTAGAAAAGACAAGAATTTTATCTCTATGTTATCCCTAGCTTTCCGTGCTCCAGAGCATAATTTCATTGATTATTCTAGTTTATTAATTTTAATTCAGGAAAAAAAATTCTTAACCATTTCTCAAACATAACAATGAAAAGTATTAGTATTTATTTCATAATGAGTCAGAAGCTTAAGAAATGTGAAGAACATCTAAAGTAATGATTGCAATGCTGCTCCTTCCTTTGAAAATAGGAAAATCTTGCAATCAAAACCAGTGTTTTCACAGTTTCTAATTCTGGCTGAAAGCTGAAAATTTAATTGCAGCCAGTAGTATTACTTGCTACAGTAAAAAAACCTTGAGGAGTCAGATACAGTATTTGTAAAACAGTAGTAATAAGTGTGTGCTTTCATTACACTACTGGATTAATACAGTAATCTGCCAAGGTGACCCTACAGGGAAAATAAAAATTTGTCTCTTCAGACTGAGCATCACAAATGTATTTGAGATGGGGCAGTGGTGGGCCATAGGCAGCACTTCTGGTGCTTGATGTGGACATGGTTACGGAGAGTGAGAATATTTCCCCAATAGAGAGACACCTGGTTATTGACGTACCACTGATGCACTGTAGGGCTGCTGATGTGGCAGATGAAACAAGTGGTATTCTCTGATTAACACCAATTTGCCTGTTATGAACTGTGAGTCGATAAAAACAGTAAATAAGTGCAGAAGTTTTGACTTTCCCTATCACTCCCCAGCTGCTACCACCAAGGAGTCACTTGGATAAAATGTTTATTCTGCAGTGGGTAGCAGCCCAGCCCAATCAAAGCTTTGCCTGCTGTGTGGGGACTGCCTCCTGAATAAATAAGGAGAGTCACTAAATGGTTGAACATTTAATCTATCTGCAAATGAAATTAACTGGACAAACCCAGAAGGATTCAGTCTAAATAATTCTCCTGAATGGAGTGTAAATCCTAGGGTGACAGATTTTAGAAAAATACATACTATAATCAAGGTGCAGAAAAGAAAAGTTCTTTTCCATACTGGCTCACAAATGTCATGAGAATCAAGCACATTAATAAAACTGTACTGGACTACTTTGGAAGAACCTTTGCGCTGTCTTTGCAAATACACACAGTTGACCCCTGCACAGTTTGCAGTTGACCAAGAGAAGTAACTGTGCTTCCATCCCCTGTTCAAACCCGGCTGACACCAAGTTCCATGTCCATGGTGAAGTGAGGGCGGACAGAGCAGCGGTAAAATGGTCCTTCTCCATCAGCTCACTGGGACTGAGGATTTACAGTCTCTGATAAAAGGAAAGAGTGGGGAAATCTGCTGTGGAAAAGCAGATCTGCAGGCAAGTTTTATTCTTAAACTTCTGTCTTTGAGGAGAAACATTAGGGAATCCAGAGCAGGTCGAGAAAGGGCCTATCAGACAGAAGTTTGATTTTGTCTCCCCTTTTTGGGTTGCCATCTGCTTTATCACTTACAGAATGTTAACATTCTTTAAAAATGGGCAGATGGACCTCATTCAAGTTCTGACAGTAACTCTTTGTTATTGGTACAAATAGCTGCAGAGGTATTTAATTACCATTAGTAGTCATCAGTTTGCTGTGAGCTGGTGACATTCAGAATAGTGAGCAGGCTGCATTCTTTGTGTCCAGTGAGTTCATAGAAAGTTAAACCTACTTTTGACAACAGCCTCAAGTTAGCTACCATTAACCCCTCTTCAGTTACTGGATGATGTGTTTGAACAGTATGAATGATTAATGAAGGTTAAATAGTCCAGTTTCTATCTTAAAACCTTTTGTTATTGGCAAAGGGCAGGGCAACTGGCAAGGTGAGCAGAAATTCAAGTGTTTGGTTTTCACCAAATAGCTCTTGGCAAATTTAAATTATCGTGAGATGTTATATTCAGAAGGAAATTAAGGGCTGGGCCAAAGAATGTAATCCTTGCCAGTTTGGCAAAATTAAACCAATCTTGCTTATGAAATTAAACTTCTCTACTTATATTTTTCTCAGCAAACACTGCACAGTATTGCAGTATGTAAAAATAACCAGTCTAGCAAAAAGAACAGCATTTGGTTTCATTCCCTGTCCCTTCCTTAGATGATAGAAACAAGAAAATCCTTGGTAGTTGCATTAACCTACTCTACCCTAATTCCTGCTCCGAATCTGGCCTTCTGCAGTTTTGCAGAGGTCAGATTCACTTGTGACACCATAAGACTTGCTGGTGAATCCATGGTATAATATTTGCCAGTTCTGTGTTAGAAGACGATCCTGGAAGACTCAGAAGTTACAGGGCAGAAGTGGGTCCGGACATTCGGGTCTCCTTTGACCTCAGACCATCCAGGGTTGCTGTTATACCTGTAAATAAGTCAGAGACAGAGACTAAACAGAGGCAAATCTATTCAGCCAATGCTCTGAGATTCAAACTGTGGTGGGCTGCTTTATTCTTCCTTCTTGCACACTGCCACTGCAAAGAAAGCTAACACTGACTTCTTTAGCAAGTGCCCTTTGCTGACATCTTTGAAGCTTTATTGGCTACTGGAACTTTCCAGAACAATACAGACCATTGACAAGTCCAGACTGTTTCCTAATTTCCTCATTTTTTCTTTGAATCTGCTTTAGACACCGTGTGACCACTGACAGTGACCATAACAAAAATATATCTGATCTGCACACCTCAAAGAAAAGGATCGATCCTCATTTGTTAAAAGTAACTATTCAGCCTTAAGAGCTTCCATTGTAATACAATGTAATGTACACAGTCTAAAGTATGTGATCTAAGAAGCCCTGGTATATCTGGTATATCTGATGTCACTGTGACTACAGCCCTGTGTAGTCTCTCTTCAGTGACATCTGCTGTCTTTAGGAAGGATCTGTCCACTATCAGACCTTCAACCAACTAAAATCAGTGGTGACAAGACTGTGCTGGCACACAAACAGGATAGCGGTTAATTGGCCACTACCCCTGTAGAGACATCACTGACATGGGTCACAAAAGACTGCTGGGTCACACTCACTAAAAACAGAGGGGACACATTTTCTGTCCACGCATTCCCATAAACAAGAGAATATTACAATAATTTAGAAATGTGGTTTATTTTCAGCAGCTCTGGTGTGTTTGGGATAGAGTTTTGTGAAAACTGCCATGCACGAATGCCCTCCAGGTACTGTGGGTAACATCTGGACTTGCTTGAGTAATGCTTCTTGCATTGTCTGCTGTTTCCCAAGGTAATCCTGTGCCTGCCCAAGGTAGAGAACTAATAATTAGTTAGGAGAGGATTAGAAATGCAGAGCTGGGCCTGATGCGACTCCCCTACCCTGGCTGTAGCAGTGCCTGGAGGTCTAAGGCAGCTTTTCTGCCTGATGAAATGAGGGTATGAGCTTCAAACAGGACCTGAATTAGCTATTGCTGAAGTGAGCCCTGACATGCAGTCACTCCACTTGACTTCTGGAGACTTCTGCAGGCTGCTCTGTTTCATCTTGTAACTCTTGTGCTTCTCGTTTCCCAAGATATATCTGCGTGGGAGCAGACACCGTGAGTCAGCTCTGCCCTGAGTTAGATACTAAGGCTAACTAACAGTTTGAGAAGTCAGAGTGTTCAGATGCAAATGGGTATCTGAGTTTCCTGATTTGTTTCCTGATTTAATTCCCCTTTAACTGTGGAAGGAATGCTTGCAAAAACACTGAAGTGAAAAATATGTTGAGAAATGTATACAGAAATTAATTTTGAAATGGAAAACAAAAGTATGACCATCCAAGCCTGAAAAATGTGTTTCTAGGGCATTACAGCTCTTAAACCATCATGTTATGATTTACCCCTTCAGTATCTGTATATGAGGTAGATAGGGGATGGATGAATAGAGTCTATTATCCTTCCAAGCTCACTAAGGATGGTTTGGACAGAGTCCACCATGCAAGGAAGTACCTTCACCTCTGGACTTTCTCACCTGTCTGGGAAAGTTTTCAGAGCTACATGATGTGACCTGTATGTCCAGGTTTAATAGCCATCAAGACTTTCAAAGAGAAAATGATGGCAAAAGTCTGCCCAATAAATTGTTGGCTCACATTTAGTTGCCCAGTCACAAGCCCAGATAATTCAGCTGCATTGACACACATAAGAAAAATAAATGATTAGCAAATATTCAGAAATAGGTATTTAGAGTTAAGTGTTCATTCTGCCAAATTATGTCTGGCCTTTAGAAATAGGGTAAAACATCCATAAGTTTCTAAAGACTGAAATTTATCCCATTATATAAAGTCGGTAATGAACCGCCTAAGGATTTATTTACATGTACAGTAATAATATTTTAAAGAATGATTAGGAGCACTGAATCACACTTTAGCAGCCATTTTTTGGTGAGTAGTAGAATTTTAATTAGCTTCATATTCATTACTCATCCGATACCTAGTCTCTAATTGTACCCTCAGTGTATTTTGCTGTCACTGGAGCTCACTTTTGTTAACTATAATCATTGAAGGTTTTATGAAGCCTATCTATAGTACATGAATACCACAGTGCAAATGAATCACTCAGCCTTACTAAACTGCCATGAGCATTTGCCAGTAGATAAGTAGATTTTGTACTTTCACTGGCATGACAGTTATGAGAGGTTGAAGAAAAAAGTGATTTATTTGAACATCAAGGAAAAGCCTGGTAACTGAACATGTAAATTTTTTAAAATTAGTAATTTGTTCAATTTTTTAAAAAGTATTTGTTTAGAAGAAGCAAGTGTGCAACTTTCTTTAAAAAATAAAATTAAAATAATCCCTTTTCTATTTTTTCATCATTAACAATACTCATTTAATCAGCATAGAATAGTAATGTCCATGACAACTGTACTTCTCTGTCCATGCAGTTACCCAAAAACTGTACATACAAAAGTAAAATACATGAGTCTATGTTGGTTTTCATTAAAATCTTACAAAAAAGTGTCCATCACCTGTGCTTTTAGAGTCAACTTCACAAGCAGCATTGAAGCCCACAGACTCCTAATCTTTTGGGGTGCAAATTCACAACCATGAGAATTGATCTCTGCTACTGATGGGTTTCTGGTTCATCTGTAAGTTTGTGTGACTTCCTCTTTCCCTGTACTCTGGACTTCTCTGTTTGGATTGTAAATTTGTCCATCAGCATAACAGTGTGTTGATAAGAACAGTAAATAAAATTACCCCTGACAAACAGCAGTATCGTAAGCACAGAGTTCCATACAAGTGTCTGTTCTTCATGAACTTTTTCATCTTTTACTAATGTAGGTAATTCATACACAAACATAAAACGATAAGTGAAAAATTAGTTGTCTGGGGACTATGTTGGAAGTGCTGACCTTGCCTTTATTCAATCAACTTCTCAATAATAAGAATGTAAGATTTGCCTAGAGCAGGTCTGAACTGGGATTAAGGATGGCAGCTGTCAGTGATTTTTGCCTGTAAAGTAATGTCACTTGATGCTTCCGTCATACAGAAATGATAATAAGAAAGTCATTAGTGTTTGCAGTATTAATCTTATTGGAGCAGGAATTCTTTTAGAGATCATGATTTTTCTCTAATTTCTCAATTGGCCATTAAAGAATTGTGAACTGGTACTGTATGTCATTCTCCCACTCAGAAAATGTCAGTCAAATAGAAAGATTAAAATAAGTAAGTTCTGCTTAAATGCCTACCAAAGACAGAAGCAGATGGAAGAGTGATTTGGTCTGAAATTTTTTTCTGTGATGGTATGCCACCTGCAAAAATGAAGTAGAAAGTAATATCAAACTGCAAGCTGTTCTCCAGTGCTTCTAACCAAGTTGCTTTGAAATTATTTAAAAAAAAATTCCAAAGGGAGTTGGTTTAGATATGAAATTACCAAACTGACTTTCAGGAGTTTGTAATAAATACACACCTGATTATAAAAGTATGTGATTGTTTTACTGTTGGCTAAAAGCTTCTTCAAATTTTTAAGACCTTGTTGACTTTCCATCAAAGAGGTCACTTGGAGGAAATTTTATGAATGAAGAGGTGGTTGCAATTCCAAAATGTTTTGAGGTAAATATTAGTTTAAACCCAAATCTGTGTCTGTGTGCTAAGGTCACATCCCAGAAGACACGACTCTATCACAATGCCGAAGGGCACTAACCTGCCAATGAGAACAGGGAATCCATCAGTTCCCTCCGCTTTGATTGCTCCTGGAAGACCCTGTCATTCATGATCTTCCCTCTTTTAGCATTGCTGTATTAGAAACCTACCCCTGGTGAAACTATTGGCACAAACACCAGAGAGCAAGGTTGGGATGGTGCAAGGATGTGAGGAAATTTGAATGGCAAGGTTGCTATGATGGGATTGTAAATGTTGCTAATAGTGTTTGATAGACTCCGATTCAGGTGCTTCCACCAGGACTTCCACTTGCTCAGGATCACTTTGCTGATCACTGCTGCTCTCATCTCTCTGTGAATGTGTCTGCCTGATCTTTTGTATAAATGCAATATCAAGATATATTCCTGGAAAAAATATACCTCATCTCATAGTAAGTAAATGACAATCAATCATTCTTGCAGTGTTCCCAGATAATTAGCCACTGGGCCTGTCTAATTACTTCCATGAAACATGAGTTGTCTTTCTTAAATTTCTGAAATATGGTCTGGGAAGTCTCAAGTAACACATTGGTTAGCCACTGGCTGGTCAACAGTGATGATTAATAAAGTTTATTAGTGATAGTTGAATGAGGGATGGTAAAATAAGGATACGCTCCTTACGTTCAAATTATTTATTAATTATTTTTATTACCTTTTTCCATAATAGTGATTAGCTTGTTTTAATAATATATCAGTGTAATCATGTATACTTGATAAAAATACACTGGTTCACCTTGCATGGGAGTAGGAATTCAGAACAAGAACAAGTCTCTAGCAAAAGACACTAAATAGGGATCAGAGAATTTTCCAGCTGCACATTCTTTTAACTTTTTATTTCATGACTGAAACAACTTTTCGTGGTACAATGAGTTTCTATTTAAGAAAAGAGTCCAAAACATACATTTTGGTGAGTTTTCTCAGTTTATTTTATCTAGTCCTTAGCTGTGCCCTTCTCTTCCTTTTAACACACCTGCCCTTTACTAGTGTCCTATAGAACCTATTGATAATCAGAATTTCCATTCTCTGGGAAATGTCAAATTGCATCAAAAAGTTCACATTTCTAAACAATCAATTTCTGTTCTAATCTGCGAAGACTGCATTGGGATGACAATCTTTACAACAGTTACCATGGCCGAAAAGAGTCTATTATGAGGAAGAGGAAGAGCCCATGCAGACAATTCTTGGAGCTCTCCATGAGTGATACCCAGATGGAGTGAGTTGTCAGGACCCAATGCCAGGGTGCTCTGCAGTGCTGTGCCAGCTTGGTTGGTTGTCTCCGGCTCCCAAGGTGTGGCACAGCTAATCCTCTTTGCCTTTGAATGAAATTGTTCTTCTGATTCCTTTGTCGAGGAAGATTTTCCTTGTGCTTGCACCTGGGACCTCAGAATAGGACGTGCCTTGTTTCCTTGGCTTTTGCTCTCCCGTATCAGCTGTACAGTCAGTCTGGTCTGAGTTTGGGCTTTGTTTTCCCTCTGCAGATCTCCATGTCTGAACACAGACTTATGGCTCTATGCTCACCAGGAGCCTGCTCTGCCTTTGGACGCTTCTATAGAGACGTAGATCAATGATCATTTTGGGGAAATTACGACATATGGCTAGTTTTGTCATGTTGTTCTGCTGGCTTTTATATTTAGGTGCTGATCTGGGAATGACAAATGTTTCAGCCACAAGTTTGGCTGCAGGGCCAACAGTGGCATCGCAAGAGAAATTAAGGGAAAATGCTGCTCTGTCATCAGCTGATAGTGAGCTTGCAAAAGGCTGTGTCCCTTCACAGCTTTTAAATGCACAGCTCTATTGAAAATCATGGAAAATCTGTGGAAAATTACAAGCAGTGATCCCTACTCTACAAATACGCTTTACGTACTTGAGCTGCATTAAATGGCTGGTTCCAAGACACCATTCTCTTGCAGTTGCTTAAAGTAATTCTGGTAATTCATTGTCAGCCTCTACTGCAGGATGAATCTTTGCTTGAGGATATCATCAATTCTTCTTGAAAATCAGGGAGGAATCTTGGCATGAGTGGCATTTTTGCGATTTATTTCAGTGCAACAAATATTTTGGCCCATGTTTTTTCTTGCTCTATTATATCTGGAGAGGTTTGCATGAAAAGAACAAAGAGCTGTAGAAGAAATGGCAGATCTCTGTGGATGCTCTGCAACTTTTATTCTCTTGTAGTCCCTGGAGAATCACTCTCTGGGTAAAGGCAAACACTTGCAAGAATTGTTCTTTTTTTGTGAACAAACTGGCTCACCATCCCTGAAATCAAGGAAATGGATTAGTCAAAAGAGTTCGTGTTTGTATACAATGAATATGTTTAAACCCACTATGGCATTCAGCTCCAGCTGGGATCAGGCCAAAAATACACTTTTCCCAAGGTGGCTTCCAGAGACAAAGAATGAATCAGGGCTGGGTTCCTGCACAGGTGTAATGTAGGTCGCTGGCTACATCAGAGGGAAATTGAAGACAGTAAACATATTTCATATGAAATAATTGATATTCACGGATGATAATTGCTTCTATCAAAATTGCTAAGAGTTATAAGTCAGATTTTCCTGCGATCTTGTGCGGCTGAGAGGTTCACAGGGCAATGCATAATTCTGTGTTTTTTAAAGAAAATAAGACAACTTTTTGCATTTGGGTACAATGAAAAATTATTAGGCTCTAGTGTGGACCTGTTCTTTCCAAATCCAGGAGGCTTGAACTTATAGACCCAGTCAGTTCTTATTTTTAATCTGTTAAAGTCTTGTAAGATAGAAAATGCAAATTTTATGTGCCATTTGTGTCTGTGTACACCCAAGGTGTGCACACATCTGTCTCTGTGACTGACATTGCTTCGTTTGAACTTTGAATGCAATGACATCGTAATGAAAGACAAAAGGACAACCTGCAGTGATCTTTGGAGAAGGAGCATCACCATCTCAGCCATGCAGTTCTGTTTAACCAGAAATTAATTTTGGATGTACTGCAAGGGACTGGAGAGTGATTTCCCTCCAGCATCCCTTTAACCCATCACCCCTGAGACCCGTCCCAGCTCAGTGCTGTATGTAAGCAGAAATGGGGCATTGGGTTTAATCCTTTGGCACTGGCAGGTCAGGCACCCCCACTAAGCACTAATGCACTCAGCGTTAGTGCTTAGTGTCAGGAAATCCCCCGATTCCCAGGGCCATGGGTAGGATGTTTACATGTCCAAGCATACTTATACACTGCTGGAAAACAGGCATTTTTACAGGAAGCATTTCAGACTGCATTTCATATACTTTTAATTCATTTTTAGAATGTCAGATGCAGAATCTCTTTGATTTTGCACTGTCATGGCTCTGTGGGACTCGGTAACCCTGGGATGAAAGAACACAAAATCACCTATTATTAGGGAAAGTGTGAGAGAAAGCCTTATAAATATAAACAAACAGGATAGCGGTGATGTTCATCTGATACAAGTGAAAGGGTGAACTGGTATTTTTAGCTGAGAAATTCAAATACTACTTATTTTATGGTGTGAAATCCCTTTGGTAAATTTTGTAGCATTTGTGCAGGGTACAGACTGCAGAAAACAGCTTGAACTTGAAAAGTGAGAAGACCTCTGGATGCCCAGGGGATAGCTGACTCAGGCAAGTGGGAAAGTGCTGGACAGGTTGCTATCACTGCCACTTCTGGGCTTCAAACTACTGTGTTTCAACATTTCTCCTTCTGCAATAGCTGTGCTCCTACCTCCAAATGGCCACCCTCTCCCTTGGGAGGTTCAGGCTTCCCAACCCCCCTCTGGGCAGGGAACTGCTCTTTATTCTCTCTTCTACATTTGTGCTCCTGCAGTCAACTGCTCTGGCCATTCCTACCTCTCCCCACTCAGGAGTCAGAGGGTTTTATATGCTCATTTCTCTGATTTAGGTATTTGAGAAAGAACCTTCGGGTAACCCTGAGCATACTGGAAGGTAAACCCTGGAAGTAACCCTGAGCATACTGGAAGGTAAAAATGATGGTGCTTCTTATGGATTGTTAGCATTGGGGTTTGGTGCAAGGATATTGGTTTAGGAGTCAAGACTGGTAAAGATCTCATTTCTGCTCCTGCCTCTTGCATTATTGAGGTCAATTCTCTTCATTTCTCCCTTGTTTTCATTTGCCAACAGAAGTAACTCTAGAGACCTGCTTTTGTATTAAAAGCTCTGACATGTATGGATACAACTTATGAAAAAAACCCTCCAGTGTTATTTTGTCAATGCAATCAGGAACTTTACACGTCTGAAGCACCTCACATCCAGAGAACCAGAGCTGAAAAAGAAAATGAAGTATATTTTTATGTATTATTGAAATAGCATAAATATTACTGTCACCCTTGAAATTAAGAAGAATAATTTGAAATGCTTCCTAGCACTGGGCAGGAACTGGGCAAACGCACAGATGCCTTTGGAAATCAAATCCAGGCAGAAGGGAAAATACTCCCTTGTTGTACAGAAAGGAACTGATGTTCATATGTTTGGGAATTTACACAGATCCTCATTCAGTAAGGCCCAGCGGCAGGAGCCACCTGCGGATACGGCTGGGGGCACACAAGAGGACGGGTATATCCTCTACATACCAGCTGTCCCTTGCAAGAACCAGTCTCCTCTTCACCCTCCTCTGAATGTCACAAGCTCGCTTTTTAGTTTAATGATCTTTAAAAAAAAATTGGTTTATTTAAGAGAGAAAAACTTCCTGCAAATAATTAACTGCCAAAAATGACCACTTGGGAGTTTTGTATTGATTTATTCCTCTCTCCACCAAGCGCTTCTGTTCTGTATCTTCCACTTACTACATTATCACTTGTCTATTTTGCATATTGGGGTTATGAATTTGCCTTTTCAGCTGTCTTAGGCTATTTGCATATCTTGATTGTTGATAAAAATATGACAAATTGTTCTTAGCAATGGGAGGGGAAGGGTTTTAATGATAAATGGGCTTTGAACTGTAAGCGTATATTCCACACTTCCTATTAATGCCATCTACTGAAAAGCTCATTGCAGCCTGACAAAACATTTTTCTAGATTTAGCATTAAATAAAAATTTAATAGCCATATTAAATAGCAGAGGTTCTTTTCCCTTTTCCTTTTTTTTTTTTTTTTTTTTTTTTGGCAGTTTTCCTGACTACTTTTCTTTCTTTAAGAGCTTTCTTTGACAACAGGACAGTGCCCCAGATTTCCCAAATCTTAGAAAGCCTGGAAAAGGTTAATTGGAAAAGTCAGGGTTGCAGTTGGATAGTTAGTGCAGCTGTATTCTCTCTGCTGCTTGTTAACATTTTCTCAGTGCCTCCAGGCCCCACGACTCTGTGTCACTGCTGTCGCCAGTGCCCTGGCTGTGAGTCCACTCCCCAGCCTCGCTGGCTCCTCATTTCTATACACTTCACTTTGCTGAGCCACTCCGAGCTGGCGTCATCCATCCAGTCACAGCTCTCTAAGTTTGCCATGTGCACTGACCCCGTGCTGACCCTGAACCATGATACAAACTATGGGATTGTAATTAATCTCTAATTACCCACAATACCTCGCTGGGTATTCAGCCTGCTGTTCAGTTGTATTCCTAACCAATTCAGTCATCAGTGGAGCATTCAACTTCGGTGCAGCTCAGTGTTTAGAAACCAAGGGCTTCACTAATGTTGAGTGGCTGGGCTACTTAGAGGGCTGTGTCCACCTTGCTCTCCTCCTGCAGGGCTCTCTGTGCCGGCAGGGCAGAGCCAGGCTCCAGCTCCAGCTCGGCCAATTGAGGGTGCAATGCTTGTGTTCATGTTTCACCATTCAAAAGACAACTGAGAAGGCTGCGTGTGACTCCAGTCATTTATCTCTGTTAGTTCTTTCTCTTGCAGCTGGCGTTATTTCCCCTGCCAGGAGACAGAAGGAGATTGTCATTGAGTCAGCATATCTTGCTAGAGGGCATCACTGTTTTAATTTAAGTTGTATTTCTGCTTCTGGCTGGGTGATAGGATCTAGAAAGAATAAGTCACTGAGAATACGCCCTGAGGATGCTGATGGGGGTTAGGGAACCAGTGCTAGGGTTGTGAGGTGGGTCCTGCTCTTGAGCTCCCAGCTAAATTCAACCCTTAAGAAGAGACTTTTGGTTTGGGCTTGAATATAGGAGCTGCTTTGGACTGTAAATTCAGTTTCACTCTGGCAATCCCCCTGCAACAGGATCTTCCACTCCTTCTGTGTACAGCAAATGCAAAGCCTTCATGCTGCAGGCCTCAAATGCTAGATGGAGCAAGAATTCAGGAATCAAAGTGCCATGTAAGAAAAGAGAAAAAACCTTCCCTTCCTGATTACCTCTAATGGCAAATTCTTTCCCCAAGTGTAACTTCCCTACTATCTTCTCATGTCTCAAATGGTTTTCTTTCCCGCCCTTCCCATACTTTCACTTTTCTAACTTTCCCCTGTCCTAAAGTGCTCCTCACATCTTCTCACTCATCCTTCCATTCTCCCTCCACCCCAAAATCTCTTCAAAGTTTCATAAAGCCTTTCTTGGAGATGGGAATGAATATTTTAATAGTATATGGTTTGATCAGGACCATCCTATTTGCTAAAAAATTGAGAAGTCCTAGTTCCAGTGACATAGTTGTCAAACCAGACCAAGATCCAGTGCAAATTGGTGTGGCTCCCAGTAGCCAGCTGCCAGCTCTGACATCCTGGGGCAGAGCTGGAACTTCAGGACTGTTCTCACTCCCTCTTGTGCAACTGGTGTTGGTTTCTGTACTCCTGACTGAGTGACAGACCTGTCCCTTAGCTCACAGGGATTTACTGGGCTGCTCTGGGCACCAGCAAAGAGAGCAGCCAGCTGCTGCATTCTACTGTGAAAACTAGAAAGAAAAAATTATCCCAGAAAAAAATTCAAATTGCTTTTTAGTGGGAAATTCCTAATTTTAAATGGAAAACTAGTAAATATATCAATCTCTGTTTTGAACTGCTTATGCTTATTCCTGGCAGTATTTGCACTGGGAAGCTATCTCGAAATCAGTGTCTTGAGAAGCCTTCTGACCTGCTTTGTGCCTGAAAAATGCAATATATATGCTTTCAAACATAGAATTTTAATTTTTCACTATGGGAAAACATAGCTGGCTTAAAAATATTGACATTTTTACTTATTTATGACTTGATACCAGCTCAGCCTGATCCCTGACATTGGATCAGAAGTAGCAGTGTTTCTCTGTGTGACAACTCTTCCATGCCCAGTATCCAGCAGCTGCCTCAAATCTGATGTAACACTTGCTGTGATGACTGTTTTGCTCTTAAGTTGTCATGACATATGAAATTAGGCAGGTTAAAACCTGCCTAACTTGTTCAGATATTATATATGGTAAACCTGTTCTCTACTAGCAATAACCTGTAGCCCTTTCCTAGCTGTCACATGGGAGATGTGTGAGTACCGGAGAAATCTTTATAACAGATGTGCTCCACATGTGTCATTTGACTTGGTTTTAACCTGGGGTGGGGTAGGGGGAGGGGCTTATTCCTTAAGTATTTAAGAGAGCATTTAGGATGAGAAAGATCTTGTCAGCAATCCCACAAAGCCTTCACCTCGGTTGTGTGACAGACTGTCCCAGGGTGAGATGCTGCCATCGACCACTAGGCATGCAATTATGGTAACTAGTCCAATTAACACTTATTTTTCCCACTGAACGAATATTCCCAGTGTCTGCAACAAAGTGGGTAATTAAGACATTCCTTCCATCTACCTGGTGCATCCATCAGTTGTCTGTTGTCCTATTCCCAGCACCCAGCCCTAAGGAACACCCTGCGTCTGTTCGCACAGTTTGCCCTCATAGTGTCTTATCCTCTACTTTTAGACCTTTGCTTCCCACACCAGGTGCTGGCAGCATTCCCACCTGCAGGACATGGCAAATACTAATGAAAACAGCTTCAATTTTTTCACTGAACATCTTTGAGACTTCCTCTCTTTATTCACAACACCAAAAAATCTTAGTATTTTTCTTTAGAGGCTGCGTGTCAGTAAAATTGTTGGATTAATGAAAAAGGAACTTCTGCCTACATTTACTTTGGTAATTCATGAAATTAAATGACTGCACCTGCAGTTGAGGTCGAAGGAACAATCAAGTCCTAACAACAATTATCCCTTTTTTAGTGACCTTCAGATGTCAATTTTGGAAAATAGATGAGATTTACCAATGAGGGATTTGGATGTATGTTAGATGTAAACCCTGGCTGCCTTTAGTGAACTTATTTCTATTTCCAAGCCAAACCTTAAAAGAATGTAGGTAGCACTATTAAATAATCCACCCGTTTATAACACACAAATAAATGTTTCTTTCTTTTATAATTTAAATTGACATCTGACTCAATTTATGATACTGATGTGCTAGAGATTGCAGGAGAGAGAATTAGGAAAAAACCAACACCCAATATTTTTCAGCACCCAGTAATGCAGGCATCTGATAAAACATAGGGACCTGTGATTCATATTTGGCCTGTTTTTGACCCTTGAACTTTGTAGAGTGATGAAATTTGAACAGCAGTATTTGTGTATTTAAACAGTTGGTTTTGAAAAGCCACATGAGACACACTTAACACCGCTTTTTTTTTTTAAACCAGCTTTCTCATTTCTACCTCTTGCTCACACGTTTCTCTTTTTGTTTGGGCAAATTTCTATTATCACACTCTGAGGGGTTATTGAGAGCCATGTTCTATTCTGGAATCATTTACCAGATGTGTGACCTTGGGTAATAAGTGGAAAGTTACTTCACCTGTGTTAGAAATGGGCACAGAAGTGAGGTAAATCCCAGCACAGAAGCTGGGTGATGAGGTAGTTATAGGCACAAGTGGGCATTTGTGGATCTGTGATGCTATTCTGGTGTTATCAAATAGACAGGGATTACTCCACTGGTATGGAATGGACCTTGTAAATCTGTTTGTTTTATAAACAAGTTCCTCATGAACAGATGCAGTGGTGGGTGGTAGATTATTGCTGAGAAGCAATATCATTTATTCTTTTTCTTTGTTTAAAAACAAAGCTTTTCTTCTGTTAAAGCTTCTCAGACACTCTTCTTTTTTTGTTTTTTCTCAGTGACAAACAGAGGTAGTCTGTTTTTGAGTACCTTATATTCTCAACCCTGAAAAATGGAATTAAAAATCTGTTCCCTAGAATTTAAGAAACGATGCTCTTGTTTTGGCAGCCATTCTTAAATGCTCATGGATGTGTTTACCTGTTTGAAAGTTAGTTGTCCTCTTGGGCTTGGACTTCTTGGTCTTACGTGGTGTTTCGGCAGACAGGAGGAAGTGGAAGGTTATTTTTATTGGTGTATACTCTACTGCAATAATCTTTGATTTTTCAGTTGAGGGCTTGAAAAATGATCAGTTTTAGGAAGGTTTGCTTTTCCTGAACTCACAAGCAGGAATGGGAGCTGGGAACACGTGGACATACTGGTCTGTTTATTTTGATTACTATGATAGTAACTGCTGTGGTGAACCTAAGACCTTCTACGTTTTCTTCATATGCCTCGAGTTTGCAAAAGGACCTTGATCACCTGGCAGAATACAAATAGCAAATTCCTACTGATTAAGAAAAAACTAATCTTCACCTTGTAATGAAAGATATATCACATTTCATGCAGCTGGTGGGGAAAAGGTTAAGACAAGTCTGGAGGGAAAAGGGAAATACTCCGGCTGGCTGCAGACAGCAGGTATACAAAGCCTTGTCTCTCAGAAGAGAGGTGCTCTATTTAGGGGCTACAGATTTATAGCAAGAGCCTGAACAGCAGGGTTCAGTGCAGCTCAAACCAAAGGAACCTACAAAGGTTTATTAAAGGGTGACTCTCAGATGCACAGAGAGCAGGACTTCTCTATTAAAGATAAAACCGAATGCAGAAAAGGGTGGTTGGAGTAAACCTTTCCACTGACCTTTATGGCTTGACAAGGCCGCAAGGAGCCAGATATTATCCTTTGGACTTTTTCACTGGAGTTTCCAGCTAAATATTGTCTATTCCAACAGATAAATTGGGTTAAAACTCAAGATCGTAAAGGAAGAACAAGCAGAAGTTTACTTTGGGGGCTAGAAGCATCAGTGAAAAGCCTACTGTGACCTAATGAGTTAGCCCTGGTGATGCAACAGAGAAACTCACTGATAAATGCAGTTCAAAACAAAAGGAAAAATATCCTCATTTTTGTGTTTGGCTTCTTGGGTTTTTTGCAAGGTATTTCTGTTGCAAGCATGGAAATTTGGGGTTTCTCCCCATGATCACTTGAGCAGCATTTTATATAGCCACTGAAAGGCTCTTCTGTCATATTTTCCTTTTTTCTTCTTTATTGATTTTTTTCTCTTTAAGACTTTAATTCACTCTTCTTCAGTTGCTACAGTTAAGAGAAAAATTCTGTAGATCACATAGAGATAACATTCCAGCCAACATTGGGTCACTCACACTCACACAAGAATACAAGCTTCCTGCAGACAGCTAGTCCTTTCCTGCTTTTCAGGCCTTTTTGCTCAATCTTTTCTTTTTTTTTTCCTCCCTTAGTATTTGGGTCTTAATCTTTCTTTAGACTTATCCTTCATGCTGTGCTCATCTCAAATGTACCAATAATTGCTGCTACTTATATGTAGTTTGATCATTCTGTGCATTCCTTGTTGAAACTATCAGAGAAACAAGACATCTAAAATATGATTCTGTAGAGTTAAGGTAATATTTTGGGTGTCTGAAATCTCTTATAAATTGTTCTGTACAGAGTCAGTTTTTTAAAGGAAAAAATGACAGCAACAAGCCAACCCTAATGACATATTTCAGTGTAATGCTGTAATTTTAGCCCCTGCCATGAACTATTGCTGTTGTACAGTAAAGTATTTTGCTAGTAAATGGTGAAATGATTTCCAGTAAGACCCTTTCTCTTTATTCCATCCTTCCATCAGAAAAATTCCCATCTTGCTGATTCCAATGTATTAAAAAGAAAATACTCATCTGAAGCACATTAGACACCACATGACTGCCCTGCAAAAAGTAAAGACAAGCTATTGTAGTTTCACACTTTATTTTCAGATGTTTTTGAAAAGGCAGAAGGCAAAGGTGCTTTTTGCCTTGAAGTGGATGGAGTGTCCCAAGTGCATGATCTGTTTATTGGTGTCGGTGTTTTCCCTTGTTCCTGCATGTGTGCACAGTAATGTGCAAACATATTTAACAGCCTCTGCACTTCCTTTTCCTAGGAAGCCAAGTATCTTTCTAATTAGGGTTTTTTTCTCTTCCTGTTTCTCTGGTGCCCTGTCTCCTGCTTGCTGGAAGTCTCCTCCTTCAGTGCCCTTCCAGTTTCACTTTCTCATTGCAATTAATTTTCTAGTGGTTTTCTTCTGAACTGGTGGGTGCATTTCTGTGGCTCTTCATGGCTGACCAGCTTCAGGATCTGTTGCCATCAGTCAGCTGCCATCTAAGAACTTGTTAGAGGATGAGGAAACCAGGAAAAGATGGTCAGTGGCAACACTGATGGTGGGGTCAGTAGGACCTCAAAGCGCTGCACCAGTGCAGGCAGAGGGCATTGGAGGGAGGACAAGGATTGACACAATGACTTCCAGGTCCTGTGGGGCCTTCATTTCCAAACTTGGGAAACATGAGTCAGAACTGAGCTCTGACAAAGCCACAGAGCCTCCATGGCTGGCAAGTGTAGACCCGGAAACTCAGATGAATAGAGCCCTAAATGTTTTTTTTGTTTGACACTCATGCTGAACAGAAAATGATGAATCCATTGGCAAGTCCTTCTGCTGCCAAAAGAAACAGACTTGCACTTGCAGATTGCTTTCTTTCTGTACTATCAAGCCAGTGCATGGTCAAGTTCTGCAGAGCCGACAGTCATCTATCAGTTTAAAATGGGTTTTTTAGAGGCACTCTAGTATTTGTTTTGTGTGTGTATGTGTCTGCTTGAAAGTGTCTCATTAAAATATTCTGACCTCATCAAGCATCTCAAAAAAAAATCCAAAGTGGAAAATGTCTTGTTTTCTGTTTATTTTGAATTATTTTGAAGTTTGTCACTAGTTTCACACGACAATGGGGCTTTTGGAGTGTTTTTTTGCCTGGGATGATTTATCAGACAGACTAAATCACTCTTACTAGGTATGATGTGAAAAAAGAGATTCTGATCTCATAAGGGGCAAGAACATCTCTGAGTCTGAGAAAACTCCCTGCAGTCCTAAGGATCCTGCTGAAAGAAATGAGACTCCTGAATATGTAAAGGATCCAGGATCAGATGAGTAATGTCTCTAGAAACAAAAAGTCCTAAACTAAAGAATTTTTTTCTTCATTAAATACTTTATCCAGCATAGTAAAAACATGTATATTTATAGCTTAGATTATGCTTTGTTTTGTGGGATGAAAAAACACATTTTAGAGTTGGCCCCTTTCCTGAACAGATGTTACTGGCCTGGGTGAATAACTTCCTCAAGCATACGATTGAACAGAATTGAAAGAGAATTTTTGCCAAACTCAATTCTGACTAAAACTGAAATCTTTCACCACTTTTCTTCCCTCTGTCATACAGGCTCTGCTGTTCAGTTCATCCTGATCTCTGTCTTCCAGCTGTGCCTGTTCATGGGTTATATCAAATCCTTTGGTTTTGAACTTGCATTATTCCCATGCAAGAAAACCTGTAAGCAGTTTTTTAAAAAAAAGTATAATTCTCCCTTGAAAAGAGGACTGTCAGGGTAACATCAGGGGCTTGAATGTTTGTCTCTCACTGATTTCTCACATCAAATGTGTTTATTTTGCTGGTGCAAAGATGTTTATTTCTAATTGCCACTGCTTCTGGCTCCAGCTGGCTTCTTTCCTTGTTGCACATTATCACCAGAATTTAAGGTTTTACAGGTCAAATTAGACTCACAGTGACATCTGTGCCACCCATTGCTTTCAGAGAGACTACCCAGGTGTGGCTGAATGCAGTTGGATAAACCATCCTCTCCGTGCAAGAGGGGACAGACTGGATCTCCTTTTCTCTTGGTCTTGACAGATCTGTGGTCTAAAAAGTCTCAAGAGAAAAGAAATTAAATTTTTCTCCAGGCCTACACTGAACTGGGAGCAAGAAACCGATCTTTTAATTGCAAATTAATTACAGTTTTTATTGAGGTATCACAGAGTCTGAGAAATAGAAATGATGGAGTTTTGTGATGAATGTGACCCTGGGTGTGACCCTTTTTCACTCACCTGAGGTGTTGTAACTGCCTCCCTCAACGCCTGAGTGAATTGAGCACTGCCTAGAAAACCCAGCTGTGTGAGGACATAGCAATGTCAGTGTCAGTGGTGCCTTTACAACTGAGATCATGCACCTGACATATCAAAGCCCTCCAAGAAATTGGTAAGGGGGTGTGATGTCCTTGGCAAAGCCTGATTGGGTAGGATGCCCATTTGCTCTTCTGGAAGATTGTGAGGCATCCTCTTTTGCATCTGGTTTCCCAAAAAGACAGACAGGGAGTGGGCTGGTGGGTGTTTACACAGTTCCACACTAAGCCCTCGAGCACACAGATGCAGGTCAGAGTATATTGTGGTGCAGTCACTGAGATGCTGTTAGTAGTTAGAATCTTAAAAAAAAAAAAGTAACATTGAAATACAAATAAGCAACTAGATCACACATATAAGATAAAATATATTAGAAATCAGCATTATCTACATAACTCAAATTAAGAATGCAGATGGCTTTATAAATGGTTTAGCACATACTTCTTGCCAAACTTGATAAATAGAAGTTTTGAGTATTGCTAACTCACTGCCCAGTGATTATGCCTGCCTGTGACAGATTTTTACACTGTCATATTGATCTTAAATACTTCAACAGTTTTAGGATTTGCTTATCTGTGCTGCAGCCACAAGTTTCACTGAATGTTTTCCATGGTTGGGTCCCTTTTGTCCAGCTTCTGTAGGTTTGCATGCAGTGCAATTGCATCTGCTTCATGGGGTTAGTGAGGCAGCAAGTGTGGCTGCTCTGCTCATAAAAACATATTGATAGAAGTATTTGAAAACACCAGCACTGTTTTTTTTTTCCTTTCTTTCTCTGTTGATACATTAGGAAACACATTCTGTAAATCTCATGTTTTAATTCCTCTTTGGAGAACAGTTTAATAGTTAAAGAAGCATTTGCCTGCCTACATTGCTGTTAATGCATTCCATTCTTAAAAGAAAGTAAAACCTTCTTGAAATTTAAGGAATTTGAAGGAGTTATATTCTTAAGATATTAAGTCCATGTATTAAGGTATGCAAGCAGATTCTCAGACACATTCACACACTCAGTTTGCCAAAAGGATCATCTGTATGAGTAG
Source organism: Oriolus oriolus (assembly GCA_013400235.1). Lineage (NCBI taxonomy): Eukaryota > Metazoa > Chordata > Aves > Passeriformes > Corvidae > Oriolus > Oriolus oriolus. The sequence goes on from VXBT01006740.1 coordinate 2,765,290, forward strand.
TTCTTTGTTTTCCTTTCTGTGATTGTACAGGTTGTTAGAGCACTCAGACTGATACTGACAATAATTGAAAATTCTTCACAAATGCTTTAAATCTCAGGGGCTGGATTCTTCTTTAATGACTCCAGTATTATGCCAGAATAGCTGCATTTGGTTCAGTACAGTACAGATTTAAACTGAGAGAATGCAGAGGAGCAGGGGAATGGAGTCACATTTCCATATGTTCTGTTCTGATATTTTGAAAAATTACATCAGCTGTCAGATTTTGAAAGTCTTGTCTGCTTTGACCATCTGTGGCACTGATGAGAATACAGATCATGCAGGTCTCCACTGGCTGGTGCATCCTCTTTCAGGCTGTCATTAAATGTCCCTGTGTGCTGCCATTTATACTGTGAGCATCACATGTATGTACAGAGAGATGCAAGTTTGGAGAGGCTCTTTTGTAAGCATGTCCTGGATGAAACATCAGAGATTACCCAGTCCACTCTCTCCAGCTCCCCTTAGTCAACTATCTATTGATATATTGTTTTCCTTGGGGGAGGAAAACAAATTTACCCTTTGAAAAAGTGCTGTACAAAGCAACGTAGTTCTCCACCAAGAGAGGTCATCCATTTGCTTGTTGCTTGCCACGTTCTGGGTGCTCTGCTGGGGACTGAGGTCTGCTCCCTTTGACCCTGAAGGGCCTTGACTCCTTTTCCATCATGTTTTTTGTGGGATTCTCCCCACTGACCCCCAGCATCTGAAAGCTGGCTGTGGAGTCTAAACTAGGTAGTGAGGGTGTTTTCTATTGATGAAGAGAAACAGATACCTCTCCAGGGAACTGCATCCCATCCTGAGATACATGTCCAAACAGCTGTGATGAACTACCCTTTCTGAGGTTTTCTCTGTACAGCCACAGATTATACAGGGAGCAGAGTAGCTTAGACCCAAGGGCTGATAAGAGGAAAGATGACTCCATGCACAGGCAGTCACAGTGGCAGCAAAAAGCCTGTGGCTCAGGATGGCAGAATTTTATACCCGTAGTAAACAGCTTTCAATTGCTATGCAGGCAATGACAAAACTCTGGCTGTCTTTGATGGACTTTGCTATAGGTCCTAGGAATTGTTACACCTGATGGGGAGATGAGAGGTGAGAGAAAAAGAATTTGCCCACATTTAAAATGATCTGCAATTCAGCAGATTATCAGGAAACCTCTATTTCACTTCTGAGTAGCTGGATTGTGAAGCAGAACTGATGGTAATGCACTTTTAAGTGAACATGAAATATGCAAAAATGGAGTTTAAATACAATGCAAGAGTTCTGACCCCTTAAAATATGGTGCTTTCTGTACAGTGAAAGGATTTTGGTAGAGCATAACAGAACTTAAAATCAGGCAAAAGATTATTAAAATGCCGTTTCCTGTGTTATTGAAGTCTTTATCCCAATGTACTGTGGAGCAAATCCAATGGGATGCAATCACTGAAGTGGGCTCCATCACTGTGCTGAGAGAGAAGCTCTTTGGTGGAGGCTGACCTAGCACAATGTCCCTGCTCTGATGGCTTTGCAGTTCCACTGCAGTGGCTTCACATTTCCACCTGAAGCTTCCAAGTCTTTCATGAGGTGGGAGGATTTACATCCTGACATGACAGTTGAGGAACAGAAAGTCCAAGCAGAAGTCACAAAACAGCAAGGCCAAAATTCAGTCCAACGTCAGCTCATTCCATATCTGTGCCCAGTTTGTTAGGATCCACCAGGAAATTGAGGGCAAAGCATTTCGTTTTTCCCCTGGGTCAATAAAAAAATACCTTCCCAGTAGCAAAACTGCTCAAAGGAAATGTCAGGCACAAAGTCTCCAGTCATCCAGGAAAGAGTAAGTCAGGTGAGTGTCTTGAGGCAGTCTGGCCTAAGCTTGTCCTGGCATTTGTGATACGGAGAAGGCAGAAATCTTGCTTGTCTTACTCATTTTGTTCTGATTTTTTTTCTACATCATGTACTTGCTTGAATGATGAAACCAAGTTCTTTTGTTGTTGTTCTTAATTTTTCTCTGTCACACAGAGCAAAGTTTCAGTTAGAAACACCTTTACAAAATGCTTCTCTTTTCTGAGAGATAAAGTAGCTGAGAGAATTATTTCCTAGAGCTTTGCACTTGAGCAAGTGGCCAGATTTTTGGTTACAATAAAGCTAAATATTTCCTATTAGTATTTTAGCTCAGTAATAGCAGATCTGAGCCATCTTTAGGAAATTGTTTTCTTGGAAGTGCCACTACTCAAACAAAACAAGTTTGCTTTCATAGAACATTTTGGAAGATATTTTTTTGTATCCTGTGGCAAAGTATCAACTTCTGCTGTCGATTCAAAAATTAGAGGTGTGCAGTAGTTGCTCTGGCAACAGAGTCTCATTTTACCCCTCTGCTCATTTCCAACCTGTTACTAAATTACTAAGCACGGGAGGGATGCATCAAAGAGCACCTAGAGACACTGCTAATGTAATGAAAACGAGCGTTCATCTACTTAAAACATGTTGTGTCAGCTTGGAAATAAGACAGGTGATTTCTTTACCCCCAAAAGCTGGCACCGTGTCAGCCACTTAAAGTTTTAAAGTTGCAAAAACAAGGTCTAAACACAAAAAAAAATTCCTTCTATGGAATTTTCTGATATGTTGTACCTGGAAATATTAAATTTGTTTGTTAGCAAATTATAAGGTATCTTTATCTCTGCTGGTTACAACATCTGTCAGGTGCTTTTACTATTTTTAAGTACTTCAGTCAGTATTTTCTGTGTGTATGTCATATAATGGATGTGTAGAATTATAGCTACTGTTGCAAACATTGAGCAGTATGATTAGTCCTTCAGATGAGAAGAAACTGCAGACGGGAATCTGTGTTATGGAAGGCAGTACTTTGCAAATTTAAATCTTTCTCACGTAATTTTTTGGGCAGCACTTTCTAAAAAGAAAAAAAGTGAGGTTTTCATTGGTCAAACAGAGGATTTACCTCTGTGTTGCACAAGAAAATTGGTTTAAATATTTTTACATGTAGCAACACTTACAGCACTACAGGAAACACCTAAAGCCCTTTGGGGCTCAGTACCAGGGAGCAGGGCTTATCAAATTGGTTGGGTGCCACATCATTGTCCACAGTGCAGCCAGGGCTGCTGGCAAGCCCCAGTGCCCAGAGCCCCCAGCAATGACAGGAAGCAGAATCCCAAGAAGTATCTCCTTTGAGGCCTCACAGCCTATCATACAAATTCTTTTTACACAGTTTGGTTTTAGCTAGGAATTCAGTCTCAAGAGCTTTTACTCTGCTTTGCAGAAAGGGTAAAATTAAGGAAGAAACATATTGTTCTGGGAAAAGATGCTGTTTCCAGCATCACACCATGAGATCAGTTTGGCTCCCTGTTTTTCAAGCAGGGCTTTCAAGGCTAAACCCTTGTGCCCTCGTCTCCTAGGACAAAATGGGGAAGGATGAAAATCTTAAGGTTCAGGGGCTACTGCTGGCCTACCCTGAGCACAGAGTCTCATCTCTGGCGTGACACCTACACCAGGCACTGTGGGCATCCACGAGGCACCAACAGCGGGCTTGCCAGCACTGCAAGATGTTTTACTCCTTTTACTTGGTGCAACGAGGTGACAGCAGAGTCTCATCTGGACACCTCTCTGTACTCTAATCCTGGTTTATAAATACTTTTGCCATATGTAACATAAGTTCCTGAATTACTTGTGTGAGGTCGTGTTTGGCCATGATTTGAGAGGTTCTGTATGTGAGAATTGCCTTTTGATAGTGTTTTTCCACAGCATCTGTAGACTATTATCAAGTGGTACGAGACCAACTAGTAAGAGCTTCCATAATGTCAGCAAAATTTCAGCTCCTTAATACAGTGCTCTTGTGCTGTTTCCCAGCTTGAAAACCCAGAAAGCCTTTAAAACAACACTGTAAGATATCTTTGTCTAAAAGTAGGGTGCCAGATAGTGCCTATAAATGTAGATTTTTGGTTTTAGCCTTACATTGCAACCTTTTCCTATGTAGTTCTGGTATATTTGCACCAGCTTCTTTTGACCGTCATTTTTAATGTGTAATGTTTTTACCAGGTGGGCTATAGAGCTGTGTTGTCACTACAGTGAAAAAGTCCACATGGACCATGTTACAAAGTGCAGAACATACCAGATATAATTTCCGTACTGGGTTTACAGATCAGACTTAAGCATAACTTTGCTCCAGATGCAAGATGTGGACAACAGAGACTTGTTTTGTTATAGGTTTTACTAATGTAGGTTTAAAATAACATGACTGAAGTTCTAAATTGATATGACAGTTGCACCTTTTCTGGATAAAAGAGCCGGCTGCAATGTTATGCCTGGTTTTAAAACCAATACACATGATCTGAACCAGATTTTTTCATCATGGTTTCGAAATTTTCTTTTCAGACAGAGGGAATGTTTAGGAACATTTCAAAGAAATGTAAACATGCACTGAGACCAAATAACATGTGTCCAGGCCAAATTTCAGTTAGAGTGTTTATTATTTTCTGCCTCCTTCCAAGATTTCAGTGGCACTTTACTTGTTTTCTCCTTAACTTCCCACACTGGTGTGGTGTAGCTGCATGTAGTTAGACTTCTAAAGTGCCTCAGCCCAGGGGCAGCCAAGGCTGGTGGAAGGCTTTCCCGGCACTCAGAGGTCTGCTTTCCCATCTGGGAACAACGCTGTCAACAGGCTGACATTGCAGGAGCCAGCATGACTCCTTCCTCTGCTTTTGAGACTGTTTGAAAACTGGCACCAAGGAACTGATCAAGAGAGTAGGGGCAATACATGGTTTTACTGCAGAGACCAATTTATTCTTCCTGGTACCTGAAGATGTTTCTTCTGAACGTAGCATTAAAAAAGGAATAGAAACTGCAGTTTACCTTGGCATTTGCTGTCTATGTGTTAGGAACAGATCCAAGACCAAAATCTACCAGGGAGGCACCATTGCTGTTGAAGGAAAGCTCATAGTTGTTAAATGTCTGTAAATATCACATAGGGTGGGATGCTCTGTACCTTGTATGCTGCACTGTGTAAACTCTCCTGAATGCTTTTTGGCAGAATTTTGCTCCCGTGCAAACATTTTACAAACTGTGTCATGAAGCAGCTTGTTTTGCCCACAGCATCAAAGTCTTGGTGTCTCACAGCTTCCAGTGACTCATGCCTTTCTTTGCAGCTTTGTTACCTCCCCGCGAGACAGAATAGCTGGTTAATAAGTTTGCTGAGTGTATTGATGTCCTTTTGGTTGAAAGGATCGTATTAGCAAACAGTAAGATGAGAAGCCATGGATATGGATAAAAAGACAACGTTAAGATAATACTAATTGCATTTAAATGGAGGAGATCAACAGAGTAAAGAAAAAGGGAAAAAAAACAGTGACAAATTTTGTTGCTTTGCCCTTAGTTTAACTCTTCCTGTAAAAACAATCTTTGCAAGAAAAGAGAGACCAAATGAATTGTTTTGATTGCTTTTAGATTGGCATTGATATGCTATGATCGTTTTCTTCCCCTGTAACATTAGAGGTAGAGGTCAACAATCTACATTTTTTTAATTGAAGAACCATCAGCTTAATTTGGGAACAGAATTTTCCAATGAAAAACTTATCCTGGAGTCCATAAAAACAAGTAAGAACAATACAACTAACCTCAGCAGTTCATGAACACTTTATCAAAACCTATCTTGTTTTAGGAATGGTGTCACAGAGTGTATTCAAAAGATGTATTATGTGTTGTATAATGTTAATATTAATATTCGCCATTATAATACTATATAATATCTGATTATAATTATACAACAATATGTAATGATAAAATTAACTATGATAATTATATGCTCTATTTATATATTTATATAATATATATAAATATAAAGAGCAAGAAGGAAAAACATGCAGACTTAAGGAAAGTTCGATTTGTTCTCTTCAGCACTGTGTAGGTTCTGTTTCTGTAATTACTAGATCTTAGAGTATTGCTGAGATTTTCACTGAGAATTGGTCTCTTGACACATTCAATAAATTCAATTGCTCAAATGAAGGAAAGTAAAGAAGTAACACGGTGACCTTGACTCAACCAAAAATCTCGATGTTTTTTAATTTCAGCAGAAGTTGGATCCTCCTCATTAGATCTAACTTTTTTTATGGATTCTTGGTGTGAGTCTAACTCTTCATTGTCTTATATACAACAAAACATTGAACCAGTGTAATGTAAATCCTGTGAAAACAGCAGTTCTCAAACATTTTCAGGAAAACAACTTTACACACAAAACTAAACCCCAACTTTGAGTGCAGACCTCCCTGTGTGTGTCATAAAATCTCATTTTAAGCCTAATTCAAATTAAAAAAAAAATCTTCTTTACTCATCCTGTCTTCAGTGGAATCCTTTGCTGACTCCCTCTTGAGCTCTAACAGACAATGAATCAAGCAATCCTCACCCTGTGGGCACCCAGCAACCCCACCCTCTGATATCAGCCGCCCTGCAGCAGGAGAAGGGACTGATATCCAAGGATTTGAAATAATGTTATTTGTGGCTTTCTTGTTCTTCCTCTTCTACTAATGACAATACAGAGGAATGTCTATTCTTAGTAAATGAAAAGCAAACACTAACATGCCAATTAGATGTTCCTGCAAAGTGTCCAGAGTATGTTGAAGTGTATTGCACACTTCCAAATCACATTACCTTGTCAAGTGCCACATCTGAAAAGGTCAGCACTGGTCATCTTCTTTTTCTTTTCTACATGTGAATCATAGACAAAAAATAAGCTTTAACATTTGTATTACTATTTTAATCTGCACCACTATTTATGAGGGATCTCAAAATACTTGTAACCCTCAGAAAATATTCCAGCGTGGGCTGGTACTATGACCTGCTCATGTTACAAACGAGGCACAAAAATGGCACAGCTGAAATTTTCCAAAGTGACTGCTGGCTGGGGCAGAGAAAGGGCACCTCGATCTCTGAGCATCCAGCCTGAGTGATGAGGGCTCTATTATCAGACATGCTCTCATGTACCAGTGAGAGGTACAAATGTTCTGTGTCTCTGAAAACTAAACACGCTATTCAGATAGCCCAGGTTTTGTACAGAAAGTAAGCAAAACCTGCAGAAAAGTGGAATTCTAAGTGCATTGAAGGACAACTGATGTGATAAAGCCAGGGGGATAGCTTTATTTTCCACACTCAGGATTTCACCAACAGATGAGTGCCCAGTTAGTTAATCAGGCTGCTGGAGCAATTCTGTGCAACTTCTTCCCCTGAAATAACTTTGGCAAAGTCAGACTCATATATATGCTGTGCTCTCTGCCTCTGACTCACTCAGGAACATTCTTCAAAAGGCATTTTTGTGTCTTTATAATTGAATTGATTCTGAAGTTGTGCCACGGGTGTACACCTTATCAAAGAAGACCTGGCACTCCATTTGTACATAATGCCCTCTCGGAGGAGGTTTAACATGCAATGTTTGTTGTTTCTAGCAGGTCTCTCTGCAGAGAGAGAGGTCGCTACTCAGGGAGGCACTTTCCTCCTTGGAAACAAGAAAAGAAATCACCAGGAAGGAGGGGAAAATGCATCTGGGTAACAGGAGGGGATCTTGTCAATCTTCAAGCTACTAGAAAATGATCATGAAAGTCTTTTGTTAGAGAAGCCTATAATGGTACTATCGCTTGTCTATTGTGGCCACTAACAGCAAATAGCCTGCGAGGGCAGGGGAGATGTAGGATTAGACAAATTGTGAAGAGCGGCTCTGGATGCTTGAAAAGTACATTCCTGCCCATCAAGGTCAGAGTGGTCAAAACAGCGTCATCATTAATCCTCAATGAAAGTATTCCTGTAAACAAATTGACCTTTTAAAACATCTATGGCATATATGGAATAATGCTAATGATGTACTATTGGATTTCTTCCACAAGTGGAAACAGAAAAGCCATTGTAACAGAAACAGAAATGCAAAATGTAATTGTAAGAAACTTAAATTGAGCTGGAGACCGTGTTGTACAGTACTTTTTCTACTGCTAGAAGCTGCATTTAGCATGAAAAAAATTACTTTAGAAAGCTTATATAGTATCATAATTTTTGATGCATTTTAAGAATAAGCCCAGTTGTTGAATACTTTCCAGAGGATTCATCCTTACCCACCTGTGTATTTCTGGGGATGTCACTGGGCTGAAGCTGTATGCATCCACTGCAGGATGGCAAAAGGGGTGGATTGGATCTTTCCTACTGGAAGAGGCACAGAGTACCGGCTTTCCCTTTCCAGCCTAACAATTTCACTTGTCCTTCTCAATTGTGCTCCTGAGCCAGGGTCCTTGCACATTCTGTCTTCTGTGTTCAGTACTTGGTGGGGCAATTGCTTAAGTAACCTAATCAGAGTTTGCTCGTTAATGAGGAAATTGCTCTTTCATAATACGCTTGAAGTGCATGAAAAGAGCTTCAAGTAGACAATGATAGACATGGATGTTACACTGAATGGCAGCTGCTAAATATATGTGTTCTGATAAATGTCTGAGAAGCAACTTCATATGGCAAGACAAGTTAAAAGTTTATTTTAAGCTTTAATTAAAAGTTACCTCACTAAAATTTTCAAAAGCATCAAAGTTACCAACTATTTTGAATCATTCTCCTTCTTTATGCAGTCAGGGGCCTGTTTTCTCTGCCATCTTGAAGAATGCTCATTATTAGTTCTCAGACTCACAGTACATAACAAGTGATCACAAATGAGAAAGCTGCCCTTGACAGTAACTGTCTACTCTGCAAAGTAATATTGTTTCCAAATGCCTGAATAAAAGCACATTAACAGCAGGAGTCAACAGAGGTAGTTTTATGATTTTTATTTTTAAAGAAATACTTTAGAAGTGCCCCGATACTTTTATAGAATCTTTTTCAACTGTATTTTTCTTGAACAATACTTACATCATCTTGATCTTTGCGGTCAAATCATTCTCTCAGTTGCATGCTGTGCAGCTCTGAAAATTTGGAATGAGTTTAAAAGTTTGAAGGACTTACTTTAACTCCCAAGCCTAAACATAGAGAGATCCAGGCATTCCCTGGGTCCTCCAAAGCATACCTATTTTTGTAGGGTTCTGTAAATTTTTGGAGATACACTATGGTGTCTATAAAAATGGGGGTATATTAGTTTGGGAAAGTCACTTAAAAGTTCTGTGGCCCTACTGTAAAATGGAGACTGTGACACATCTTCTCTTTTGCTCCTCCTGTGTGCTTGAAGTGAAGATATTTCAGGCCAAGATCTTTCTTTCATCTGGGAATGGACAAGACCATTCCAATATAGATTGGTACTTTGAAACAAAATGAAGATGATCCAAATCTATTCATTTTTAATCCTTTCACAGACAACTAACCAAACAATGCAAAATGCAGCCCAATGGGAGTATTACATGAACTTGGGCACTTAAAGGGAGATTTCTAGATGCTAAATCAGTGAGTTAGTTACCAATTGCTTTTCATGGGATATCTAAAATAAAGTTAAACAAAAAAACCTTATTTCACTGTTTTAGGGTAAAATCCAAGTATTCTGAAAAACGCTTTGGACTTGATTTTCATTTGCTTGTTTTTTTAGGGCAGAATATTTAATATCCACATCAACAAATCCTCAACTTTGTCCTAAAAAGACAGCATTACATATTTTGGTCAAAAAGTTTGTTATGGTTCAGCTGTAAGCACTCTAATGGCTGTGATAGTGATGAGAGTCATAGATAACAGAAAGGCTGCTGATATTTGATGTCCCTCAAGATCATATTTAGCTTTGGGAATGAATTTAAAGGTAGCAAAATCTGACTTCTGGAATTAGCAAAGCACTTTGAGCTGGGTAAGCTTCCAGTGGTCCTTGTTCTGGAGGTTCTCAAAAGACATTGCTTTGCTCAAAAGTCATATTTGCTTTCTTTAGAGTAAAAAGTGGAGCAGGGCAAGAAAGAAATGCAGTGTTGAGTCTGATATCCTTTAGCACTGGTCAGCAGTTGCCAAGAAAGGAGTTCCTTTAGGGCACAGTAAGCTCCAGATCTCATCCTGTAATGCTCATCTGCCTCCCAGTGAGTCAATGATTTTGAACTCTTGAAAGACAACATGCTTTTAAAGTAATTAAGACCCAGATTAAACAATGATGGACAGCAATTCACAAAGCACTAATGCAGAGCACCTGAAAGTTATTTCCAGTCACTTTTGTAAGTTTTAGAGAGTTTGGAGCTGCATTTAGCCATCAGGGGATGACCTTTGAAGGTGCCTGGAAGAAGTGAGCGAAGAGAGAATTAAGGAGAGGGAGCATTAAACTGAAGAGGTGGTTTCAGGAACTTCATGTCAGGAAATGAAGCACACACTGGTGTCACTTCTAGTCAAAGCTACCAGAACACAGGAAACTTAGACAAATGGGTTGCTCTTTTCAACTAGGCCTGTGTATGCAAGGGGTTTTCACCTCAATAGAGGCACATGTGCATAATTCAGTGACTTTATTTAAATATCAGCTGCTGGAATTTCTCATCTCTCAATGTGGGCCTCATCTTAAAAGAGTCCGAGTCTTAATTGATAAAACAGGGCATCCAGGATTAAAAAATTCTTCTTCATGGAGAAGATGGCTTGTAGCAAGGTGCTGTCAGGGCACAAGGCAAGAGCTCAATTTACTGCCTGTGCTCCTCCACCAAAGCCCGGCAGACCAGGTGCAACACTGCAAACCTGCCCTGATTCCAGCTCTAAAGGTGACCTAAACCTGACCCTGCAGCTAAAGACTCATCCACCTAACCTCACCTAAGTGCTCAGATGAAACAGTTTCCTTTCAATTCTTTGGTGTTATTAATTGTTATTATTCCTTTAGATCTTGTGCAACAATAAAAGGGAGGCTTCAGTTCCTGGCTGCAGCAACCCCTCCCACAAATCAAAAGAATATGACTTTCATTTTGAAAAGAATGAATAAATATATCCTGAATAAGAGGGGCACAGATTCCAAACACCCTGAAGTCTTGGAAGAAACAATTGTTCTTTCTTTCATTTGATTCATCCTCAAAGGTTCCCTATATGCGTCTCACGGAGTCTGGGTGGGTTTTAGAGCCAAGGCTTTGTCTCAGGTGAAGGTGTTGAGAGATGCCACAGGAACAATGACACAGAAAGAATAACCAAGGGATTGGGATTTCAGCTTTCAGGAAGAGCTGGTGATTTGGGAGACCTAACTCTGAGTTATCTTTATCTGACCTGATTTTCAGTGCATTGGATCCTCTGTACTTTCTGAAAGTCAGATCCTGTGATGGGGTCTTGAGTCAGTTACTAGAAATCACCAAACAGGAAACTCTCCCTGGCAGGGAAGAGGCCCATGGGCTGAGCAGCCAAACCCTTGTCTGCCACACAGCCTATTTTAACTTCCCTCGAGGAAGAGGGAAAACAGCCCTTCTTGCTCTCCTGAGCTCTCGTAGAGAAGGCATCCCTGCATACAGATGCCTGCACATTTCAGCTCTCCCTGAACAGCCAGGATTCAGCACTCCAGTCAGGGCAGGGAACTCCTCACCCAGCCGTGCAACCTGAACAGGCCTTTCAGTCTCCTCTCCCCTTTGTCAGTGAATCCCCCAGGTACCTGATGCACTCCAGGGTTTCAGACCTGCAGAAGCAGAGCTCAGCACTTTTGCTGTCAGCTTCCTAATGCAGTACTTTCTGCAAGGCAGACAGAAGTTACTGACAATTGTTTTGCCTTTGCTATTTTATTTTGGTTAAATTAATTAAGTGTAAGATGAGAAACTGGGGGTGAGGGTGGTGTGCCTTCACAAGGTGAAGGGATTTATATCATCTAGAAAGATCTAATGGCCGGTTCTGTGCCCTACTTTGCCATGCTGCAAATTCACAACAAAATTTTGCTACAGTCCTGGAAATGAGAGAGGATTTTATTAAGCTCTGTGATAATTACCTTTGGGCTCCGTGTCAATTGGTCTGTCTCCCCCCAAACTTGTCTGAATAATTAAGTTTGTTCATTTGGTGAAGACCTTTCTTTTGCTTTGCACTGTAGATGTTTCTGTCTTGGTTGGTAACTTGGAGTTAACAAGAATTCCGTGGTATCCAAAGTTCTTTGGCATCCAAAATCCTGACTATGCAGTTGTATCTCTGGTAGCATTTTTTTCCGTGGGCCATTAGCACAAAAGCCAATTCCTCTTCCCCAGCTTTTTGACTTCTACATTTGAAGTAAAAACCCGCTAGGCTGTGGGAAGGAAAGGGTTACTATTTAGTCCCTGAGCTACTCCAGGTGTGTGCCCTCACCGAGGATTACAAGGGAGCCCGGGGATGCAGGGCTCAGCTGGAGCAAATCGCTCCATCAGGAGGGCCTGTAAAGGGAAGGAGCGACCAAGTGGTGGGTCAGGCACCCAGGGCTATGGAGATTGCTTACTGTGAGGAGCGTGTTTATTTATGTAATCCATTTTTAGCCCAGCTATGTGAAATCTTTTTAATTTTCCACAGTGCCCTCTTCCTGTTCTCCCCCACCCACCTAACCTGAAAGAGCTTTTTCAGCATCCTTCAGTGGCTCCTCTGTCCCATCACACATCTCAGACTCATTTTATCTCATCATTTCTGTTCTGTTTTACATGATTTAATATGTCCTATTATTTCCATATTGGCAGCTTTTAAGCTAAAAGGCCTAGCACACTTGTAAAGACTATTAGACACAATTTATTTTTTCCTCTGTGGCCCTTTGCATGTAAAATGCAAGACCATTCAATTTCAAGGAAAGACAGTTAAAAATTGACCTACATTTCTGTTGAACTATGTCTCATGTAGCATAGTGCTCAACTTCATGGAAAGATAGGGCTTTGCAGGATGTCAAAAATTAGTTTGAGAAGGAAAAGTGTAAAGAATATGCAGTCAAAAATATAACAGGCACTTGCTCACCCCTGTGTGTAAAATGCCTTGTTCCTTAGTTTAGGTGAGATTACAATTAGGGGTAGATAACACTTTAAGAGACCTATTGTTCTTTTAGGTCTTTTCATTTTTATACAATATAATTACAACTATTACACACTGTTTCACCTTGATTCATAGAAAAGGCAAATATATTACATCAGTAAGAACTTTATGTTCACAATATTAAGATATGTTTCTGCTTAGGAAATTAACTATTTTACAGTACTATCATAAACTACAAGATTTGATGGTTTAAAGAATGGGTGTAATTGCCAGGAATCTCAGTGTAGATAATAACTCTGGATCTTTCTAGGTCTACAGTCACTGTAGCATCTTGAAAATATATTCTGAGCATGCTCATTTATTCCTTCCAATAGGCAGGAATTGAGGCATGTATCTTCAAATTTGTCTAGCTCTGTCTTAGTGTAATTAATGAATAACTACTGTGACATTTTGGGCCAATGCAATTCACTGCTCTGCTTCAGGTGAAAGTGGAAATCCACAGCAGCTCTCCCGAATCTCAGTTTCCTTACTTGTCTCCATTGGATGTGCATTGCCTGTCTGTCCTTTTCTGCTGAGAACAGGTTTAATAATGCTCAGCTCTTCACACAGGGGTCACAAGGCTTAGTCAGTGCTTGCAAACTATTTCAGTCTCAAAAATAAAGAAAATGTAGTTTATAAACACTGAGCATCATTGCTACTGACAGACTGACGCACTGTGTTGTCTTTGTACTTCTGGAATAATTCAGTGAAAGGTCCGGAAGTAAAAGTTTGTGGGACTTTTTTTTTTTTTTTTCCAGCTTGTAAAAGACTGAGGAGAACCCCTGCATGGAGACATACATATATAGTTTTTCATTTTCTTTGTGTTTCGCTTAGGGATATGTACAAGATACAACCTTGTGCAAATTTCATGGGAATTTATGTAGTTTAAGGACTTTAGTTCATTGTTGTTCGAGAAATTTTTTCTTCAGATTTCTTTATTCTATTTCCTTTAATAACCCATTCATACAAGAAGATGTGGCATTTTGTTCTGGCTCTGATTTGATTACAAAAAACATTAGTAACAGAATAGCAGCCAGCATGCACTAAATCCCCTTTTAAGTACTGTATTAAAGCTTTCTCTCCTTTCTGGGCATCTTTACACTCACTTTTCCAGCAGGATTTCATTTTCCATACAGTTATATTTAAATAGCAACAAAGGCCTGACCTCCTTCATGTTCAAGTTTGAAATTTGCCTTGAACCTAATGGGACTAAAACTACCTCTTTCATCTTTGGGAGTTTCCAGGTAGTTTAATGAGCCCAAGGAGCCTTCGTTCCTTACTGGAACCTCTTGAGGGATTTTGTAATGGAAATAACTAGTAAGCAGCACAGCGGTGGATTCCCATGAACTCCTGTGCACAGGCTGGTAAAGCTTAAGCTGCTGATTCTGGGGAATGGAAGGGATTTTTGCTCAGTAGCATGAGGTAACACCTGCAGAATATTCAGCTCAGCGGATCAGTGTCCCTTACTGCAGATGTGGCTCAGGGCAGACACAACAAGGCTGGACTTGGCACCCCTGTGTTTATTGTATCTCCTGTGTGCTGGTAATCAGCTGATTTGACTCTGCTGGCACTCAGAGCTGTTGTTAGACCCCCCCCCAGATCCATCTTTTGCTGCTGCTCAGCAGTGCTCCTTGGTCCGACCTCCTGCACTGAGTCATCACTTCTGGAGGCTTTGCTTTTAGAGCAATTACAAGAGTAATTTTCTAGAGGAAAAGACTCATCAGTGAGTCACACAGAGCTCTCCTAGATCCATCATTGCTTCTTAATATGAAAATAACGGGTAAAAGGAAAAAAGCAGGAAAAAGAAGTATTAAAGTGTGGGATGGAGATTTAAATGTATGGGAGGAGACTGTAGAAGATGTAAATTCTAACTAGGTTTATAGAAATATAAGTCAGCACTCATTTATATTTTTGAAATGTTTGATAAAACAAGAAAATACATGTACCAGAGTTCTATAAAAGACATCCATCTTTTTATAGATTATGAAAAATGTTAATATTCTGGTACAATCATTGAATTCCTGCTGCCTCCTATACAACCCTCACCATATACAACACCTCCTCCTCCTCACTGGGCCTGCTATACATTACTCTGCTTGGCTTAAGAGGTGACTATAGGCATTAAACAGTGTAGAGGTTTTTTACTATTAGTTAACTTTTCAGTCTTAGAGGAAAAAGATACAATGACGTGGCTTGAAAATGGAAAAAAAAGACATTCATAGTAGAATCAACTATATTTTAAGGAGGATAATTAACCTGTGATACCTGGAGACATTGTGGATTCTCTGCCATGGCAATTTCTTAAGTCAGGCTTTGGTCTCTCTAATGTTGAAGCATGAAAGACAGGGGTTACTGTGTGAGATTATTGGCTTGTGAGAAAAAGGTGATCAAGCTGTCATGGACAGTTCTTTGCTCCACTTCTAGCTAAAAGAATTTACTTTTCTGTTTCCAGTTACAAATTTATATAGTTAGTTTATCTCCATCAGTCCCAGGGCTCAGTCCTCTATGTAGACCTCTGGCTCCATATGTTCTTTTCCATACGTAGAACAAATATGTAAGAAACAGTGTGCAAAAGGGCTTATGAAAATAGTTAATCAGAAGGAAGGAGAGGAGTGTTGCTATTTGAATTTCAAGCAGAAAGACCAGGGAGAGGAATCAAATCCCGATCACAAGAACCTGGACTTGTCTAGATAAGGTATCTATCCACAGAGGGAGCACATCGACTGTGGAGAAACACATATTGCACAGCATAGTAAGCTCAGGTCCAAGCTGACCTGACAATCAAATTTTAACAAGTAGACCTTTTGAAAAAAAAATATTTTGATGTAATATATTCACAATGTGTCAGGTTGGAATTGTCTGACCTCAGGTTCCATAAAATATGTTGCAGAAAGTCAAGTACCACCAATGGGAATTGGTAATTTACGGCTAAAACGTTTGTTTTAAGGACTATATTTATGTAATACTTGTTTGTTGTCAGGTCTTGACTGTGGTTGTCAGGGTCCCCATTTCAGCAGTGTTTTGGGTATAGAGATTCTGCCACAGGGGTGGCAGCTTAAGGCCTTTTGAGTTTGATGCACAAGGAACCTTTCCATCTCTTTTGCCTCCATTAACATGCAGGTCCCACAGCACTGAAACAGTTAATCCTCAGCATGTTTTCACCAAACCTGACAGCATGGCTGGAAACTTTTTATCTTGTTCAATTCTTCCTTGTCCTTATCCCCAGTCCTTTCCATCACTCTTCTTATATCCTGAAAAAGAAATCAATCAAAATGTAGATTGAAATTCCAAGTAAAAGTCAGTATTTCTTAAGGAAAGATAATGGCTTCTAGACAAAAGTACACCACTCACATTCAGACAAAGAATCATGCTGTACCCTGCATGTTCACTTGTTTCTTCTCAGTGCTGTTTATAGTGAGTTATTTCCTTTCTATTTTCAATGTGTTCCAGTTGGAAATTCCTCTCTTTGAGCATTTGCTATGATGAGAGTCATATAAATCTGGAAAAAGTAAAAGAAAAAAGATGATTTAAGTTACCCGTGCCAGAACGGGCTTTTTATTTCCACCCAATGACAGAATAAGGTGCTTGTTTCTGTATCTGAGGATTTTATGAATGTGCGTCTTATTTTTTTTTTTCTTTTCTTTTTATTTTTTTCTTTTGTGGGCTTTTTTGTTTTGGTTTTTCTTTTTTTTTTTTGTTAGGGTTTTGGAAGTGGGAATATCTAAGGTAAAACCCTAGCTTTCCTGAAAGCTTTGATCCGATGAAGAAATGTACAAATGTGTTCAAATGTATTTTAGCTGTAAATGAGATTTTTAAATGTTGCTCAACTAGAACTGAAATTATCTACCCACAGTGTTGATTCAAAGGCCAGTCCATGGTAGTGTGGTCTTAGACTGAGGGATTGGGACAATGGGACAATGCTCCCTGGGAAGGGGAGGAGACACCAGTTTTATTTCTAGGCTGTCAAGAACAATTCTCATTTTGAGGGTTGCTTTTGGGCACGTATCCATCAGGGTCTGGAGGAGGATGGCTGATGCACTCCTTCCATAGACACTTCTGACACCTGTCAAAAAGTAATGGTTTCCTGTTACTGCTGACACAGCCCAGATTCAAACCACTGACCGAGAGGTGAAAGGCTCTGTATCCCATCAGCAATCTTCCTCTGTACATTTCTCCTATTGTTAATTTTTAGTATCCTTGAAAACTTACACTGCAGAATCTCACTGGCACCAGTCAATCATAAAATAAGACAAGAAGTTTAAGTGCATCAATTTTAAGGGCTAGGCAGATTGTTTCAGTCTGATATTTCATCTCCATTCTCAGATATGCTGCTCTTTTTTTTGTTACTTGTTTACAGAAATGAATGATATATCATAGCCTTCAAGTTTTATTTTCTTCTCAAAGTTTTTTAGACATACTGAAGGACACAATCCAAGAAACTAGAATGTAATTACAGATTTTGCATCTTCAGTATGACCTGTCAGAAGTCTGCTATCTCTTATAAAGCCATTCCAGCATGGAATTACTGTCAGTTTGACAGAAGAAACACTTTCATAGGTTTCTTTGATTGACACATTTAAAATGACATCAGTTCCTAGTTTAAAACCTATTGTTATTAAGTCTCTGTTGCTATTTATGTTAGAAATATGTGCATGTATGTCAAAACAATACATCAATTTGCTGATTGGCTGCACCTTGAATGTGTTGCCAAGGTAACAGAACAATTGCTTTTAATCTTTTCTAAATCGTCTTATTTGTTTGTTTCACATTCCAAGTTTCATATTTAATTTTCCAAAAGCATAAATTGATGATTATTTAAAAAAAAATTTTAGACCACTTGGGCATTCTGCACATATTATGAAATGTGCATGGGCATGCACTTTCTATCAAGAGTAAAAAGAGTAAATAATTAAATGGGTTATTTGAGATAAATATTTATTACTGTGTTAGTGGGTACACAATCTCCTCTTCAGTGTGGTATATCTGGTATTTATTGGTTACTTCTGAAGCAGTACATGGTGATTTCATCTCCTTCACAATCTGATTATCTTAGATGGCGAGATCTTCATGTAGGACCTATGTCTTTCTAGGAATGCTGCTGTTGGCACTCTGAAAATACGAGTATTTTGGGTGCTTTCCTATTTTTACTTGGAAGAGTAACTCTTGACCTAACTGGAAGAATATTCATTATTTGTATCAGAGTTTCTTGACCCCCAATATAGACTGGCTGATATTTTTGCCAGAAGCACTTCCTGCTCATATCTGAAGGAGAATTTTGATTTTTTGGTATGTAACTCAGATAGGAAGTATCCAAGTTTGTAATTTCTTCTTCTGTTTGGTTATGTAGCAAACCCCAAACAACTTCTCATACCTGGTGGGGTCAGGCCAAATCTGTGAGAAACTCAATAAAGCTTCTTCTGTTCAAATGCATCCCAGTTAATTCCAGCCCAAATGGTGATGAGTGCATTAAACTCTTGAGTTTTACCTGGAGTTAGGAGAGTTAGACACCGTCTTGCTTCCATGACATGTCAGTAAGAACCACCTTGGTGTGTCTTGGTCAGTGTATTTCAGTTGAGTGTATACATACAGACAGGTGAGCACTCATTTTGGGTAAGGTCGTGGCTGCATTTATATACATTTACAGTGAGATTTTGGAATAAACCATATCCAAAAGATAATGGTGGGTTTTCATCATCCTCCAAAATAAGACCTGGAAAGGCACATCCCTGACAATCAGTTCAGGCTTAAGTGGGTCTGCACAAGAAGTGGTTTCCCCACACACAGTTTTCCAAAGTTACTATCATGCTGTGAAAGTGTTAAGCAACACACAGATCAACTTTTCAGCAAGATTTTCAGGTAATTTTTTTTCCCAGAAAATGATGAATTCATATTCAATCTTTCCTTTAGAAACTTGCCTAGTAAATTATTAAATAGAAAGTTATATATATGAAGATTAGCATCCAAAGATTTGCTGATGTTTTGTCAAGGAAATTACAGTGTCCATTTCAGAGTAGGAGCAGTTATGCATCCAGGCATTCTTTCAGCAAAATGGGAGACTAGGTCTGTTAGTTGATTACATTAAAGAGGTTTTAAGATCAGTGTGTGTCTTATGGTTAAGGATGAATTATCATGCTTATTAGGACATATTCCAGTAAAGTTCACACATTCTTTTAAGTAGATGGCAAAAGAAGATCAGAGGGCTCTTAGACCTGTAGGCAGTTTTTAATTGATGGCAAAATAAGATCAGAGAGATCTTACACCTGTGCAAGGTTCCATTGTCCTTTGCATGTTATACTGAAATGTTCTGTAACTGTAACCTCAATAACTCGATAAATACTGCACACGGGATCTAAAAGAGCATATGTTACAAGAAATTTTATTCCTAAAGTAAAGAAAACATATTGTTGATATGACTACAATGGAGAGATTTATGTTGGGAAAGATCAACAAGTGCAAATACAGACTTGCCAGGTTCTACCTGAAGAATGAGAACAAACATTATATTTCAACAAATAGGAAGAAATGCACTTGGAACTCTCTTGGCTAATTCTTCAGGAATCAGTTTTCACAAGGATCATGGTTGGTGTTCCCAACCCACTCTTTGATGTTATCTAACCGTTGTATCAACTATTTTCCTGTTGTATCATTTTGAAATGGCTTCCAAGTGCTTGTATAAATGTAAATAGTTTGGCATTTTCTGAGTTCAAGTTACACCTAAAATACATAAAACATTAGCCTTGCTTTTAATGAATAAACTGCGCTATAATAGCACTTTCAAAGAATTGGATTTTAAAAGTAGCATGTGAAAATAATGAAATTTTCTAATAACTGGTTTTACAAATAGTATCACCTATCTGAACACTGTGGGAATATTTGAAATTATGGCCATGGGATGGAGTATTATTTCATATTAATAAGGTTGTGTGCCCAGTGAACAGAGTAGTGAAACTTCATGACTAATTCTGTATCCAGTGACAATGATGGTAATAAGAATATGTTGAGTGGAATATAGGCTTGAATGGAAGGAACAGAGCACACTCTTGGGGGAACTTTTGGCAGAGCAAGAAGTCATGAGCCATGTCCTGTTAAGAAAAGAGCAAAAGAGGTGTCAGGGTAAAGAACATGACAAGATCTTCTAGAGTAATCTGAAGGATATTTCACAGTCTGAAAGAAAGTCTTAGATACTTTGACACCCACAGTATTTGATGCCAATGGGCAGGTGCTCTACCCACCTAAGACTGTGAAGTATTTGTGTGCTGTTAATCCTGGCCATAAAACACAAAGTGGCTCAGGTACAATATAACTCTATTCCCACATCAGTGAATGTAACGAGCATGGAAAATGATACAAACCTAGCCCTTTCATGTTATAATATTAATCTCAACTGGCACAACATGAGTCCACTTTTACAACAAAGATTGGACAGTGAAAGGGAAGGGAACACATGTCAACTATTCTCATAACAAATCTAAATAATCTAATCTGGTGTGTGGTCCTTCTCAGAAGTTTGTCCAAGTCTGGTTACAAAATTACAGGACTGTTTTTTTGAGTTTTCTTATTGTAACAAGAAAAGACTCAGTATGCTTTCTATCTAAGAAAAGGCTCAAGTTTCAGTTGTTATTAAGGACTTTAGTGAGAAGCACACACAATATTTTTGGATATCAGAAACTCTTCAACTGAAAAAAGTCACTGCTATACTTGAGTGGTGTGATTTTTTTTTCTCATCCTTTAAATGTACCAAGCACCAATCTTTAGCATACTGTAGGTTGGAAGAAGCACTTCTGAACACTCCTTTTGAGTACATGTTCTGTACTTTAAAAAGCAGCCTTTTCCACCCCCTTGCTGTCTGGCTCTTTTCACTGAATACAATATTCATGAGAGACCAGATCAACAGCCTCGGATAACAACGCCCTCTCCACACACAGCAGCTGCTCCACGGGTCCCCCATCCACCCTCCCTGGGGCTGTGTCTCAAACCTGTTCCAGGGGCACAACTTTAGGGAGTGCAGGAGCAACGGAGGTGTCACATCCCACCGATTCCCTGTGTCTCTTCTGGTGCTATCCATTTGTAACAACTGTGAATCTGAGTTTAGAGCTACAATCTCCCACAGACTCTCCCTGGACTATGAGTCCTTTGAGACATGTCACAGAGGCCACCCTATGTCAGGCATGCAGTGCTGCCTCTTTAACATGGGTGCATTGCACTTAAACTGCTGTCTAGAACTGCTTTTAGCTCTTGTAAAGTCGCAGAGTCACTCACTCTTGTGACTTTCTGGCATCACATCTTGCTGAGGAGGTGCTTTGTGACTTGCTGGCACAGCACACCTGCACGGGCTGTGTCACCCCTGCTGCCTCGTTGTGTGCTGACACCGTGGCTCCCCAATTCATGATCTGCAGCTTGCTCAGCTGCCGCTTGCAGGATCCTGACTCCTCAACTTGCCGAGTGGTGTCTTTGTGACACACACACCCCCCTGCCCCTGCAGCATGTGGCTGCTCTCAGTGGCCAATGGGAGAGCACTGTCTCTCCTCAGCAGGATTTTAAGGCTTTATTCAGAAGCCCGGGAGGTATTTTAAAATTGATTCCAAAGTGCAGAGGACAGAAAGTGCAAAGCCAAGGGCCTATCCTCTACTAAGTGCAATAGACTGCCTTTTTTTAACATGGAATTTTTTTGTTTGTTACTTGCCCTGCCTCTGGGCTGTCACTGTCCTGCTGTGTTTTGTTTCTATTTCTCCTTGTATGGTTCATTTCTGAGAGTTTTCTGCTTAGCCGCTAAAATCCAACACTGCACTGCAAACTGACCATGCAAAGTCTCTTCTGCCTGTGGTACCACAGCCACAATGGGCTGGAGGCAGGCTGGGTTCTTCCCACAGCTGGGACTCATCTTGCCATGTTTTCTTATGCCACAGAGCAGCTATTCCCCCACCTCTATCACATGCTATTGCTGAAGCAATCAGGCTGTTACCCACCTACAGGTAACATGCCCATGTTTTGCATGAGGTGCAACGCCCTAGCAGGCAGCAGAAAGCTGCGGGAGCTGCTTGAAATGTGGTACCAAAGCTAAGCTCCTGTAGGACATATCCTGTGGCCTTTTCAGGGGGATAAATGCCTTTGACTTTTTGTATGGATGAACTCAGTGTAACTATGGAGCAAAATGTCTTGCCTTTCGTAGAGTACAGATGTCACTGTTCTCCACCCACTCCTCAAGAGAGTGATCTGCAAAAAATCAGCGGCTCTGAGCAGTCCAGCCTGGCCGTGCTAAACCAAAATTCACTGTCTGTATTCTAGCCACACAAAGGTTAAAGATTCCCTCATGCTAGCATGCTGAAAAGGAAGGTGAAGCAGCAAAGCACCAGGACGGCTTTTGTGGTTTATAATATATCAATTTGTACAGTAAATAGGGTCTGTGTTTAATGCTCCCCTGCAGCGATGACTATTAATAATAAAAGGCCCTGAAAGGAACTGAACTTTCATGATAAAGTATTTCTGACAGCTCGCTCCTCAGCACAACAACTGTTGTCCCCAGAGACTCATTCAACATTCATTTGAATCATGGAGAAAGAAGACCAGCTTGGAAGATGTTTTTCGGGAGTGCAGAGGAGGACTTTGATCCTAGCTCAGATAACAGCTGCTCTACCTGAGCAGATTTTCGGGTAGATGAATCCTTCAGCCCAGGTAAGCCTCGAGGGAGGTGTCTGGTTGACCTCAAAGCTCAGGGAAGGCACCTGATACCTGAGGGAGGGTCTTTGAATGGGCAAGAGGACCTGGCAGCACGTTTTATCATTGTGTCAGTCTCGCGTTTCTGGCGAGAGCCAGCGCGCACAGGAAGGGAACTCCTGAAGGGATTCAAGTCGCACCTTGAATTTTTTTTTTCCCATTGTAAAATAAAAAGGAGGCAAAAAGCCAAAATACTTTGATTAGATTTTGTCTGTACTATTGTGTTTTCTTACTGCCCTTGGAGAGTACAAAGCACTTCATTTGAAATCCATGACCCTGATTTCCCAAGCTGGAGCAAAAAGCAAATAGCTGATACTTGATAAACTTCTCAGAGGAAAATGAAACAGTTTATATAGTACCTATAAGAACAACAGTGATGGGCATTATGCACAGCCCTACAGTAAACAGACAATGCTAGTTGCTGCAAAATGTGTCTAATTCTTTGGTACTTAGCCAGAAAAAAATCCAACTGAAAACAATTTTACCTTTGGGTAGGATATGCTAAAGATTACTGTATGTTCTTTTTATTCTCTCAACAGCATCTGTTCTGGTTCCTATAAATTAATGTGAAAAATACTTGGGATTTCTTGACTGTAGAAGTAACAATGCACTGATTTTCCAAAACTGATTTCATTTTAATAATTATTTTTCTTTTCCCATGCCTGTCTTTGTAACACTGAGGTAAACCAAGAGTAACACATTTGAAATTGCACTTATTAACTTCTGAATATTTTACTGCAAGGCCATTTGGAAACAGCCTCCTCAAAAACTGTTCCTTCATTTATGAATATTCTGTTCATTCATTTTCTCACCAAGGACAAATTATCATTCCCTCTTAACCTGAAGTGGGAAAGGCTTTAAGATATCCCTTGATTTGGAATCTCAAATTATGCCCTTGATATCATGACTTTTTAAAGTAAAACTTCTTTCAGAAATAAAGACACTTGCTGAAGCAAGTATCTCATAAGACAGGAGATCACCTCCTTATATTGACTGTCTTCCAAACAATCAATACAAGATTTTCAAAAATAATGAGAAAACTGCTGATCATAGGCTCTTTGAGCATAACTAAAAGGCTAAAAATGGTGGAAACATTGTGGGAAAACAAATGGAATAAATGTTTAAAAGCAAGCTGAAACTTTCCCTCACTCACAGTCAGTACAGACAGGGATAGTCAAAAAGTTGCACCCAAAATTGCCAGTGAGCTTTCAGTGTGAGAGCAGCTGGTTTGTGGCATCCAAGGCAAGGACCTTGTACAGCCCCTTTCTGCTGGAGTGTGGCAGCTCTCCGTGCTATTAGGAACAGAGGCAGGGAGGAATTATTTTAACTGTAGAGTTTGTGAGATAAAGATAGTGAAGTATGGAACAGGGATGGGAGCTCTGCACAGGGGTGGGTTTTGGTGTTTCTGAACAAAAACCTGCTTGTGAAGAGAACAGACGTGCACAAAGTCCAGCCCTGCAGCCAATTTTCAGTGTCTTTTCCCGCATAAAGACTAGGGACAAGCCAGCTGCAGTGCGCACACACGGAGGCATCCTCTGGCTTCCTGCGGGACTTAGATGTGGCAGAGAGGCATCAAGGTAAAAGAACCCCGCTTTGGAAAGTTTTAGCTGCTGAAAGAGGCTTTGAAGATGTCTGAGGAGGAAGGATTTCTGTGGTGCTTTTGTACATAGTTTACACAGCCAACCTTTCAAACTGCTAACAGAGTCCAGAGCCTAGAAACATTCACTGTTGCTTCAAAGTTAAGGGTTTTGTCCTGTTAAGTCATTACATTATCTGAGTATAAACCAAAGAGTTTTCAGCTCTGAATAATTTAGGTGAAAGAGTTAGCCCTAGGCCAGGTGCTCTACTTAGGGAGATGGTGAAATAAATTATTCAGAAAGGGAGACAGGTAAAACAGATGGAAAAGGCCGCCAAAACAAGACACCCAGAGGGCAGCTGTTTTGCAGGTCCCCTGTGAAGCACCTCACTTACTAGGAGAGCTGTGGTAATGAGTCAAGCAGCGGTGTTGAAACTGAACTTTGCCTTGTTAATTCATGCAGTGGTCACAGGGAATGCAGGTACTGATACCTAGAAGCAATCACCACTGTGTGCAAGCCTGTGCAACCCATGCTTTAACATTAGAGAGTACATTCACAAAGGACTAAGGACAGAGGTTCCTACATTATTTGATTTTGAAAATGATCTTCAGTGGGGAGGGGAAAAATATACTCCTCAAAATATTTACTCAATTTAAACAATCTTTCAAACTCATAGAGTCATAGAATGGCCTGGGTTGGAAAGGGCCTTAAAGTTCATCCAGTTTCATCCCCCTGCCATGGGTAGGGACACCTTCCACTAGACCAGGTTGCTCAGAGCCCCATCCAACCTGGCCTTGGACACTTTCATGGATGGGGCATCCACACCTTCTCAGGGCAACTTGTTCCAGTTGCCTTTTGTCTTCCCACTCATATCTAGATTTCAAATTTTGATTTAACTTGTGCAATTTGGAGTACGTTTTTCAAGGCAATTTGGGTTTCTTACTACTTCTGGTTATGGTCATATGTGTCAATTTTTATAGAACCCATCATTTCAACTACGATAAATAAAGCCCTTTGATATTAAAAGTACTCAAATAGTCCAGGAACTTATGCCAAAGCAATGAAAAGTTCTAAATTATCTTGCCATTTTTACTGACAAGTGAATATTTTACTGGCTTTTACTGTCAGTCAGTGTTTGATTCTTTTGCTAATGACAATCACTAACTTTACTGATGGTTGGCAATGTAAGACAAGTGTCATGAATGTATACGAAAGCTGACACCATTTTTTTTAAGGAGACTAAATAAACAAATCACTTCAGTGCTGATTTTCCTTCCCATAATACAGCACCTACTTGTACAGATAATTGTCCTGGTTATGAGGGAATAAGTTGCCTGTGCAAATGGCAAATTAGATGTACAACTGTCCAGCGAGATGTTGTTGTGAATAGGAGCTTGGTACTTTTCCCAAGTCTGTCTCACTAGGGGTGAGCTTTTACCAAGAAGAGAATCCCAATTCCTCTCTCTTCTGCTTCCCTGCCCCAGGAGCGTGTGGTGAAGGGTACAAGACAGGACATAAAGCAACTATGAAGAGAAGGAAAGCAAAAGGAGGCACCTGAGCAAGGAAAAGAGGGAAATGGAAGATTTGACAAAAGGAAAGCACTGTGAGGAAAGAATAGTGGTATGGCAAACACTGAGACATCCTCCTTCTTTAATTTCATCAGCCTAGATGCTGGTACCCTCCTGAAAAATGGCACCAAAGTTATCACGTCCCCACTGTCTTCCCGGAGAATCTGATTCACTGCAGGACCTTGAAAATTTCATCTCATCCCTATTTTCTCTATCTTTTCTTTTCTTTGTTGAGTTAGCCAGTGACTGAGCCCTGTGGGGCAGACACTCTACTCTGGCATTTTCTGTTTATGATGTTCAGCATCATAAATCCTCAGTCTTACTGGGGCTGGACGTAAGCGTAGCACAGTTTATACAGTTACAGACATAACCCCTGCAGAAAGCACACTTGTGCATAGATCTGGATAGTGGCACATTCCCTGTGGTCTGTAGATTGCATTTCCACGCAGAAAAGTTTTAATGAAGAAAACACATTCATATTGTTGTTATTATCATGGTTATCATGGTAATAATTTCTTAGTTAAGGACCTATCTAAATCTACTAGAGACCTTCGAAATGCAAACAACTTTTTTCAGGTATAGTTTGTTTGTTGAAGTCATGCATTTATGATGTTGTGATAAATTGTGTGAAACTTAATAAGACACAAGATTATGGCTTCATTAAATTCCAGGCAGAAAGTGAAATCTCTTGTTTAATCTCAAATGTCAGTAAAGGTAGCACAGAAGAGCTCAAACTTAACCTTATTTAAAAGTTAATCTTTTTCCTTTTCAACTTTCCTCCAGTGTAAAAGTTCTTCTCATGTAACACTTTATGTAATTGTTTTCCAAAATAAGTGTAAGATGACCATCTTTGGCACCCTCAGGAAGTTTCTTTTGCTGTGTCATGGGAGTTTCAAGAAAGTGTAAGATATTCTTGCTGTCTACAGGCTCCTCTGAGCTGACGTTCTGCTTGCAGTTACCTGAGATATTATGTAAGACCAAGAATTTCACTTATTTTTTAGTTAGACAAGTGAGTATGTGAGCCAAGGATGATACTTGGTCAATAAATCCTTTCACTTCCTTTGTACTTTCTTTGATCTCCAAGGAGGATTTTGCCATCCTCTTCAAAGAAAACAATATCCGCTGATGTCCATCTTTTCTGATTCCCTCTTGATACCTTTCCTTCTTTGTGACCATCATTGTGGCTTCCTGACTTCTTTCATTTCGTAGCTAACTCAGATATACTTGAAGTGTTTACTCTTCTTTCATGTCTCTGTTTTCTTGGCCCTGTTCTCATCTTACCACCATTTTAATTAGCCTTATTTGCTGTCTCTTCCTCCTAAAAATGCAGACATTTTTCTTTTCTGTTGGTTTTTTACCATTGTTTATACTCATCTCTTCATTTGATACTCTTTTCCTAAGTGATATTTTTTGCTACCTTAATGATTGTCTCTAATTTGCATGTCTGTCTGTTTGTAATCTGCCTACCTGTATATTCCCCATGGCACTTTTTCTTCTGGATGAATGTTTGTTACACAGCAAGAATATCCTGTAAATACTACTTAGAAACTCTTTTCAAATCATATAATCACCTTGCAGCTCTATTTTGAATTCCCATCCTAAGGGAAAAAAATATATATATCTAACTGCATTAGCAATGTGAGGTAAATCACCCAGTAGCTCTAGAAGGGATTCTGATTTCACCTCATTAAAAGGTTTTTCTCTTTTCTTACCGGGTTTTATAATCAGTAAACGAGAAAGATCACAACAATCGTCTGCCCAGCCCTGGGGCAGTGTAGACGAAACAAGAAAGATATTCTCTTAGCAATTGCTTCCCATGTCAATGCACATAGAGGAGTTTTCCTTCAGTTTGTTGGAAAACAGCATCTTCTGCCTAGAGGAAACTAATGCAGGTAACAATTCTGGATTGGCCCAGACTGTGGAAGGAATGGGATGTACCAGGAAACAATTACCCACTTATCAATGAAGTAGAAAAACTCTAAACTTACATTCTTCTATTTTGAATTTATATCTCAAAATATGACAGTATTTGTTAAAATAAATATTAAAAAAATATTAAAATCATGTTAAGACAAACTAAACTAATTTGGCTGAGATATGTGAACAATTCAACAGCTTTGCAGGCAGAGGATTTAATAAGTGATACTGTACACACACCTAAGAAAATAATTTGGTTCTTATTTGGTTCACTTCATAAATAATGCCTTGATGAAATAGAAAAGAATATTTTTTTAACTAAAATTAAACTAAAGGTTCTATTTAAATTAAAATTAATTAAAAGTTCTATTAAAATTAATAAAATTTGAAAAATGGCAGTAATCCTGATGTGATTGAAAAGGCTGGTGTATGCTGTTTTCCAGTCAGTGCATCCTTAAAGGGGAGGCAAACTGTTATGTTCAGCTGAGCTTAACTGAAAATAATAATGGAACTGAGAAAGTTGTACTTGAAAATTTGAAAAATCTGACCAGTGTTTCTCTGGAAAAGCAGATAATTTCAGGAATGACCTCACTGCAGGGTATACATACCACCTAGTTTCATGGATATAAATTGACCTTTCTAGATGATTTCATGTAGGTAAACTCGCATCTTTAGTGTCTGATACAAGTTTTACAGTAATATTTGTTGTGAAAATGTGGCTTGTACATAACCTAGGGGCTTGATCAATTATTCTAAGATGTTTTCAAGGGCTTGAAATTATTATCCTTCAGCTATAAAAGAGAAACTCTTTATCATCAGATGCATGGCTTGATCTCTTTTTTAACATGTCTAGAAATTAAGAGAGGCTGATTTTTATAAGTCATTACAGTAGAATATTTTTTGACTCTGCTCCATTCAAGTGTGTGAGATTCATACAGCTGAGATCAGGTTCAGGCTGACAAGACTGGGGTATTTCACTTGCAAACTATACAATGAATTTTTAATAATGAATATAATCAACAGTATTAGCAACCACTTAATGATTCAGATGCACTTAATGACCCCAATGCACTTAATTGTTATACATGCCCACTGAACAGTGAACTTCATCTTAAAAGATTATTTTATGTACACTTTATATACAGAGGAGAAATTACTGTAAGTCTGAACTTGAATTTTGAAATGTGACTAAATCGTGTTTTATGGGAAGGGTACTATTCTTTTAAAGCTTTTCTCTTTTCTTTTCTCCCTTTTTTCCTCTGGAAAAGGAGGTGCACTAGAAGTTGGATTTGTTAATAGCTTTCTCTGACCCACTGTGAAATATTTCAAATTTGGTAAGCAGGGAAGAGAATTAAAATAAATTGCTTTTACAAGGGGATATAATTTTTAAAATCATTTTTCATGGGCATATTTATTTTGGCTAACTTCATTGATTATGGCCTGTATCTTTCTCAAAGCTTCTTTGGGTGGATGAAAAGCTTTGTACTATGCAAGTACAAGCTGTGATTATCAGTTATCTAATGTTCCTATTGGTTATTCACTAATATGTTCTAATACGATTGGTATGAAATATGTGGTTTCTACAGTGACTATCAAAAATTTTGGTCTCTGCTGTCAGTAGTGGACAAGATTTGCAAAGTAAACTCCAGTGGGCAGGTGAAATGCCACAAGTTTAGAAAGAGTTTCTCTGCAATAAATTATTGAATATAAAATCCTGCCCCACATAAATCAATGGATAAAATTCCTTGAACTTCTGTGATCAGGATTTTGGCCTGAGACATATGGACTTAACTAGGAACTGAGATCTTTAAAAACATGGCCTCTGTTTTAAGTAGGTCTGTATCAGGGCCAAGGTGTGAGGAGGACGAGGAAAGTTACTGCATGAGTTTCAGGAGTGAAATGATGGATTTCCAGAGGACGTTGGGGTGAACATCCTGTTTTGTCCAAGCAGGGCACTCCAGGACTTACACTGGCATTTTCCTGCTACCCTGTCTTGTGGCTCTTGACTAGAACTAACGTGTGGGACGTGTTAGTGTTGAGGTGAGGTTTTTGTAGGCAAGCAGGCAGGCCCCGCCGGCAGGTCACAGACAAGGTACACCTCTGTCTGCATCTTCTTCAAGGTACAACCCCTACATTATGCACCTCTTCTTTTTTAGCTATGACTCTTCTCTCCTTTTTGTACCTTCATTTTCAAGGTTGCAACTAATTCTTTAATGCTTGGGAACTCAAGATTAGCACATTCAAGCCAAACACAGAAGAGTGAGATGGTGACTGAAATGATGGAGAGGGGTGTTTACAATGTGGAGCAGCAGGGTTGTGTAATAGTGTATCATTCCTGTGTGGTCTGCTGAGAAGTGCCAATCTGTGCAATGTGTTATGGCAAAAAGCCAGAAAAGAGGCCATAAAAACTGGCATCAAGTGAAGACATGGCACTACTGCCTTAGAGTTTGTAGCCCATGACATGTAGTGGAGAAGGAAGAAATCATAGGGGTTTAGTGCCTCTTTCTATGCAAAGCCTGACAAATCAAATTCTGACCGGGCTGTTGCAAAACAAAATGTTTGCATTTCATCAAGCCATAAGGATGGAACAGTTAAATCAACATAGAGATACATTTTATCTGGGAAACCTATGGGAGAGCAAAGATAGGGAGATGGTGAAGGAAAGAAAAGGCCACAGAGGCTCACTTGGATGGATTTATGCAATGTTCTCTTAAGACATGGCCATCTCCCTCCTCCAGTGCCCCCCAGTTCTGAAGAGGGCATGTCTGGGGTGCAGAAAACCCACTGGCAGACAGGCCACACATACATTAGGTGTGCCGAGAACCAGCTTGGTCTGTTGCCTCATGAGATTTGAAATGGGATTGGTGGTGTCTGTTTTCAAGATCCCTTCCTATTCCCAAGAGATTTCCTTACGGATATTGTTAGGGAGCTTACAAAAGCGGCCTTTCTCTCACACGAGGGTTTGAAAAGCAGAAGGCTCACGGTTTTCAAATCATGCAGCATAGTTTGATATTACTCATGAAGTGAGACGCAAGTTAATGGGGGAGAAAACACATATGATAAGTGAAATATTTTCAGTATTTTGCTTGAATGGAAAAATACACTGTATTAAAGTGACATTTTAAATCCACTGAAATAAAAGGCAGTTAATATTTTAACTTTTGTATATATAAATGTGTATGTGGAAGCTGTTATTAACACGCACCTTACTGTAATGATTCATACAGATGTTAAGCAGGATTATGAGACAAATAACCATTCTCTTAAATCATGCTATACTGATCAAAGAGTTCTGTGCAACACCCCAGCTATTTACTTACAACAAGAAAAAACATGATTAGTGCACATTGGAAGTGTGGTAAAATGGAAATAATCTCAAAGCACACATTACCTAAGCAAGGAGTACTAAGTGAAATAGAGCCAAGTTTACAATTACAACCAATTTACACTCATCTAAGAAGTTATTTTAAAATTAATATTCATTTCATCAAATAACTAATGTAAGCCTGTATTTGCTGATTCAAAAAGCCTCCAAACACTGCTTAATTTTAAGCATGTAAGTTGATAGTTTTTATCCTGGGGTCCACGGATGCCTGGAAGACCCTGGTCTCTTCCTATGAGGACCAACAGAAGTAAGGAAGAAAAGTGTAAGCCTTTGAAATTCACTGTTCTGCTGGTAAACTTGAACAGCATGTCAGAAAAGACTTAATATAAGCAATCTGACTCCTTGTCCATCCAAAAGTTAAGCATGTGAGATTATGGAATTTGAATGGTGTATGCAAACTGTACATTCATTCAACTTGTCATTATTACACATATTAATTTACTGTTATAATAGTTATTACAATAATGTAAATGTTGGCTGTATAAATCTCTTTTATTTTGTATGTTATACAGAACAAACCCAGGAAACACTGTGGGATACAAACAGATTAAACAGTGAGTTGGAGATAATGGAAAATACACTGTGAGTATTTGTCCCAAGTGATGTCATGACACAGAAGTTAATGCAAATTCATTTCTCAAATTTAAACCTTTAAAATGTTATAGGGTGGCAACTACTTTCTCTAATACAAACCACTGTGCCCTGTGTCCTTGCCAATTGCTGTGTCCAACAAGCCCTTTGGTCAAAATGAAAACTGATGAACAGTCTCAACAATTTATGTTGAGCTCTTTTCTGGAGCCACGTGTGTGGCAGCGTTGATATGACAGGTGTCTGTTCCTTGCAAAGGGATATAAAGAGCATTTTTGCTGAGGCACCACTGTGTATTTGTACCTGAGTTGGAGAAGTAGGGAAGGATTAGGAAATAAGGATGATATGAAACACAAGAAAGATGATCTAGTTGAATGGGTATTAACCAGTAGTTGGAAGACCAGAGTTAAAAATAAATTTGGATATAATTTGCTGCTAAAATTGTTTCCTGTTCTGCTCCATCATTGCCCTGTGGCCTCCAGACAGTCACACAGACCTAGAAAAATCTGAAGATACTCAGGCTTCTACCTTCCGATTGAAAACAATCAGGATATAAGTACCAGAATACCTTGGTGGAAAAGCCTTTAATCTTTGTGTTTGCTTTGACTCCCCTAGTGAACAATTGAGATGAAAAACACCTTTCTGAAAATGTGATCATTTAGGTGTGAAGTTTTAAGATATTATGGTAAAGAGGCCACAGAAGTACCTAAAGCAGCTGCTTTTCAGCAGGCAGGGCCTTCAAGCCAATGTGAAGTTTTGGCTGTCACAGTATTTGTTTATTCTCTGCAGCAGTTTTGATTTTTGTTTTGCTTCTGTGAGCACTCTGTGGAGGCTATCTTTGGTCTTGGTTATCACTACAAATTCTGCTTTTACTGTTGTGTTATGGAAAACCCTAGTACCTTAGCCTGAAACTGTTTGGAGTTCAAGACAGTGGGGGGAAAATGGGTTTTTAATCATCAAAACTATGAATCAGATGAACACGATTTTTTTTCAACAGGAGTTTATTATAATTTTAATTTTTCCTTGAAGAGCTCTGTTTCTTGAAGCACTTTCCCAAAGGTAGGGCCAGAAAAGTCAGTGCTCACATCTGTTTTCATTGTCCACATTTTCTGGCACAGAGATTTATCTTGAATTTTATTTTTCCCCCAAAGGAAATCCCAACTGTGCAAAATAGATTCAGATCTCTATTGGGTACTTTTATAAAACCAATGGTAAGCTGCTGTGCTCCCAGCTGGGCATGTCAGGTTTCCATCTTGATTGTGGATAAATGCTATTGGAGTAGAAGATATTTATTAGTATGATCATTATATGCAGAGCTGAAAAATTAATGCAGAACTGAGTCTGTAGTCCTGACCAATAATTTTTTGGAGAGGACAACTAGTCCAGAGAATCAGCAGAAAAACTCTGCCAAATGTAGCCATAGGAGAAGTGCACGGTTATGGAACACTGAAGTAAAATGAAATGCTTGGCAGCTTTTAGAACAGTTGAGAACATCTCTCTGCAGTATTCATAGTGCCTGCCTCATCAAAGTCTGTCGTGGTCATCCAGCCTAGAGAAGGAATATCTGCTGTGGGAATGTACAGGACCTTGGCTCCCTGCACAGCGGATGGAGAGGGTTTGTCATGGTGCCTGGCAGATGGCCTGACTTGGTCTCAATTAACTTTAAATACCCTTTGATGTTGAGAGTGCACTTATCCCGTGTTGACTGGTCTGTTCTGATGGAACAAGGATAAACCATCTCCCCAGACTGCACGGGGAACAGGGTCCTGCAGGCACCACACCGCTCACACAGTGACTTTAGGGGATGATGCTCACACAATGAACACATCCCCAGACACCATCCCGTGTGTGGTCACCTTCCCCAGCTCCTGGCAGGAAGGGCTGTTGTTCCCATGCTGCAAGCTGAGCCACGGTGGGCTGTGCCTCTTATTTAAGCTCACAGCTGGTGGCTTTGACAGAGCAGGAGTTGCACCCCAACCCACATCTCCCGCATTGTACTGAACTGGGAGTTCTTTACCATGTTCATCCTTGCAGAGAGTGAAGCAGGTATATTCAGTGACCCCCTGGCAGGACAGGAGGGGATCATTTTGCAGACAGCAACACACTGTATAGTAACTCCAGAGTGACAGGGTGACACCCACAAAGCCCATTTTGGTCCCCTGCCCAGAACCATGCCACCGGGCAATCGTGAAGCTCAGAGTCATCTTAACTAGCTTCTATTTTGTATATATGTTACTGGGGTTTTGCCATACTGCCTGAAGCAAACTCCTGTGAAACTAAATTACGTATGGTCACGAAGATGCAGATTATGAACTGTCTACATGCTCATTATAGAGGTGTTAATATTGAGGTTGGTCTAGAAAAGCTTAGGCCTGGACTGCTCAGTTTGAATTGTATCTTCAATTAATTTAGAATTATGTGTAACTACCAATCCCTACTGAGTCAATGAAGTGTCTGCATCCAGAACTGGTAAACTAGGTTTTTGGCACAGGGAAATATTTTGTCAGGACAGAGAGGGAGATCTGATAAACAAATTTCAAGTTGTCTCAGAGACATGGAGACAGAGACACTGTTCTGTAAAAGCAGCAAGTGACTGTGTTATGGTACAGTTCTAAAGGTCATATGGCATCACCTGAATTCAAAACCCCCTTATTATTCTAAGACTAGGAAGTTCAGGCCATCTACTGCTAGGACTAGTCAATGACAGCATAGCAAAGTGAGCTCTACCCACACACACAGTGCATTAATCCCATGGACACAATTCTGGGATGCAGCACAAACTTCTGAGAAGATCTCAGCAGCCTCAACCCTGTTAAAGCCCCTGGGAAGGGAGGATGCTCAGCATATTGCCAACATGGACTCTAAAGTGCATTTCAATTACGTGCCTATCAGGCTCACAGGTTGGATATTTAAACTCTCAGAACTCAGTCAAATAAGCCCAGTTTCCATCACAGCAAGACTAAGTGCTAATTCCTCACTTAAGATTATTTCCACATTAAAATGGAATGGATTCATTCGATGTTGTCTGCATAGTACTTATAAGAACTAAGGTCAAAATATATTTTCATAGTTTGGAAACTGTACTTTTGTCATTTACTCAATAGTCTTTGAAATCTTAATGTTTGAATTTCACAACAATAATAATAGTATTGCTTTTGAATGGGAACTTAGCATAGCAATTATCAGCCGAGACAAAATGAATGTTTAAAAAATTATCACTATCTGAACCTAAGCTCTTATAGTGCAAATTGCTTTATAATCTGATTGAGAAGAAATCCTCATATTCTAATAAAATAAAGTAACTGGAGACAAAGTGAAATAAATAGCAGCAATAACAATACTTCTCGTGATTAAATATTTCACGTTTCAAGGATGCTTATTCACAAAACACTTAAATAGCTCATCAGTTTGGCCAATTTCCCTTGGTTCTGAGGAATGGAATGCCTTCAGCTGAGCAGACACTCTCACTGTACATCTACTTTAGGGAGACACTATCTCCAAGCTTTTGCAATTAGACTGTGTTGTGTCTGTGTAAATAAATCGGTCACAGTACACATTTTGGTGAAATACAGTCACTTGGAGGCTTGAGTTCTCTTTAGGTCAAAGGGCAAAACACTTCACTGAATGATCAGCTGGATGGGGAGACCAGGGTTATGGGAGAAACTTCCTAGCTGATGAGCAGGCAAGTTGCTCTGTCAATCACATTTTGCTTGCTTTGATACAAACGCACGTTTATTTTTAGTCTCTTTCGGGCCTTGCTAGTACTGGGCAGCAGGGCCAATGTACAACAGAGCTCTCAGCTGCCATGGCAGAAACTGGGAGATCTCAGCACTTTTCATAATTAGTCCCTAGACTGGCGGCCATCCTGAAAAATAAGCCAGAAATTTTAAGATGGCACCTGAATTTCTGGGAAAATGCTTCTGTAAGTGCCTCAGCATTTAATAAAGGGTGTCTGAAGTACTCAGCTGCACAAGCAGACACATATATATAAATATGACTTTTCTAGATTTGAGTCTGCCCTGAGCAAAAGTTAAATAACTTTATTGATGTCTGTGGCATTACACCTGGTTTCTAGAAACGCTGAATGGGGCTCTCTGTACAGATCCATAAAGTGCTCTTTAATACATATAATTATATTGATGTAATGTCCCTCTTTCCCTTTTATGATAAAGTAATACAAAACGCCCTTCTAACTCCTTACATCTTTTATTGTTTTATTTTATAAATCTAAAGAAAAAGTGGCTCATAACAGTCTTTACAAACTAGCTGCATCTGTTTAATATTAAAGTGAAAAAAATAATAATAGAACCATTACTTTGGAATATCCAAATAACCTGAGGAAAAATAGCATCCATCTGGCCATCGGTATAACTGTTTTTCACATCAGTTGGATGTTTCTGGGATTGCAAGATTCAACACTTATCTTTAAGTAGAGTGAGTTTCTAAAGATGTAGCATCCAGAAACTTGTGAGTAATCTGTCTGCTTAGAAGTACAATATTGTGTTACCAGATCTGCTGAGCAAAAGCACAATAAAGTTAATCCTTTGGTTCTGGAAAAGCTGTAGGTATTGCAATGGCAGATGTGCTGAAACAGAAGTGTTTACGTTTGTTAGGGCATGTGAAGCAAAAACTCCGCCAGCTCATGAGTATTTGAATTTCCTGCAAACTTTTACCTAAGGGCTATCGTGGGGAAGGAAAAGAGCTCAGAAGGAGCCTCTGCACCCTGTTGGCAGACTGGCCAAGCTCTTCTGGTGAATTGGTTGGCACACACCTGCATTTTCTCATTGAACTTATTCTCTGTGAATGGAGTCATTATGGCATTAAAGTGCTTTTGGTATATGGGGTACAGTATTACCAAGATCAATACTCTGTTATATTTAATATATTTTCCACTTCTTACTATGCCATATGGAAAGGAATAAAAATGTTTGGTCAAGGATTTTGTACTGTGGAGGTGTGATATGACAATGGTTTGGCCAGAGCTTTGAGATGGAGCTGCCTTCTAGACCTTTGCCAACAGTGAGTTCCCCAGAGAAGTCTGTAAGACTTTAAACTCACAAAGCCAGGTTGTGCAGAGCACAGACAAGAAGGGCAATCTTTTGATAAGAGGAAACATAGAGTAGCTAGATAAGAACTAAAATCAAAATCAGTCATTTATAGCATTTTCTCTGCCTACAAAATCCTTGCTGGCAGGTCCTTGCTTCCATGCCTCGTAACAGTTGACTTGGGGACTTTGGATTGCAGTTAATTCTGTCCAGGCTACACAAAATCCTTCCTTCTGTCCTCTCCAAAGCCTTGCTGGGTGCTGGCTGTCCTTTCCTACCATCATCGTGAGACCTGCTGACTTCCAGCTCTGTGATACATCTGCCTTTCCCAAAAGAAGGCACAGTTTCCCCTTTAGCAAGGAGTTTTTGACTGGCCACTTTTCAGGGTCTAATTATGTTGAGTTATAAAAAAGATGGTGGTGCAGGAGGTCACAGTAACACTTAAAAGAGTTTGTGCTGGGGACTTCAAAACAGTATGTTACTGTCCCTTCCCTTGGAGGCTTTTAGTTGAAATCTCAAAAGCAATCAAAACACAAATGGAAATGGACTCCCAAAAGAGTGAAAAATTTTGACCTCACCAGCAAAGTAGCCACAAGAGACCTGGGAATAATCCACAGCTCCATTGGCTCCCTTTCTATTTTCCATTCCTTACAAACACTGTTGGACACACTCAGTTTGCTCTTTGGATGACCTGAACTCACCTCCCTGGCCTTCTCACTAAAAATATCCTAGTTGTTCTTCCAACAAATTGACAGTTCTGTTCTTCCAGAGAAAAAAATCTTTATGAGGAATGTCAGCAAAGCAGAGGGAGTCCCAGAGGTCCAGTATAAAAAGTAAAGACCAGAAGCCCCTGAACAGTACCCGCTGTTGGACGGGGAATAGCAGTAGCTGGAACAAAAAAAAGAACAGTGTTGCTGACATAACAGTGTTATTTTTTCTGTTGTCACAGCTGAGAGACATGAGAAAATAATCACAACAGAACTTGTAGAACTTCTAGAGGAGAAAAAGGCAGATGAAGAAAGTCCTTCACTGAGGTGGAGGAAGATAAGCCATCAGGTTGCTCAGGCTCAAGCAGCAGATACCTGGAAAATCAGGAAAAAAAAAGATCAGGTGTTGGTTCTTATATCAACAAGAACCTGTAAGAGAGTTTGCAAGAGCAACTTTGGTGGAACATTAAAAATTCAGATTCCAAAGGGCCTGAAATAAAAGTAAAACAGAAGATTAATATAAACTCCAGGCAGTGATTTAGATTTTGTATTCACTGTTTGCATAAGAGTGGAAGGGATCTTGTAGATTGCTAAGTCCATTTCTCTGCTGCTGTAAGCAACTGTATCTCATAGTCTATACATTTACTAAGCTTCACAAAACAATTCTGTTTCTTTTCTTCCTAGTTTTAGTGGAAAGGTGGAACAGAACTTCAGTCTTTTGATAATCGGAAACTTTAATTTATGGGTTGAATTTATTCATTGCTCATTAGTAATCATTTGTTCTTGTCATGATTGTCCATTTGCTTAAGTATCCTTTCTCTCGCTTTAGTGCCTAACCTGAATGTATTTATAGAGAGCAATTACATTCACTCTCAGCATGAATGAGCTTAGAGATGAAAGGGAGAAGGAAGCAAACATGTTGCTTCAGCCTGGACCAGCTGGAATCTCTTTGTTCAGACTCATGTAAAATGTTTTGCAGCAGCTGAATCTGGAAGCAGCATTTGTGCAGCTCGTAGAAATATGATACAGATCTCACCACCTCACCTCACAGCCACGTGAGATGGGAGTGGACATAGCAAGCCAGGGATGTTGTCTGAATACCCATGGGTGCTGTGGACCTGAGAACACCAAGACTACAGTCCAGCTTAGGTGGAGAAATACCATCTGCTTTTGACCAATGCAAACACCCATGGTGAGCCATTATAAGCATTTCCCATTATCACTCGTCTTTTTCTAGTGTTGAGAGTGAGCTATCTGTCTGTAATGGGTTATCACTACCTGTGTGGCTTATTTTGAAGAGTTGTTCTCTGCTGCAGATTCTAGAGTCAGTTCAGTCACCCTGGAGTCTGTTCTCTCCTAGCATTGTTGTAAGGCTGTGTCCCAGAGCTCTTCACACTCAGCACAATCAGAAAAGAGCAGGGATTGCCCATCTATCAGACTCTGTGTACAAATTTCTAACACAAAATAGACTGAATAATTCAGTCACAACATTCTCCACCATAGGACATGTTCAGAAAAGTGTCTTAAAAGAGGAATACTTAAGGGAAAGGCAATTGCAGTAAACTATTCTTTTGCTTGGTGGCATCTCATTGCCAGCATCAGCAAGCACAGCTGAACTTGTATACTCTGAAGTGTTGGACACTTGATATGTGTGATTGCACCTCATCCTTTTGGATGTAGATCTTAACTGCCTGAGACCAGTTTGTTGTGAACTGGTTTTCAAAACACATTTTATATGGGAAGGGCTTATAGATCTGAAACTGTTTATTCCTCCTACATGTGTACCATCATTCATGTGGAAAAGTATGATTTTTTTTCCAGTCAAAATATTCTTGG
Source organism: Oriolus oriolus (assembly GCA_013400235.1). Taxonomy (NCBI): domain Eukaryota; kingdom Metazoa; phylum Chordata; class Aves; order Passeriformes; family Corvidae; genus Oriolus; species Oriolus oriolus. The sequence goes on from VXBT01006740.1 coordinate 2,804,533, forward strand.
GATTCCATCGACTGCAAAAGCAATGGAAAGTTAAAGGCCTTTAATTCCGTTGAAGATGCATCATGTGTAGTAAAATCAAGAAATAGAATTAGATGCGGACAATTGTACCTGCAATAGATTAGTTACTCTGTGGAATAATGCATCTCATCAGCTCTTTTCTTCTGGAAAGTGGTGTTTTATCTTGTCTTAAAGCTAAACCCAGCCCTGTCCTTGCAACTGACCCTTGTGCGTCCTCATGTAAGGGCAGAATTCATACAAATGTGAGCTCTTTTCACAGTTCAGTACAAACCATTCTGTCTTTCCTACGGGAGATAGAAATACACGAGCAGTGCAGGTCAGGGTTGCGGTGAGCTACATAAGGAAGCTTGTGCAATACCTGATTTAAGTGTAAGATTCTTACAGGGTTTTCAGAGAGGAAGAAAAATGGTGTGGTTGTCCATGGTGTTTCTCAAAGGAGGTCTGCATTAAGATTCTGGAGACAGGTTTGAGTTCACCTGGTCCTTTGCCCTGCACTTGCCTGATCAGGGAGGGAAGGCCCCATGGCAGTGGAGTAAAGGATGTTGCAGTAAATAACCAGAAATCAATTTGGGCAGCCTACTCAGTGAAAAGGAATGAAAAACCGGAGGTGGCAGGAGGGGTTTTTAAGGCTTTCAGGAAGGGTGGTGGTTTGCTCCAGCAGCAAAACGCAGAGAGAACTGAAACAACAAGGACAAATGCAGTGTGTGTGGAAAAAGCCTGTTGGGTACTTGTCTTTGCACAACAACTTATTCATCAAGAAAACAGCTTAAACACAATGAGCTGAGCAATAACACTCCAGTTTGCTGGCAGCGCCCTCACCTGTCTCCTCAAAATATCTGACACACTGGTCCAGGTATAGATTTTTAACTGTCAGCAGACTGAAATCAGAAAAATGCAGTGACCAGGCACAGAAGGATGTACTCACATGCTCTAGAAGCATGTACTACAGGAAAGATGCCTGCATCTCCTACAGGGAGGAAGAATTGGACCATACAAAAGCATTTCCCTGAATCACGTTTCACCCACAGACCACCAGCTGGACCCAGCAGCTAAATAAATATCTCTGTAGGAAAATTTTAAATTTGGAGACATTTTAAAATTAAAATATAAAATGTTTATCTTCAGGCTATGTCAGGGTGTTTGGGGAGGACCAAAGCAGACAAAAAATTGGAAATCTGTGATATCAAAACTGAGTATCTTTTTATTGAGAAGGGCTTAAAAAGAAAAAAAATTGAAAAACTCTTACTCAAACTGTAGGAACTAGTACAAACTTCAGTTCCTAAAAAGACCTTTATTTTCAACAGACAAAACCCATCTGCTGTGAGAAGACTCACCAGGCTGATTCTCTTGTTATAAAAATATGAAATGACCAATGTACCCAAGAAAAGACCCAATCTCTCAAGAGCTCCAAATCCAGACAGGAAAAAGGTAAAGCTGCCCTGAGGAGCCTGGGCACTTCTCTAATGTCAGTGACTGACTGAAGAACATCCCCAGCCTTACAGTGCTGATCAGCAGGGTCAAACTCTCCAACTAGTGTGAAACTTCATCTCCTTGAGATCTGTCACAGTTTGGACAGTTCTGTCTAGGTGCTGGCACTGAGAAGTCATGGTCCAGATCAGGGACTACTGTGCTAGACACTGTATAAAGATATCACAAAAAGACATGTGGCAGCAATGCCACATTGTTGTGGGATTTCTTTTTGTTTTAATTGGAAAAAAAGCCCCTGCAGTTATCCGATGCTCTAGGTCTATGTACAAAGCACGTTTAAAAATACAATAGGCATTCAAATGGGAACATTATTAATTAAAAGCCTCCACGTACTGTACAAATGAAACATTCTTCTCTCTACCTACTCAAGTCATTCATTCAGAAAAATCCTGGGAAAATAGTTAGGCTTCGCAGTGTGCCCCATAGGTCAATGTATTCAGACTCCAACAGACCAAGTGGGAGGAGTGAGTTCCAGAACAGCAAAGTCTTCACTGCGAACTCCCTCTCAAAGGGAGTGCATTCAGAAGTGAGCACGCTCACAGGAAAATGGCTCTAGCTCTTTACCCAGCTCCAATTTTAAATGAGTCCTTTAATATATGTATGTCCAACCAAGGAAGAGATGCTGACCTATGCTCCTGCCTGGAGCACAGCAGTGGGAAGGACTTTGAAGCCCTGTAGCGTTTCAGACCCCCAGCTTGCCTGCCTTATTTTTTTTTTTCTATTTTATATGTCCTAAAGATACCAATTTATGCTATCTATTTATATTTATACCACAACAACCCCTTTTCTCTATGCCCAGCTACCCCAAATCCCCTTTATTAATAATAGTGGTGTCCTTGAGAGTCAAACTGTCCCTGAGCAACTCACTGACAGGACGTTCCAGAGCTTATCCGTAAGTGCTGGTCTCACAACTATTTACTTTTACGAAAGTCCCATATCAAAAGTCCTTTTTGAGTATAGGGATGGGTCAAAATCTGTCTGCTGAAGCCAGAGCCAAATTTCCCTCATGCTTTAAAGTTTGGTGTTGTATTTCAGATCCATCCCCTAAATCAGACTGGCTTTCAGTGTTCAGATCAGAACAATCCCTATCTTATTTGCTTGCTGGCTGCAAAACAGTAGGAAGATTGTCAATACCCTGCCCAGGCTCTAATTAAAAATCCAAACTCAAATTTAATATTTCAAACATTATTTAAAATATATTAAGATAGTCAGTCCATTGCTGTTGCTCATTACTCTGTTGAAACCTAATATTAGTAACAGCATGTACAGAGGACCTGGAGCATGAATTAATAATGAGGTGCTTGTGCTGGAAAACATGCGAGAGCCTGGTTCCCTGAGCTGGCAGGCATCCGGCAGGGACTGGTTTGCTCTTCTCTACACACTGATCAAATCGTCTGCTCAACAAAATCATGGGGAAGGAAAGTATTTCTGATTAGTTTTTTTCCTCTGATAACCATTTTCCAAAAAATTTTCCCAAAGATGACAGGCCGTCGGAAATGAAGGGGGCCGCAGTGGGGGAAACCCTTTAACCCAATGGCACTGTGCTCTGGATCAAACAGCAGTGCTGGTACTTGAGTATCATCCTCCACTGGGGGAGGGCCCCTATGCCCTCAGCCTGGTTCATGAAGTCTCTTCTTGAGGCTTTTGAGGTGAGGTTTAATCAACTCTTTCCCTCTTTCTCCTTGTCCTAACAGAAAACAATCTGAGCAAGAACACGGAGCGTGTGGCGTGTCAGGGCTCTAAGCCCGGAGCGAAGGCATTGGAGGTGTTTGCAGGTTTTCTGTAGATATGAGCAGGGACTTAGCAGGTCAGTGAGCTCTTCAGGTGATGCCAGAATCAGGAAAGATGTGCAAGCTAGAAAATATCTGCACCACTTGCAGTATGCAGTACACATACACTTACATATAATGTGCATGTGTCTACAGTATGTGCATATAAAAAACATTATAGTCATGTAAGCTATATTTTAGCCAGATAGTGATATAATATAGAGATGAGGTGTATTTATTTGTACATAAATTCCCTTCTTATGTGTGCTTTACAAGAAACTGGCTTTCACCAGTCCTCCCAGTGCCCTGTGCTGGCCTCCTCTGCCCATGCACTCCTCTGCTGAGGGTGAGCCCAGAGACCTTTGTGCTTCCTCTGTGCATGGAGAAATGCCTTCAGCATTTGCAGAAAACAAACAATCATTGCTGAAGGTGTTTGTGCCCTGAATTTTAGCTGCACTCTGGTCTTATAAACCCTCTTCCTTTAAGATGAACATACTGTTAACTACAGCGCAGCATTCAGTTCTGTACCTACTGCCTTGTTCTCACCCTGTAAATTAAAAGGCGTGAAGGAGAAGGAAATTTGCCAGAGTGAATGAGAGAAATTATTACATCATTTTGTGTAATTTTTGATGCAGGAAACAATTTTCTCAGCGCACCTGTTGAGGGGAGAAACAAGGCTCCTTCAACCATCAATCTGTGGGACCTCAGAGCTCAGCCTGAAAGCAAAGGTGAAACGAAATACGAAAATTGCAGTGCAGCAGAAGAGGAGTCAGCTATCTGCGGGCCTCTGCTGAAATCCCATCTTTCGGGTAGGGTTTCTTGTGCATTTTCGTGTTTTGGTCACCTGACAGTAGCTCTCTGGCCTAATTGGTTTCCTAGTTAACAGACTAAGTAATGATGTAACCAGAGTGTGTGGGAACCAGACCTGTGTGACAGACACAAATTTTCCCAGCCATACTAATTTTGCCTGCTTACCTGGTTCTGCTGCTGGTTATCTGGAAACTTGAAAGAGTATAATGAGCCCAGCAAAGGTTGAGACACAGCTTAGTCATTTAACATAAAATTATCTCCTGCTGCAAAATGTATTAACTTGTGAAGTCCAATTATTTTTGTTACTAAACAACACTGAGATATGTGATAAGAGATATGGCTGTGTCTGCAGTTTTTATTTACTATTTTTGTGGTTGGCTGAAGTGAGTATTAGCTGCCTTTAGCCTAAAGGAGCAGATCAGCTCTGTTCAATTACAAGCCTGTCTCAATAACCACTTTCTACTCTGGACTGTCTGCCATCCCCAGGCACTCTCTCATAGTGTTCCTCATTTGTGCTGGTGACTTTTGTAGCTGAATATTGTTGCTATTGCCTGTATGACAATACAAGGATTCCAGAAAGGCTCCAGCTAAGATCAGGGTCCTGTTGAACTGGGCACTATGTAAATATATAATGAGAAACAGTCCTCTAAAAGCAAGGTGGTTGCATCCCAAATATGTCTGATAGAGGTGATGGTGTATAGGAAAGCTTTGCAGCCTCAGAGCTGAGCTGCTGAAACAGTAATTTTAAAAAGAAAATCAGCATGAGAAACAGCCTCATGTAAAATAATCAAATTGGGAAAGGGAGGTGAGAGAGAAAGGGCATGCCTGGCACAGAGGAGGCCTGACCATCCTCCTTCTCGACGTGGTGGGCAAAGAATGAAGGTCTCTAGATTTCTCTCTTCTGTAACATGAAGTCCCACTAAGCACATATAGCTCATACTGGGCAAAGGAGCAGCTTGAGCTGGGAATCTGTGGAGCACTTGTCATTTCTGTGGTCCGCACGCTGTTCCCTTGCACATCTCTCTGCACAGCAGTTAAATATTTTCTTACAAGCTGAGGCACCCAGGCTGCTGCTGGATGTGCTACGCAGCCTGGGGCAAACTTTGCCATGACCCCAGTGGTTATTGTTCTGCAGCAAAGTGCAACTAGTATGGCTGTGTCTGATATTCTTTAAGAGAGGGGAAGAAAGTTTTATGTTTGTTAGTGTGCATCTGGCTGTTCTTTCACTTTGCACTCACACCTTTGATAAATGGAAGTAACTGAGAGCAGAAGCAAGACACTGGACTCTTAAGGTGATGTGAAAATGGCTTATGTTTTCCTTGAAAATAGGACTCTTAAATGCGATGACAGAAATCATGAAAGTAGCAGCGCTTTGCATACATTGATGTGGTTAATCCAGTCAGTAAAAGTAGTGTTAAAAAAAGGACACCCCACAGCGTTTCAGTATCTTTCCACCCGAAGTTTATATGATGCCTAACACGTATGCAATGGATCTGAGGCCTGACATTTATTTAAACTCTTTGGGAGCAATATCAAACATTAATGGGGATTAGTGTTAGAACTGGTGTAAACATAGCAAACAATCTGCTGTAAGTGTATGCTCACATTTCCATATGTTATGTAGGTAAGCAGAGCCACTGCAGAGGAAAGAAACCTGGAGATGTAGTTCTCAGCTAACTGCCTCCAGGATCAGCAGAGGCAGACACTAGTAGGGCACAACTATCTCATGATATCACTGTCTACATACTCATAAAATCCTCTGTCTAGAGTTGCAATTTAGTTTTGCAAAAGGTAAGAAAGATTTAAAGAGATGCAATTCCATTGTACAAAACCACTAAAAAACAGATTAAAATGATTTAATACTTCCAGGTGCACTGTAATTCTTGGCAGGAAAAGCTAAATCCAGGTGTGTAACTTCAAAAAAAAAAACCAACAAAAAAAACCAAAACAAAAAACCCAACAAAAATCCAACCCTCTTGTCAAACCTGGATAAAAACATCAAGTTAGAAAAACAGAAGCTAAACTAGGAACAAAGTCCAAAGTACAACTGTGGAAAGACAGCCTCTCCATTGAAGAAATTATTGCATATAAGTGAATCTCCTGATTACTTGAGTAAACATAGCTTGATTCTGGGCAATATTTCAAAAGAGATAAAGCTTTGGCATGCATGAGCACATAGAAAGATGACATGTTCACAGTGGGAGGTATGAGGTGGGGTTTCCAGTAGTGCCAAAATTTATCTCACACATATATGCTTAGGGCCAGATCCAAAGCTGCTGAAGCAAAGAGCAAATCTTTCCACTGTCTTCAACTGGTTTTGTATTCAGCATTCACTCTCACTAGGAGAAAGGGAGGGGAAATACATTTGTTTCCTTATTTGCAGCCAAATCATTTACACATTTTTCCTTCTCTTTTTAAGCCTGGGGAACTCTTGTCATTAACTTCCTCAGGGGCAGGACCTTAATCAATGGATCAAAATATAAACTGTACCACAAAATGGAAAATACTATCATACCAGCTAAAGTTATTTGCTTCAGCAACACATGTGGTAAGGGATATTATTATTCCATAATAGAGTACACATTGATTCATTTGTCACTTTTTTTTTTTAAAGAGTTTTTATTTATATGATGTGTTTATGGAAAAATATGCATTGAATGCTTTTTAAGTCCTATTATGGTTTGGTTTTATTTCCATATGTTCAGATGAAATGACCATTACTGGGCGGAGAAACCTACAACACTAATGGAAGTTCTTAGAGTCGGTGCCAGTTTTATATCCTGCAGGGGTAGTTGCCACTATATTAATATCCTGCAGGTCAAGTTATTTTTAAAAAAACCCTCAACATATTTTGCAGGCTCTATGCAATTCAATATAGTGTCACCCTTACTATGTGCCAGTTTTGCATCTGAATTAAGAGCCAGGGATCAGATCTGCAAGTACCAGATCAGACCTCCAAGTAAGCAGGTTTTGCAGAAATCCATGGCCACACAGAAGGAAAATGGACATGGCAACCTTGTCTCCCCAGGGTCTGCGTGAAAATTCTTTAGGAACCAGCATTCTCGCTGTGAAAGAGAAAGAATGGTTGGGAAAACTGGGCCCTCTGCTGCCATGATCAGGGGCTGGGTGCCTGGTGCTGCATTCAGCTGCTTTTGCTCCAGTGAATAAACAATTTTTCCTGTGCTGTAACCTCAATTTAACAAAAAGGGAGTAGAGAAACCCAATCCTTTCCCAGTCACTCCCTGACTTTTGGCACTGCTGTCACCTGTGTGAGCCCAGGCAGGGTCGTGCCCGTGCTGGCACATTGGCATTTCCGTGAGGCGAGAATGACACACAGGAATTATGGAAACCTTTCTGCCTTTGCCTTGGGACTGCTGGGCTGGGTGGCCCTTTCTTGTGGCAGAGGAGCAACAAGGTGTGACTGTGCACAGGGCCAGGCAATGAACAGCCCAGCTATGATTGCACAGGGCTTTCTGGGGCCTCTCCCGTTCCCACACTGAGCTATGTGCACGGAGGGGAGAGGAGGGCACTTCTCATTTCATTCTTCCTCTTGCTGCTGAGATTGCACTAAGCTGGTACAGAGATCCTTATCTCAAAGCAGAAAGGAAAGTGAAATCTCTGGTTTTGTCACTGTTTGAGTACTCTGTGACATCTTGTTCAGGTGGTCCTGATTTTTAGAAGAGATGGTTCTGTCCAGACTCCAGCATTAGGGCAGACGGGGTCCAAAGTGGAGTTAGGGGTGTATCAAACCTAGCATGAAACTGCTTTGGGTTTGTGACATTGTGATAAATCTGTTTTCCATTGAAAAACACTGAGGAGAGGTATAATTCTTAACTGTCATTACAGACTCCCCAGACTATTAAGGCTGCATAAATATTAAAGCTTGTTATTTACATTAGAACCATTATCTTTATAGATATTGGTGCTTGTTAAATGATTCATAATGCATAATTCATTCAACCAATCCTGCCCTTTTCTCTGTTTATTATTCATCTGCAAATAGACTCTGATTTTTACAAATTTGTTCATTATTCATATTATTCCAGGCTCTCTACACACACATATTTTAGTGGTCTCCTTTGCTTGAAACCTATTGTCTCCTACCCTATTTTTATCAATTTGCTTCTGTTGTTGCTTGCAGAGTGTAATTGAACATTTAATAACAGACCTGAAACTCCCCCTGACTTTAACAAAGATTTACAGGATAGCTCTGGGATTCATGATGATGCTTCTGCTGCTGCCATGCAGCCACTGACAGGACACGGTCTGCAGTCATTCATACAGCAGGCTCTACCTTTCATTCCCGCTTGTGGGAAACACAATAATCCATACGGTTCTGCAGCACGTGGCCAGGTTCTAAAGTCTGGGAAATTAACTTGTGTGTTTGTGTACAAAGCAAGCGTAGCAAGGCAGATTTCCCTGCACCACAGCACGGTGTGGTTCAAGGAGAGAGCACCAGGATGGGATTTCAGATATCTGGTTCAGGTCTCCAGCCAGCCATTTCCTTGCAGAGTTGTCTCTCCATGTGCCTCAGTCTTCTCTTCTGCAGATTGGTATCAGTGTTGCTTGAGGAAGATCTTGCTCTGCAGAGACCAGAAGGAGTAAAAAATGCTCCTGGCATCTAACTTTAGGCATAGATATTAACTTGCTTCTCCTGAGCTTCCAGAAAAGAGTTGTGAGGAGTTTCTCCACTGATTTCTATTCTTGGGGCTGCTGTTCGGAAACATCTCCAAGCTGATCCCTCACTCCCTGTTGGAGGCTCTGGATAAAATCACCATTTCATAGCTTGGGTGAAGTGTCTGAAGAAATACTGCCAGGCTTCCAGAAGCAGAAAGTAGTTCAGGAAATAAAGTATAATGTGTTTGTCTCTGATCCCAATACTTTGATCTGTAAGATAAGAATAGTTGACAAATAAGAAAAAGTTCTCTTTGTTTTCAATTCAGTTTGTCACTATTCATCGTTAGTTTATTTTGGATACACTTCTGAGAAGTTGCTACCTGCACTATGAGTAAAAAGAAATCAAAACCATACAGTAAAAAAATTAATTTTGTAATAAGGAACTAATTTGTTATCTGAGTCTACAAATAAAAGATTTTAGCAATTGCAATAATTAAAATTGTTTAAAATGCTTGAAGAAAAATGAAATTCCTAAAAAGTTTTAGAAAAAAAAACCCCAAAAGTGTAGACTTCGACTTTTTTATCATTTCAGAGTAAAGTTTCAGGACAAAGGAGTGAAAATGAAGCCATTTTGTTTAAGTTTCATTTGAAATACAGTTTTCAGTTTAGTTAGCAAAAAAGAATTTTAAAATTTTCTGATGATTGCTTTCTCCATTATAGACTGGTCTCAATGTCTTTTATTTTACTGGAAGAAAATGAAGAGAAATTATATTTATAAACACTGAAATGGAAAAAGATAAGAACATTAAATTGGACTCAGAATCTTCTCCTTTCTTCTAGTTTTTCAGCTGCAAAAATATGACAAATTGCCCTGAATGAAACTGTCCTCTTAATTTCTAATATTTCTTCTCTTAAAAATTTAAAACATGGTTGTTTTTCCCCTTGTGTTCTTCATGTTCTCTGTTTTCTTTTTTTTTTCTTCCACGCAATGTCCTTGCACCTTGACCGGTGTGTTATGGAGATAAAGGGTAGTTTAGACTTACTTCTGGAGATCAGAACCCAAACTCCACCCAAGCACTGGAGGAGCAGCAGCACTTGTGCATTGCAGTGCCTGGCATTGCAGTTCTGACCTGAGTTTAGACCGTCCATGGTCTCAGTCCACCACACTCAGTAGAAAATCTATGATTTTCTTCACACCAATCTCAAATTCAGATAACGAGTTATGAAGAGAACCAGAGTCCATGGACTGTGACAACCTCCAGTCCTGGTCTCCTGATGAGCAGAGGAAGCATCAAAAGTAAGAAACTACAGTACTGCTCATTTCCACCAGTCCTCATTTATCTTTCTGCTTTCTTCTCTCCCTTACACCATGAGTCATCCAACATTTGATGCCTGGGGACTCCATGTGTAGTTTTGTTTCCCAGTCACTTTTGCCCCCTCCTCATGCAATGTATTCACACAAGCCCTGTGAACACAGAGGAGCCCTGGCCAAAATGGCTCAGCTTCCTTCCCAGGGTGTCAGAGAGCCAGGAAGAAAGGTTTGCTCGAGGTCTTGGCTCCCTCTCCTGGCTGGCTCTGCAGCAACTTTAAATGAGATCTTAGCCCTTCAAAAATTGGTGTTTGCTTACTGCCAATGCACACTTGAAACAGGAGAGAAGAGCACTCTTGTGATGAGATTCTGGTTTAAAAAAAAAATTAGAAAGGTGGAAGCTAATCCCACTAAAAATATATTAAGAAAAATCATCATGGATTTTATACAGACTATTTGAAAATGTTTTATTCCTGCCAAGATTTCTTGAATACTACATACATACGAGAAAGGATCTTTTTAAAATTGTGTTTGTTTTTCTGGATTACCTGTATTTTCTGTCTGACCTGCAGGCTCTAGACTTCTACTTAATAAATGTCCCAATACAAGCTGTGTGTTATCCTTAAACAGTGGTAGCATCCCCCCTACCTGCTAATTGCTTTATTTGTCCTTACTGCTTCCGTTCCCTCACCAACAAAGGCTTTAGCATAAAGGGCAATGAGGTAGAACATGACAAGGAGAGTGGGAGCCAGAAGAGTGAATACTTCTGTAATTACACAGTAGCCTGGAGTAGCTCTTCTCAAATCAATTATGTAGCCTGGATTGCCCAAAACTCTGAGGACAGAGCCCTTGCTTTAATTTGCCTATGGAGCTATGTGCTCCAATAATGGGCAAAATTCTTCCCTTGTTACCAGTTGCCTTTTATCGGAATCCACATAACTCCTTCCTTATTTATTTTTCTTTAATTACTTTATTAATAGTACATTGTATTTAGCACAGCTACAAACCAATCATTGCAAATTGCTTTGCAAACATTACCAAATGAATTTTCACCTTGTCTTGTTGAAAAGGTAGTGCCACGTCCATTTTTCAACAGGGAAAACGGAGGCGAAAGATTGTAATGGAAAGTGATTAGAAAAAGCAAATGGAAAATCATCCATAAAATCCTGACAAACTGTAGTTGCAAAGTAAATTGTCAGATAATCCAAGAATTTAACTCAGTAATCAAAACATTCATCCCAAACTCTATGCTTGCTGTGCACTCCTCAGATTTGTCCTTCTCGAGACTTTATAGCAGGCATAAACCAAGATGGTACAAAGGCAAAGTATTGCCAGTGCCAAGATTTCAGTACTTTTGTAGACTTATTTTTGCTGTTGCTGAAGAGTTTACTGAACAGAATACTGCATGTAACAGGGACAGTACAGGATTAAGGAGAATGAGCATCTCTACTGTCAGCTGATTTCACAACTCCGTGCAGGTCTCATTTCCAAAGGCTCTAGCTCGTTGTTGCAGAAGTCAGTGTCAGAACTTCCGTGGCATCAGTGACTGGGATTTGGCCCACATGATGGTCACTGCTTTCATATATTTCTCATTTCTTCGTTCCCTGTGGGACACAGAACAGAGCTGTGTCCAAATGCCTGTGAAAGTTTGGAACTAGGCAGAACTTTGCTTTTGATCCCTATTTTCTTCATAAATGAACTACCAATATATAATGAGCAGTTAGAGTCCTGGTTGTTTTATTTCAGCAATGACTTCAGCAATGCTCTAATGTAGGGAAGGAAATACTTTTGATGATACATTTAAAAGGCATCACAGCCACTGCCTGAAAGGAGAAGCTTCCAGGAGGCAGAAGGGAGGCCAGTGAAGCTGTTCAGGTAACTGGTTCTTCAGTAACAGGGGTGTGTATGCAATAACAGAGGTGAAGGCCTGAAGTGAAATTGTTGGCAAGACTCTGATTAACTAAAACATTGAAAAAAAAATTTCGTATTTCACAGTTTGAAGCTTCCCAGACATTTCTAATTAGCTGCAAGTAAATTTAGATTGAAAACGTTTTCAGACTCTTAGCTAGAAAGGAGATGAACTCAATACCCATTCATGAAAAGTTTGTGATCATGTGTATTTGTCAGTGGAAAAGGTTTATCTGGAAAAAAATGTGTCTGGCTCTAGTTGTAACTTTATCTGCATAACCTGTAATGGAATAACTATAGCTATAGAAAGACTTTTGTTCTTTTTGGCATAGCTGATCAATTAGATGTGTAGGATGGAGTTACAAAAGCTCTTGCAGTTTGCAAGAGCTGTGTGAACAGCACGGTGCTAGAAATTATGTTACAAGTAGTGTATGATATTTTGAAAACCAAGTTGTTCTTTTTTATGTCATGTAGCTAAAGCCCTCAATTGCCACCAGTTTCCCATGAGATTTTGATGCCACAGAAATGCACGTGAAGGGTCAGTCCTTGCTTCAGTCTGTCTTGATGGCAGAAAATAAAGGCAATGGTGTTATGACTGTTCACGGTGAATTAAGAGTCAGGCTAATTTTTGTTCTGGTTTCGTTTTGGATTTTGGGTGGGTTTTGTTTTCAATCAGCTTTTAAAATTCATTTTTATTTTTAATGCACTCACCATCATTATATCATCTTTTCAGTAGCAACCCTCATTGGCCATAAGTAACTTACCCAAAATCTCTGAGGAATTCTCTGGGAGAGCAGGGAACTGAACCTTTCACATCTGTAATGACAGTCAATGCACACTTCTAGATAGGGAATAGATGTAAACCTTCATTCAAAATCCATGTCAGGTTCAAAAACACCTTTTAAAAGACAGCTGACCTACTGTAGGATTACAGTTTCAGGTGAAGCAAGCCAGAGCCAGAGCAGGTCCTTACTGAATAACCTGCTGTGTGCAAGGTGAAAGCAGCACAATTTCAAGGCTGCATCTGCTTAGAAAGTCCAAGGATCCATGGAGAGTGACTAATCGACAGGGAATGAACCTGTACATCTTACAAGATTTTTCTCTAGTCAAGTTGGGTGCCAGTAAAATTGTCTCAAGAGGCAAGAATGAAAAGTTTAGTAATTTATTTATGCATAGAAGCTGGAGTGCAGCCTTGTCACTGCAGCATCACCTCCTGTGCCCGAGCAACCAGCCATGTCAAAAGGCAGCACCTTTTCTTTTCTGTAACTCATTAAATTTTACTGGAAAAATCCAAATGCATTATCACCCTGATATTAATTTGCCATGTTAGTCACTGCTGTCATGCCCAGACGGCCAAGAGAGCAGGGAATAATTGTCATTTGGAAGGAGACAGTATTACACAGTTAGATGGAAATCACCCCTTTAAGGATTTATAGGAAAACAATTGGTGCAGTATGGTGTCCAGCTACATCCCCAACTACTGCTAATGCATTTGTGAAGGTATTAACACATTAAAGTTTGAGCTTGGCTCCCCCTTATCTTAGAACAGCCAACAAATGGCATTCTTGCAGTATTAACTTTCTGTCACTTCCAGCTCAAGATGTGACCTAGAGTAAAAGGCTTCCTATCGCCCCATCAGCTCCCTTAGCTACTCCCTTTCAGTGCATGTTAATTTTGTGCCTTCGTTTCACAGTGCACAGCTGGAAAAAAAATTAGAGACTTGTAGTAATATTCCTCCAATTAAAAGAAAACCTTTGCTTTGTTGAAGTTAAAGCTAATAAAGGCAACTTTTGAGGTTTCTGGAAACTTCAGAAGTGCTCAGCCTTACCACACAGGCTGCAGGCAGGTGCACTACAAGTATTTCCTTGCTCATATATCACTGCATTTGCTAAAGCAAAATGAAAGCAAAAGCAAAAATGAAACAGTTCCCTATTTCTTTAAACATTTGGCTCTTTTTTATAGCCATGTGCTGCATGCACACTGACATAACATCCCCCATCCCATAAAGGCTCCCTCTCACCAAAACCAAGATCAATTTCTAGAACTTACAAACTCTTGCCATCCCCCTCCCAGCCTGTCCTGACAGACAGGGGCTGTGTCATGATGATCAGAAGCTCGGGCAGCAGCTGGCAGCCCAGGCAGCTGTGCCTGCACTGGGGCCACAGCTGGACGGGAGAGTTCCCGTTTCTGCTGTCCCAAGCCTGCAGGCAGAGAGCAGACAGCACCTCCACTTCGTGCTGCTGCAGGAAAGGAGTTACAAAATGCAGCCAAAGCAGCATATTTTACTTGATGTTTGCACTGAAGGTTACTTTTTATGTGTCTAAAATTAAGAATAACAAGCGTAACAAAAGTGTTGATGAGAAATAATATATGAATACATTTCTGTGTGGCCAGTCTGACCTGTGGAGATGTGCATTTGGGTTTTTTAGCTGATAGATATGACTTTTTTGCTTTGCCAGCGCAACCATCTCTCCACCTCCGTGCTCTTGCAAGTGCTTTTTCTCTGGGAGGTGGAAGGTAGGGCTTGGCAGAGAGCAACTGCAGCCAGTGAAGATTTCCCTCAGTCCGTAGCTGGATCCAGAGGGCGCAAAACACAAGGGGGAAGAAAGAGCTGCAAGCAGCCCAAACAGTCCGGGAAAAAGCACCTTTAACACTGGAAAAGCAGAGAAAGCTGAAAAAACTAAGCCTTCCTTCATCCAAATCTTTTACCTTTGAGGGCTGGGGGATTTTTGGTGTTGTTTTGTTGGTTGGGTTTTTTTTTTTTTTAAGGGGGAAAAGGCTGAAGCTGGGGGGGATGGAGAGCAAAAATGCTGACCTTAATTAATGGAAGGCCCACTAGAGCCGAAGGAAAGGGTTTGGCTCTCAAGGCCTGGGCCTCCCCCTGAGCCTCTCCTGGGTGTAATGAGAGAGCTCAGCTTCATTACTGGCAGCTGAGGGGAAGGGTCACTGGGGCTGGATTTGCAGGGCCCTCATTGAGGGATCACTCCATGCTGAGAGAAGCTGGCCATGCTCTTGGACACCTGGTCATTAACATTGCTAATTAGCGGCCATTAATCAGGGCCCTGGGTTTTTTGTTGTGTGTCACTGGCTCAGAGGAACCAAGTGAATAAGAAGATTGTTTCATTACCTCCACAAGAGGTGGAATGAAAGCAGTTCCCATCAGCTCAAGATGAGCTGAATTAAGGGAAAGGTTAGACAACAATTTAAGATGAGCTGCCAAGGGGGAGCTGGGGGACCTGAGCTGTCCTCTGAGAGGAAAACTAGTCACCTATAATTAATGAAATCTTCCACAACCTCACTCTAATCACCGTGTGAGCTTCTCACAAAAAAAAAAAACAAACCCTATCTTTCACATTGGAAGAGCCCTAATTTATCTGTTTATGAAGTCCTAATCTTGGTAAGCTTTAATTCCATAGGATTTTTGCACCATATATATATATATACACACAAAATGCAAGGATATATATGTATATAAGTATACACTCACATAGTGTGAGTGTGTCCCTGTGTTTGTCTCATATACTTACCTGAGTCAGCAAGGATGGTTTTCACACAGCCAACCCCACTGGCAGGGGGAGGGGGAGACAACAAAAATCTGTATTAAAAAGTATCCAGACTGTATTTAAAATATTTATCTAAATGTTTGGATTTTATATGCTGTGGCTCTGAAAGCATTGAAGAGAGCTGCTAGTTTTAAGAGGCAGAATAATTAAAAATGAGTCCTGTTTCAGTAAGTTAAAAATGACATGGGAAAAATGATAGTTATTGGCATACATAGGAAAAAGTAAAGAATTTAATTAGCAACCAGATTGTTAAAATGCAGTGTTCTCCTCCCATGCTCCATTGTCTAACTTTTGTGGAACAGGTGCCTAATTTTCCTAATGGGATACATTTTAATTGACAAAGTAGTTTGATTGCTTCACACCAATTTTCAGTTCCTTGCTTACTTTTAATATAATAAACTCTTCTATTTCTACGAACTCAGATGCCCTCTAGAAAGTAATTAGAAGCAGGTTTTATCTGCCTGTCTTTTTTTATAAACCACTTTTTGATTTCTAAAACCAGCTAACGAAAAGCTTGATTTGTTCTGCTGATGTGTGAGAGCCAGTAACTTTTAGTCATATGCACTGAGCATTTCAATCAAGTTGTTTGCATATCCATTCATTTCAGAAAGACTCTCAAAATGGATTACAAACATTTAATTGTAAGAGGAATAAAATAATTAAGGCAGTACAAGTGGAAGTTAAAAATATGCCTAAGGATTCACAACAGTTATTGGATCATTCTCATCATGGGGCATAAATTCCTTCTTGTAGTTTCAAAGGACTTTATTCAAGTAGGCACATTGCCTTTCCTAACAACAAAAAGTAAAACCATGTTTCTTATGTATGTGATTCTCTTTGTAGAGCTGTGAGATTGGTTAAAATGTCCATAAAACTAATCTTTGGAGCATTGCAGCTGGTCTGGAATTCTATAATATGATTTCTGGGACTTCATGGGAAAGTTGAAGGCTCAAGGGGAAATTACACAATGAACAGCTGAGAAAAAGTTGCATTCTGGCACAGAATCATGCAAATGGGGCACATTCTTCAGTTTTCTCATGACGGATTGTCTCTGAAACTACTGAGCCAAGTTGCTGAAATGCTAATGAAGGAGAAGCATCAATGAGCGGTGTCATCCTGGGGGCTTCTGAAGGGGACAGAGTAGGAGATGGAGGGAGGGGGCGAGGGGGAAGGAAGGAAGGACGAAAAAGAGAATGAAAAGAAATGGAGCAGGAGTTTCAAATATTGGGGCTGGCCTCCTCTTAAAATTAAATGAGGGGGTTGGGGAGAAATAGAGCTGTGATGAACTCTGGTGAACACATCACTCTTGGCTTATAAAAATGAATAAAAGCACTTAAAAGCTAAAGAGTTTGGCTTTGACTAGGGGGAAGTGAGAGTGGGCACTGCTAACACTGGGAGCCACCCTTCTGTTTGATACATGAGATGGGTGTAGGCCTCCAGGCTCCCAGCAGATAAGCCTGGGGGAGGCACACAAATATTTGAGGGACACCAGTGCAGGCAGCATGGGTGACAAACAGGAGGACATGGAGGCCATGGTGCAGCAGGAAAACTCTGACAGCCTTACCATCATGGAAGCGTGGTGGGATGACTCGCACAGCTGGAGGGCTGCACTGGATGGCTATAAACTCTTGAGAAGGGACAAGCGAGCAGGGAGAGGCTGTGGGTAGCCCTGTGTGTTAGGGAGTGGTTCAACTGTCTAGAGCTTAACGATGGTGATGATAGGGTTGGTGTTTACGGGTAAGAATCAGCCAGTGTGTGCCCAGATGGGCAAGAAAGCCAATGGCACCTGGTTTGTACCATCAATAGTGTGGCCAGCAGGACCAGGGCAGTGACTGTCCCCTGTGCTGGGCACTGGTGAGGCCACACCTCAGGAGCCCTTTGTCCAGTCCTGGGCCCCTCACTACAAGAAAGAGTAGTATGTAGAGTACTATGTAGAGGCTGGAGCAAGTCCAGAGAAGGGCAACAGAGCTGGGGAAGGATCTGGAGCACAAGTCCTGTGAGGAGCAGCTGAGCAAGCTGGGGGTGTTTAGCCTGGAGAAAAGGAGGCTCAGGAGGGACCTTCTCACTCTCTACAACTCCCTGATTGAAAGTTGTAGCTGGGTGTGGATTAGCATCTTCTCCAAGGAACAAGGGATAAGACAAGAAGAAATGGCTTCAAGTTGCAACAGAGAAGGTCTAGATTAGATATTAGGAAACATTTATTCACTGAAAGGGTTGTCAAGCACTGCCCAGGGAAGTTGTGGAATCACCACCCCTGGAGGTATTTAGCAGACGTGTAGAGGAGGTGCTTAGGGATGTGGTTAGAGGAGGACTTGGCAGTGCTGGGTAATGGTTGGACTTAATGATCTTAAAGATCTTTTTACCACCTAATAATTTCTATGATTCTAAGGAAAACAGGATCCCATTACAAAAATGTGGGGGAATAGAGTAGGCCTTTTACTTGTCTCTAAAAATCGTTACTATTTGCAATTTTTTAAAAAACCTTTTTATCATGGCACAGAATTTGTGCACTTTTGTTTGTAAAGCAAAACAGTTCCTTTTCCCATAGATAGGTGAGCTTTATAACCAGATAGCCCAAAACTCAGCTACCAAGGCTCCTTAAACATTTGGCTTACAAGTACTAGATCTTGAAGAACATTTATTTTAAAAATGCCCAGCATGCTACATTTTGCAGACTTTCAAAATTGTTCTGTTCTCTCTCAGACCCCATTGTAAATGGCCAAAGGTCTCAGCAAGTTGGTACTGAGCTATTTTGAACATCTGGCTGGCGGTTGCTTCCCGTCAGTGTTCCTGGAGGAGCTGCCAGGTGGTGAGCCCTTTAAAATATGGCCCTCAGCACTCCAGATGCAACACGTGCTATTCAAGCTTGTGGAAGGGCTTTGAAAAGCTGGCAGCCACAGAGGAACAAAATCCAGTCATCTGCCCTTTGTCCTCATTGCTGGTGAGAGTAGAAAATTAGTAGGTGTCCTAAGTGTTGTGCAGACGGGAGGAAACCAAACTCTCAGTGTTTGGGTCAGCGTGAGGCAGGGCTGTGCAGTGGATGTGTCACTGGATCAGTGCTCTAAAGCCCTGGGTATTGACCTAATTTATAACCTCTGGCAAGTCCCTGAACCCATTTTTGTTTCCTTTCCCACTTTTTTCCCTCAACATATCTATTTAGATTTGCTGAAATTAAGATAATGATCTCTTCCTATGACTTTTTATGTTGACTACCAGGATGGGGCCCCAGTTTTACCTGGGTTTTTCCAGTGCTGCTCTAATACATACAGAGATAAAACCAGTAGAGCAAAATTGCACAAAATGTGAAACCTGCCATATGAAATCTTCCAGACCAGTTTGGGAATGGCTGTATTGGGCCCACAGCAGTTAGGTGTGTTATCATTGTGTGTAATTCTGCTTTAATAGACTGCTTTAATGGTGGTTTTTACTGCTTTCAAGCCTCAGCAATACTTACAGCCTTAGTTTCACAACCAGCCTTTAAATTTGGTACAAGTATTTGCAGATGCAAATCGCTGGGTGGTGTCTGCCTGCCCACATACTGCTCTTATTTAAGTTTATTTACATCTTGTAGCATTATTACAGAGTCCCAGAGCTCTGGGCATGGAGCAGGACTTATGTAAGCACCAGTTTCCTTGATGCTACAGCAATGCCAGAGACAGCAGAGAGATGCAGGCAGGCCTGGGGACACCAGAACTCTCCCAACAGCAGCAGGCTGAGGGTGGGGTCAGCACCGTGGTGAGCGAGTTATTGCCCACCCTTTTGAGTTGTTTGGTGGGACAGTTTTTGTAGATTTATCCTCCCAAGTGAGAGGCAGAGCCCAAAGGTATTTTTGATGGAAATCATCACAAAGACCAGAGCTGACCAGGATCTGGGTTGGCCATTTGATACTTAATGAGTGAGTGATATGGGGACAAGGGACCAGCTATGGAGGAGACACTTAAAGCACAAGTGGCATGTGAGGAGACCTCTTTGGGTGACTGACTCTGACACCACAGGGAGTTAAAGGAGGGGACAAGGGAGCAGCTCCTCCCTCATACAGTCCACACAGACACACGCCTGTAGTGCTGTTAGCCTGCAGGGAAAGGGGCTGATGGCAACACAGAGGTGTGTGCACATTGGAATACAGAGCCTTTCTTACTCCCACATGGTATTTCAATGACTGTAATTAATGTGATTATGGATGCCATTCCTGCTTTGCAGGACTCACACCACCTTGGCTGAGTCCAACCCCACCACATGAAGCCCTGTCCTTCTATGCAGTGGTGCCCCAAAATGAGACAGGGCATGCTTGCCCAAGGACTCCTCCACCCCTTCCACCCCTGCAGACATCTCCCAGCAGTTAAAACATCCCACCCTGCTCCCAGCCTGAGCACCCTGCCCCTCACAGACCCGTGGCACCAAATTGTGACTGTGCCAAACCAGACATTTACTCCTCCTTTTTTCCTGGCTTTTCTGAAATATCTTCCACACCCCTGCAGGTGTCGAGGGACTTCTCACCTTTGGCAAATCCTGCTTGTGCTGCTGCTTCCTGTCACTGTTTTCCCAAGCCGGTGCCATAACTTCCTGATTTGCTGTGGAAGGATTCTTCTCACAGCCCATCTGCACTATTAAAAAAGCTGGTAAGTGCTGAGATGAAAATATGAGCTGTTTTCTGTAGAGTGGCTCTACAGTTCTGTAACTGCTGGAAAGTATGTGTGCATTGGGAGGAGCAAGAGAAAGAGAAGCTGGTTGGGTTTTATTGCTTTGATTTAAATAAAAAATAGATTCTTACTTAAGAGCTGGAGGTTCTTTGGTGCTTAAGAAGATTTTACAATGTTCTACTCAAGCAGCACTGAAAGAGTAAACAAATGAATTACAGCAAAGCAACCAGAATGCAGGATAGGTGATCATGGGGCAAAGCAAGCCAGTATAAAAAAAAAAGAAAGAAAAATCCGTACATAGATAAACATGGATGAAAAGGGGAGCCTGAAAGCACAGTTAAGGCCACAATCTAGGACCAAGGAGAAAGCTCCTATATTAGCACCCAAAGTTTTGATTTCATCTAATGAAAAAAAAAATTAACATTCTTTATCTCTCAAACTGAACTTTCCAAAGTCTGTAGCTGTAAATAAGAAATTTTGTTCAAAGGGTCATCTCAAATGCTATATTGTACACAGCAATGTGATTACAGTGAACAAGAATTAGGAGATCCTAAAACACGCTGACAGCCCCTAACATGCCTTATTGTGCTCCAGTGCTCCAGCTCGTATGGTACAGTCAGGGGACCACACACAGTTCATAACAGTCATAATGGAAAATTGTACGGGCTGGTCTAGCTAGGCATAATTGGATGGGCAAGAAATTGAGTTTTCCAGCTTTCAGAGTTGTTTACTTGACCTGTTTTAATTTTAGTTGAGACGGAATCATACATTTCTCCAGGAAATAGCCAGGAGTTGTCACTTTTTAGCCTAATAAATCTCATCTTCAGGAGTGTCTCTAAGAAGTTCACATTTCTAATGGCAAAGAATGCAAACTGTTTTGACACTATAGATTAAATTCAGAGTACTTGTACAACTAACAGCATTTACACTGAACTGATTGAACTACTTGAAAGTTTTATAGGAACCAACACAGGTTTTTTTCACAATATCACTTGACCTGCTCTCTCCCACTCTGCCAGCCTGCAATTTACTACTTCTGACATATCCTTAATGCAAGTCCTGGTGTGCCAGTGTCACCTTGAATTATGTTTATTTTGAAAGCTTGTGGACATCCCTGTTGGCCCCTCCAGGGAAAAGCACTTCTGGACTGACTGCTGAGAATTAGTATTGGACCGTGTTTACTTTGCTCTAAGTCCAGCAGCTCTTTGGGCTGAAATTTGAGAAGAGGCTACCAAGCCATTTTTAAAAACAAATTGGTCTCAAGCCATGCAACTTTGTAGGCAAACATACCAGGGGCTGCAGTGCTCAGAGTTGTTATGTTTCTTCAGGCAAGTATCTGTTTATAAAACAGATAAATATAAATAAGCAGGGTTTGCACCAGCACAGTGTGTTTTGGCCGCGTTATTGTCATGGGGCCACTGGATTCTGACAGCACTCGGGTGGCCCGCATATCTCAGCTGAAAGTTTTTGCCACACGAGTTTTGGAGTGATTGAAAAAGAGCCATAAAAAGGTGTGAAACTCAACATCCTGACATATGAGCCATGGCCCATGAGAAGAGTTGTCCCCAGAGGGCATCAGTGCTTTGAGGTGTTCCTCATTGTCAGAAAGTCTTTGACATCTTAGATAGAATGGCACAGATTAAATCAGCCTTAGACTGTTCTCATTTACACCTCAGTGTGAATTCATTTATCCAGTACCCAAAAGAAGGTATTTTTTTACCTTTCCAGTTCTGTGTCAATCTGACTTGAGGTTCCTTAAAGTCACTGTAGCCCAGCACCATTTTCCCAGCAACACTCTGGCACTGGGATTATTGGAGCTTTTGAGTCTTTCAACATTTCTTTTTTTTTTTTTTTTGCAATGGTCAGTTTAGCAATAGTTTTATTTATCAAAACATGGGACTGCAGCATAAAAGAAAGATCTCAGTAACTTACAGCTCTGCAAAACATCACAGTTGGCACAAGCCAGGAAAATAAGCCATTTTAAGGCGAACTGAAAACATTTCTAGTAATTGAATGATACCAGAATCTCCTCCCCACTCCACTCCCCTCTGTCTGAACCACACTTGTCCGTTTGGACCCTGGTGTGTTACCAGGACACTCTGGAAGAAACTTGTCTGGTCTTCCACACTGATTTGAGTTTCTCTGACTCAGTGGAAAATTTGCCTTGACTTCATGGCAGCTGGATCAAGCTTTCTGCAACTAAATAAAGGATCCCATTTTCCAGGCTTTTGTATGGTGTCTCAGCACTGCAAAATCTGTTCAGGTTATTAAAAATAATTATGTCATCAAACTGATTTTTATTCCTTTATGTTTTGGCTTGAAAAATAAAACAGAAAAAAAAAAGGCATAAACTCATTAAGCCCTGATCTAAAACAAAAGTTTGGAGCCAAATGTCCATGTTCAGTCCTTTCATTCTGTAAACAACAGTGTCCTATTAGACAGAGATAACACATAAGGGGTACAGATGACAAACAACACATTCATAGGATCTGTATTCACTCTGAACAGAAGGGAGAAAGAAGTGTGTATTTACCAGTAATTAACATGTTAACTAGTGTTTGGTGAAATCCATAATATGATTAAAAAAATAAGAATTCCTGGATTACAGGGAAGAGCAATTACCTAAATAAAAGCAACTGAAAAGTTGTCCAGAGGTATATAATAATAATAATAAAAAAGATCCCCCTCCCCAGTGGGAAATGATTACACAGTAATCCATGCCACTTAGTCAAATATCAGAAAAGGATCCCATAGACCCATAATTAGCAATGTAACAAGCACAGCCTTGAGAAAACAAGCTGGTCCTCAAGACAATAATCTTCATTGCTAGCACCCATCCAACAGCCTGCGACTCAAGGAGTGAAAGAGGCAGGCGAGATAATAAAGGGACCTAACAGAGCCAGCAGGAAAGTTCCCCATGTGCTACTTTGAGTGGCCTTCAAGGGGGTAAAAAGAGGAGAGGTAGGAGGGGGCAAAGCAGTCTTGCCCTCCCCTCCCTAAAAAGAATGAAAGAGAAAGGAAAAGAATCCAAGTTGCTTCTGCAGAAGCTGCCTAGCGACACACAACTAATTACTGCGACCGGTCCCCTGTTTGCAGATCTTGTTATCAGTAAAAATAATAATAAAATGAGCCCTAGCAGTCTGGATATCTGCAATTACAGTGTGAATTGCATGAGAGGATTATATGAAGTGCTCTTGGCGTGGAGGGTGGGGGACCAAGGCGCTTCAACTTGAGAGCAGAAAGCAGCTGCTTTGGGGCTTTGCACCTGCTGCTCACCAGGCTGTTTTCACCTCTAGACGAAAACAGGCTTCTCTCTCCTCCTCTGTCTCCTTTCTTTTCACACAGCGCACAAATGTAAAAACAGAGAAGGATTTTTATTAAAAAAAAAAAAGAAGACGAAGAAAAAAATAGAGAGAAAATGAAATTGTCTTCTTAAAGAAGTTTCTCTGAAGCAACATGAGGGGCGTCTCAGGGCAGCCAAGGGGAATCTGAAGATGGAGTGTGGGGCCAAAGAAACAGGCAAGCGGCTCCATTTTAATGCAGAGGCAGCAGACAGAGTGCGATCTGAGATTGGCAAAGTTTCAATGTAAATCCAGGGGGGCAAGGGGGATGGGGCTGGGATGAGAAGAAAGGACTCTTTTACTGTTTCATGCTTCTAAGTCCTGCCGATCAGCATAAGCTCAGCTCGACATTCTGGGAATAGCAATGAGGCACACACAACAATCAAAACACCCTAAATCTGTTTGATGATTCAGACACTTCGTGCATCTGCACCGACAAAATGGGACTTCAATTAAATAACTTGCAGATTTCCACAGAGGGGGGAAAAAGTCGGGGGAACATGAGGATTTTTAATTAGTAACTCTGAATACAAGCCGTTTTTTTAATTAGGTGTTTGCACTACCACTTTATTCTTAAAGGGAGATTTGTAAGCGCGTGGGATTGTTGTGAAAGAAGATCCTGGACAGTTTGTTCCTAACATTTTGTTGCAACCTGCATTTGCTCCTAAACAGCTTTTCTTTAGCAAATGAAACTCAGCTACAACTCCAAGCAAGTTGTTCAAATGAAGGCTGAGATTTTTTTGGAAGTTTTAAGTGCCTATACACATCCATAAATACATATAAGTGTATACATAGTGCCCAGGGTAGGTTTCAAGGCCCTTCAAGAGCTTTCTTGTGTTTCTGTGTTTCAGATTACTCTCTGTGACTAATCTAGTTAAAAATATATAAATAAGTGTACTGTAGGCATTATATACATAACTGTACCATACACAGGGTTTAAACAGAGATAGCAGAAGTTTGTCACAGAGTTGAATTAAATTCCCATATGACTTTACTGCTCTGCAGCCACCACTTTTAGAACAAACCACTAATGATTGCAAGCTTCAGAGTCTGAAAAATGATGGGTGAAATCCCGGACCCTTTGAAGTCATTGAGTGCTTTTCATTCACTATTGGGGTCAGGATTCATGCTCAAAATCTCTCTAGTGTGTGCTGGCATGGCACAGTGATGTACAGGTCTCTCACACGCACATGCACCGTGAACTTGCAAAATCTGCTGTGAAAAGGCATCCTCCCTCTGGCAGGCCATGGTTTTGGGAGCCTTAGAAGACAGATTTGGTATTTTTTAGTAGACAAACCACCTAGCACACTAGAATTCTGTGGTAATCTTAAAAATTTGGCCAAAGAGGAAACTGAGGAATTAAAATATTTTTGTATCTTTATCTCTCAGTTCTTGGACAATTTTTTTCTTTGATAAAACATTTACAATGATGTGGAAGAGATTAAAAGTTGGATTTCTCAATACCCACCCAACCCTCCCTCTCCTTTTCCTAACAGGGGTACAGCAAGATCATATAAAGAGGTACCATGATCATTTATCCAAATGCAAACAAACCTAAGTATGAGGATTTACCACAGCCTGACTTTCTTTTCTTAAAAATTTATTTCATGTGTTAATACAAAGACTATTTAGCAAAAGTAGAATGCCAGTATTTGCATATGAATAGGTACCTAAAGATCAACGAGATCAACTCATTAGGGCCTGAACATCTAAACATACGAAAGTCAAAGAGGCCAGAGCTCAAGAGCCCGGCTGCCGAGATTCCCAGTGACTAATCCAAGCAAAGCTGATAGTTTTAAACTTATTAGTAGTTTTTCCTGCCTTAACAAAAAAAAAATCCTTTACCTGAAATCAAAGCTCAGTCCAAAGAAAATAGCCCTGTGATTGTGTCTGGGACTTAATTTCTTCCTTTGCCACAACATTTCTCCATGGCATTGGGCAAGTCATTTAGGAAAGGATTCGCCTGACCCAGCAGTATCTGTCTCGAAGGGAGGGATTTTAACCACCCCATCATCCAGGCTCCCTTTGCAGTACACGTAAAAAAAGGCACTTTCCAAAGGGCTGTTCATTCTTGCTGTAGTGTCCCCTCCTTAGACAGTGTCTAAATCTCTGGCTGCAGGTGCTTATCTCGTCCTCTTGCCTATGCCAAGAGTGTCTCAGAGTAGTTCAGACTGAAATGAGTATGGAGTCTGATGTGCCTCAGTTCATCATCTGTAAAATGGGATTAAGTGATTAATGCTACCTCCGTATCTCATGGGTGAGTTAGGAAGTGGAATATATTATAAACCACGAGATGTTCAGATATTAAAATAGTGAGAGTGATATGAGTGCCATAAAAAGATAAGGTCCTGATCCAGTATCTGTGGCAACCAAGGGAATCTCTCCTCTGGCCTTTTGTGGGTATTAGATCAATCAATCCCCAGTGACATTATCCATTCACTGCAGAGTAAGTGAAGGTATGGCCAGAATTTTTCCACCGGCAGAGAAGGGAGAGGGTATGGGAAAGCCCTGACCTTACTCTATGCTTGAATAGTAGGAAGAGGGAAAGCACAAACAGGCTTTCAAAGCTGCCTACAGGATTTGGACACATCAGCTTATTAATGTTAGCGGAAATTGGGCATCCACATCTCTGGAAATTTCAGCCTCTGCATTTACAACACAAAAAGAGCCCAACCACAGAGGAGATATTTCCCTAATCTTGGCACCACTGCAGATTTGTGTTTGCGCTTCCTTGGATTAGACCTTTAGCAAACGACAGTGCTCGGATGCTGCGGGAAGGACGCATTTACTCCTCACCCACTCCAAGGTGTAGCAGGCAGCGTCAGGGCAGCATATTCTCATGGCTACATCCTGAGCCTGTCATTAAATCTGTCTTTTGACCTTGGGCAAGTCACTTAACCTCAGTTTCCTCTGACTGTAAAATGCAGATAAAATATTCCCTGCCTCACGGCAGTGTTGGGAAGATTAACAGTTAGACATTGTTCTGAGAGCCCTGAATAAGAGCTGTGAGTGCATGCAGAGCACTGTTTCTATTGGATACTGCTTTCTCTTTCTACATACAGAAGGGCTGACTTTTAAACTGGCAAGAAGCCCAGGCCCGTGACTAGTGGTGTGCCCCATTTGAATGCACAATAACTACAGTTGCATGCACAAATTGGGTATCCGTGCATGGAAACTGGACACACAGTTGTTTACAGAACAGAAGAGTTTCTCTCTCGTGCGCGCTTGGAAAACTCAAGGACTCTATTTATTAAGTAGAAAAAGCAGTGCCACCACCCATGCAATATCAAACAGTTTCTAGGCAGCATTTTAAACAGGTTAATAGGGTATAATATC
Source organism: Oriolus oriolus (assembly GCA_013400235.1). Lineage (NCBI taxonomy): Eukaryota > Metazoa > Chordata > Aves > Passeriformes > Corvidae > Oriolus > Oriolus oriolus. The sequence continues at coordinate 2,831,332 of VXBT01006740.1, forward strand.
ATTCCCTCCAGAGACTGTAAGGTGGGCACTTTATTTTGACCTGAGTTAAAATTTCACACTCATTTTACAACTCTTGCAGACTGTCCTGGTTTAAATGTGCCAGGCGAGACATTTTGGGGAAGTTGAGAAAGGAAAAGATTTGCAGGTATTTTGTTTGATGTGTGTAAATCAGGACTGAAATAAATGGCATAGGTGGAGTTTACCCAGAGATAAATTGGACTTGGCTGAGAATCTGGCACTCTTTATGTACAAGCCTATAAACAAACCACAGTCAGGACAGCAGACACGTTGTGTGAAGCCTCAGGAGGGCTGCCTGGCCAGGGCTTGGGCTCTGCTACCCTCACTAAGGAGCCCTGCTCTGTGCTGCTCTTGGTGGGGGTGTGCTGGAGAGCTGTGGGGATCCCAGCAGCAGCAAGCTGTGATGGGAGGAATGGAGGTTGCATACTCTCTCCATCCACAGTCTGATCTCCAGGCATTTTCCAGAATCATAACTCCAAGAAGAAAAAGAAATAAATCTCATGAATAATGTGGGTGTGAGAGAAGGAAGAGGGAGTGAGGGCAGAGAGCCACCGGCCGGGGCAGCATTATTTTTTCTCACTCACAGAACTCATTTTGCTACGAAAGCTAAACCTTCAAGCAGGAATATCTCACATTTCTGTGTTCTCTGCTTTCCTTCTGGCTGTCACTGGAGGTATCTAGAAGAGATGGCAGCAAGCTTTTCCAAAGTTCCCCCATGCCATACAGCTTCAGGCACAACCCTGCTCCAAGAGCAACCCAATTACAGGCACTTCCCATGCCCCAGGCTTGGTCTGTGCCGTGGCCCTGTTAGCAGCAGGAGTCACTGTTCCTCTCACACCTCGACACACTGAAAGGAGACGATATTCTGGGATGGCATCAGGCCTTGTTGCCTTATTTATGGTGAAGGAGCCGGCTGCACAGGCCTCTCTTCAGGGTGGGTGAGCAGCATCAGCTTAGGATGTCCCCATCACTACGGCTTATCTGCTTTAAGCAGTAATACACTAATTTACTACTGTGGTAGGAATGATTGAAATCTTTAGACATAATGGAGGAAGTTTAATAGGGTCTACTGAGAAACCCAGGTGTTTAGATCAGCTTAAAAATAATAACCTTCTCCCCTGCTGAGCACTTTCTTTTCACAATAAGCTCAGCTTTTATTCTTAACCATAAAGACTACCTCAGACAGGAAATTATTCACGTGATTGGTCTTTACAAGTAGCGGAGGGTTTAAACTCGGGGCTGGAGAGGTCATTAGTGGACAGCCATGTGATTAACCTTTGCTTGCCCGTTTCTTTTCACACTTTGTTAACAGCTCCCATTATTGCCCTTCTGTGTCTCAAGGAAGTAGTTTATTGACAGTATTAAAAATACATAGCTACAAATTCCAAAGAGCCCATCCTTGTGTAAAACCTCCAGTAATTTCTAGCCAGATGATATACATTGGGCAGAGCCCCTCAATTCCTGGCCAAAGTGGATCCAGAAATAAATTTGCCCATTAACATGGGATCTGAGTTAACGTGTTTGTTTTACCCATTGCAGGACCTGTTCCCGGGCCCGTCTCAGTAAGTTTTATACTGCAAAAAAAAGCTAAGGCTTAGATTATCACAGCTTAACAGGAGTCACACCAGACACTGAGTATCTTTGAGTAGAGATAGGCATCCAAAGGACTTTGAAAGCTTGATCAAAATGATGCAGTCTGTACTTCCAGAGCTGCATTTTGATGTTGAGATAATTCATCTGCTACTTACTTGTTTTCAAACCAAAGGCGCAGCCTTGAGTTTCTGTTTCGCTCTGCGCTGACCGTGCCCGGGGAGCGCTCGGTGCAGAGCGTGACACGTCCCTCCCTCCGACACACACCCCCAGAGGGGCTCACGCACGGGGGGATCTCTTCCCACAGCCAAAGAAACCAAATAAAAGCGACATCAAGGCAAAAGCAAAATGTCATGAAAGAGGAACAGAATTTCTGTGAATATAACGCCAAGCAGCAGCAGTTTTGCACCGGTCTGGACTTTGCGAGTGTCTTGCATAATATTAATAGTGAAGATGGCAACAACAAAATACTGCAGTAAAGCCTGGGGGCAGGGGAGAAGGGTGCCTCTTTTACTTATTTATTTTGCATTGTTGTTGCAGGGTAAGTTCAAGAGGGAGGTGAAAGGGGGGAGGTGTTCAATGGGGGCCTTTCCAAAGCAAAAGGGTCTTTTGGACAGAAAGAGAGTGTCAAGGCATTTTGACAGAAAGTGGCTGAATGTGTCTTTTCTAGTTAACTTCTGTGAACTGTTGGGCATTTCCGCACACAAAGGGGCACTTTCTTGGCAGCTGAGGAGGGAGGGCAGAAGTCAGAGAGGGCAAAAGAGAAAGAAAAAGGAGAACATCAGTTTATGAACACAAAACTTACAGTAGAATTTTTTTTTTTTTAAATCAGAACATGTACACTGAAGAAAGCCTCTGGGCAGGCGTAACTTCCTTAGCTGGCATTTATTTGGCAGAAAACCCAAGCCTCAGTGAATTTTACTGCACTTCAGGAAGCATCCACCCACGACATCACTCAGCCTGAGCTCAACCCAGCAGGGTGCTGAGCCCCTTCAGTTCCTCTTGAAGCTGCTCAGTGTTGTGGTGCTCAGCACCTTGCAGAGATGAGGCTGTAGCTCAGGACGGCTGTGAAGCACGGAGAGGGAAATTCTGAGAAGATGTGTGATCCTAGAGGTAGCTCAGGTGCCAGTGGCCCTGGTGTGTACATAATTTCTGCCCTCTAGACTAGATTAGCTAATGCTGACTGAGATAGCTCTGCTCTACATTGCATGTTAGATGTGTCCTAAGAGTTCAGCACTTCTCCATCAGTTATTCTTCTCAGACTAAGAAGTTATTCTTCTTAGACATTTTAAATTAAATGGAGAAATTAAAGTACTTGACAGAAGTGAAAACAAAGGACATCTTTAGGGATTACGAAAGCTTTCATAAAGATAAATAACAAGGAAAGCACTTTTTTCTTTAGTTTTATCTACATCTGACTGTTTCTTAAACTATAACCCAAGCCAGACTAGGCCTTCCTTTATGATGGTTATACATCAGAATTGAGACAAGATTTAGAATTCTCTATGAAAGAATTACATGAAAATCTATTCCAAGGGAAAGGTGAGATCAATCAGAATGGTTTTTGCAGGTCTGTAGAAACAGCTGAGATGGAGCAGTAAGGACTTAAAAAGATGTGCAAAAGCAGCAATGGCAGGAACATTTGAAACAGGAACCTCAGCAACATCTTGTAATTGCAGAGTACATAATTTTATCTATTCAAAGGGGAAAGGTCAGAGTAAGGTCCCAAGGCAAAGGCAGCTTGAAGTTTAGCTGGATCCACAAGGCTCTTCTGGAACTGACCATTTATGTCTAAACTGGTCAAAAAGTAGTTTTGTAAGTCACAACTCTATTTTGTGTTTTAACTTTCCTCTCAGAAGGAAGAACTCCAGTTTAACCAAACTTAATTAACCTAAAGTACTCTTTAAGAGCAAAGGGGAATAGAGGCACAAGAGGCAGATAAGGACTCATTAGGATGATTGTACTTTTGAACTCTGTATTAGCAAGATGTATCTGTTCAGCTGCATGAAAGCATTTTATGAACAACATAGCAGAGGTGTTAGTGACGTTTTAACAGCGAAGAGCCTCAAACCAACAACATTTTACTAATTTACCTGGTTACAACCTCTAATTAAAGCTGTGTCAGAGCTTCTATATGTTTTCAGCTTTCTGGAGTTTATCTTGAGTCTTAACTTTAAAAATTACCTGCTGGCTAAAATTTGTCATACAAGGACTTACATAGGAGCATGTTTTAAATAATAATAATAAAACCCCACTTTGACAGCTTTATAAGTTATTACAGTGTTTCAAAAAAGAAATCTGTCAGTTCAGGTTTTCTTAGGACCTGCTGGAAATGGTGCTGTCTGTTAAACAGCAGTCACTGACATCTGCGGATTGATTCTAAGTGTTGGGAGTGAAGCCAGGTACCTCAGCTGAGGCATGTTTCCAAAAGAAGTTATTGCAGGTGTGTTTTATTAACTCACCACCCTGTGTATTTCTTCTGCATTTGAGGTCAGAAACTTCAAGGGCTGAGTGTCCCTGGTCTACTTATTTTTTATTCTGACTGTCGTACAAAGGCAGGGTCACACTTGGACTAGGCCTTGTGCCTTTGTTTTGTGTAGAGGGTTTTGTTGGTTGGTGTTTTTTTGGGGTTGGGTTTTGGTTTGGTTTTTTTTTACAGCACTAAAACCTGAAACTTGGCTGAACTTGAGATTCTCAAGAGCTCTCAGCTGGAGTTGTTCTGCTGTGCACTGTTCCTTCTTCTCCCACAGCGGAGGTGTCAAGGTAGGAATATGGGCTCTGCTTTCAAGGTAGGAACATAGTCTGTACTTTGTCCCAGCGTTGTACCGAAGCCACAGGTCAGAGTCACCTTGAATTTGATCTGAGAACACACATTGTGTCCTTATTTTTGCCTGTCCCAGTTCTCCTGTGCTGGGTGCCAGTCACCCTCTGGCCATAAGTTAATAGTAAAGAATTCACTCTCTGCACTGTGCTCTGCACACAGCTCTTACATGGGGTGGGTACAGGACTCCCTGGTATGTGTTGTAGGACTATCTCCTGTGGGAACTCCTGGCTGTCCTCTTTCCTTGGATAAGCCCAGACACCTCACTGGGAAGTGAGTGTATTGTGGGGAAGCCTTGAGCATGCTGTGAATGCATAGATTTGGCATTAGGTGAGACAAACTAATGGGTTTTTTAGTCACGCAGTTGTTTTGGCCTTTAAGCTCCTGCACTTCAAATGCTTTTCACCCTCCTGCTCCGTGCAGCTGTTGCTGCTCCCTTAGGACAGAGACATTCACGTGCTGATGGCAACAGAAGTTGGTTGCTCACCATCTTCCTGAGACTTAGCATCACCATGCTGATGGCAGCAACACCTTTAATTCTGAACCCTGAGGCTGCTCAGTGTCTCAGGTTGTTTTTCCTGTACTGTCACAGTCAGAAATCAGGAGGGGTGTCAGTTACTGACAATATTCACCTTTTGAGCCTGGTTTGGTCTCTTTTATAGACTGGACATGTCTAGGCAGGTGTAAAGGCTGTTCTTTTTCCTCATGCTGGCTAATGTGACCTCAAACATCCTAGTCTGAGCAGGGTTTTTCAAATGTTCTAAGATTTTAGGGAAGGGAAAGGCCTTTTCAGGCTGCTTTTCAGACTGATTTTCAGGGCACTCCTTGGAGTTTTAAATACAAAGAGACCTCATTGAATACCTTAGCAATAGCTCACTGCTGTACAAATCTGATCAGAGCCACCACAAAAACAGCTGCTTTTCTGCCACAACTTTGTGACTAAGCTTTCCCATTGTAAGGTTGGTTTTGGTGCTTTTTATTGTTTTTTAAGTTCTGGTTTCTGTTACATCTGATACACCTGTTACGATTTGGAAGGGTGACTCAGGCTGGGAATGTCCCAGTTGGGACCTGGGCTTTGCCACAAGCTGGTGTGAGAGAGGAATTCTCTTCAGCCACCAGCGTATCCCTTATTCTTGGTGTAAAAGTGGACTGACAGTACTTAGCCCTTCCCCATTTAACCAAAAGCTTTTAGAAGGAGAATCTTCTTACTGCTTTGGTGGGGTGGCTTGCTTGTTTGGTTGGGTTTTTTTGACTGATAGCGCTAGTTTTTGCTATAATGACAACATTAAGTAATGTGAAATTAGTAAAACAACACTTCTTCCCACCCTGTATATGGTACACCATATCACAGTGCCAAGGACTTTTTGATGAGAAGAGCTAAACAAGCCCCTACGCTTCTGCATGGGGAATGGCCACAAAGGACGGAGGAAAGACAAGATGAATTTTTTTAACAGTCTTTTATTTTGAAATTCCAAGCTGAATGGCTTGCATGGACTTGCCAGCCAAGGGGAGAAGAGGTGCCAGTGAAAGTTTTAACACCACAGTGTTAACACAGTTTTAGTTGTTTCCTTTTCTCTCTATCCATTTTTGTCCTGGAAGTCACATTTACAAGTGTATTTTGTGGCATCGCTCTCTGATGCTTACGTGAGATCTTTCCGTGCTTGTATCCAACGCTGAATATTACTTGCATCTTTTAATATTTTCATTAAAAAACCAGCTGAGTAGGAGCTCTGTGTTTCATCCCGGGCAGCACATGCCTTGGGTTCAATGGGGCATCTCCTCCCCAAGCACTGCCTGCACCAACTGGCCCTGCCAGGGGCTTACCTGCCTTTTCCACAGTGCTTTCTCAGGGTGCCTGGTACTCAGACTGCCAGCACAAAAGCTGATTCAAACCAGCTTGATGCTCAAGTATACTGAGAACTGAACCACAACAGATACCATCAAAACACATTTCACTTGTGACCTTTCACAGCCAATGAATTGGAGGGATTTTCCTTTGCTGTGGATCAAATTTAAAACTACTTCCCAGGAGTGAAAGGTCATCGCGTGGAGTCATGATATCCAGTTAAATACAGCTAAATAGAACTCGTTAGCATCACAATGAATGGAGTTATATATTACCTGCTCTGGAGGATGACTGGGGTGGGCGGGGTAGATCCCTCATCACCCTTAATAAAGCACCACAATAGCAGAGGAAAGGCACAAAGAGCAGAATTTGACTAAATCTGCCCTTTAAATCTGTTTCTTCTGGCCAGCAATATGAGTGGTCAGAAAAACATGGGAAATGTCACATAAAGGATGCATTCTCCTCTTGCCATGTTTGCATTCACGAGAGCTACAATTCCATGCAAGTGAGAATATACTATATACCCGCTCCCGGCGGGGCTTTGATCTCCAGATACAGCCTGCTCTGAGGAAAAAGGAAATCCAGTGATCTCGTGTCTGAAATTAGATTCCCCCAGAGGGGCAAGCTGCCCCTTTAGACACTATCTGATTGGCAGAAGGACTTCATATATAAGTGGATCCATGACATCTTTTATCCTGCCAAGCCATCTCTTTTCTGGGGAGTATTTCTTGCTCTCCAGCCCTTTCCTAATGATTGTTATTTCAGCCTTGCTGTTTCTGGTCATACTTCATGAGGGCTGTTTTTCTTCAGTCTGAGTGGGAAGCTGCATGGCTCTTTCCTCAGCACTGGCAGCAGGTCAGGGATGTGAAATGAGTGCAGGAGGCTTTGGGATCTTTGGTGAGGAGGCTGTCTCAGATGGGGAGGATCCCCACACAAAACTTGGTGTCATCATCCTGTGAAGTGAATAGCTCATAGTCAATCATTTACCTTGGTGATCTGGCTTTTTTTTCCTCTCTCTCTCCCCCCTACTTGGCATTCTTGGGTCTTTGTATTCTGCTTCTCTATTTTCTGGGGGAGGGAAGGATAGATGAGATCAAAGTGAAGGATCGGCTTCTTTGTTTATATTAAATAAAGGACTGTTTGAATTCTCTCAACCTTTTTTACAAGTGGCTCCTTTGCCTAGATGTATTGCTTTGACTTTTCTGTACTTATTCAAGGCTTAATGTTCATAACAGCCAAGCAAGTTACTGTCATTAGGAGTCAAATAGAGCTGGGCATCTACAGAGGTTGTTTTGCTGCTTAGTTCAGAAGGGATCATAGGGATCTCTGCTCTAGTGTCTGGTAAAAGTGAATGTTGGGACTGCTGCACTCAAAAAACCCACCTCAGTTAGCACACCCCTGAAGACAGGCAGGGATGTGTAGGCTTCAAGCCATGATGGATGAACTGTCACTTTGCTGTCATAGATGGTGCTGGATTTTTTTCTCCAGCTGGTTAAAACAGGACCCAAACTGCTGCAACTGTTAGCGAAATAAATCAGATTTTGGATGTCTAGTGGCTACAGTGCCCTGTTCCCAATCTTCCCTAACTCCTACTGCCTCTCAACATCAGGGTCAGCAATCTGCTGCAATTCAAGAACCAAGGAAGATCAAAACCAATTTTTTTCCAAGTCATTTGAGTGTGTCAGTAAGTTGGTGAATTTTGCTCCCTGATGAAAGTACTGGAGAGGCCACGGGTGTGATCCAGCACATAGCAGTGCCTCTGACGGCTGTTCAGGCACTGTGGCTGCATTTGGAGCACCAGAGAAAAAGGATGCAGTTCCCAAGCCATTAAGTGGAGAAAAATCAGGCACCCTTACCCCCTTCCAAGGGAAACTGTTTTTAATTTCTTGCCCCAAGTATGATATACCAGTCATACCTGCCACCAGAGTGTTCTGCCAGCTGAAGGCAAGCATTTTAGACAAATGGGAAGAAGTAATACAGAAAGAGGATCAGTAATGAGGCTTCACATTTATTCATACTAAACCAGGGATTAGGCATGGTGGGTTTAAATTATTTTGTTAATGTACTCAAATAAACCAAAACTCAGTGCTATGAGTGTCCCTGTCTAAGCATTTCCAGTGATTGACTGAGGAGATCTTGATGAGTATGGTCCTGGGAGTAGTCTGGAATATTCAGTCATTTTTTNTGCTTTTTTTTTTTTTTTTTTTTTTTTGAATAAGGCTTGAATTTTAATGACTTCCAATAAACCTGCCATCCATGTACTGCAAATACCTCAAAACTTCCACCCCTGCCTAAGGCCAGCTCCACTGGAGTTAGGCAGTGCTGATTTACACCAGCTGAGGTGCCTGATTTTATTTTATTTTATTTTTATAGCGTTTTTTTGTCCTTGGTTATAAAACTTTTACTAGCTGGAAGAGATCACATTCCATTCGGGAGCTCACTTTATGTCCTTCAGATAGGAAATCATCACCTTGGTGCAGACAAGTTTCAGCATTTCAGCATTGAGAACAGGGGGAACAGGGAAGGGGAGCAGATTTAGCTTCCTAACTGCAGCACTTCACACGGATGGGGAAATGCCTCCAGGAGATGCAGGCAGAGGGAGCCTGTTCTGGAGGGAACATCTGGAAACGGAGACACGCGTTTTGCTTTTCTTCATCCTCCCGGAGCTGCAGGGCAGTCATGGCCCAGAAGGTGACTCGTGCTCTGACTCTGAGCTCTCCCCATCCTCTGCAGCCTCCTCCTTTCCCACAGGATTACCCTGATGACCAGGGGCATTTCCCAGGCTGAGGCTGCCTGAACACGTAACACAATCCCGGGATCTGTCATCCTCCATTGGGTAATCAGCCACTTCTCTCTACCCCTATTTTTTAATGAGGAAATGATCCCTCTCTCCTGCTTTTAATGCAATATATCTTCTTGAATGTATGGAAAGGCTGTGTACCCTTGAGCCACTGCTGAGTGATTCTATCAGCTGGATTTATCTTAGAATTATTCTGCACTTTTGTGGTTTCTAAGGCAACCACACTTTTTGAATGAACCGCGGATTAAATGAAGGTATCCAAAATATGTGACAGATCAGCCTACATGATGTGCCTCTGATACACTGAGTTACATGCATGTAGCAGTTCAACTCTTTAAACATTTCAGGTTAAATGGTATCTTGAGCTCTTACAGAACCTGATTTGTATCAGCCACAAATCTGATTCTTGCTGATATGGGACATGGTGCTTGGTATGGCCAGACAGGTGAGGATTGTGAAAGGCAAAGGTGGCCCCTAAAGACTTCAGCAGGTTCTGGCAGTTTCCATTTGAAAAGAATTAATAGGAAAAATACTAAGAATGTTATCATAAGCATTGCTGTATGTGCAATTAAGGGATAACAGTGTTTATTTTTGTTTTCTAAATATTTAAACTCATCAGGAATCAAGATACTGGAATTCTGAACTTTCCAGTCTCCTTTTCTCTAAGGGTTTCTTCTCTCTGCAGAAACAGGACTTTCTACGTCTTTTAAAGATAAATGATTTTTCTGGTACAGATCAGTTCAGAACTTCAGAAATCAATCTTATTTACACTGAGGGTAGTAGCACCGCTAACAAAACTGCAAGTAATGCAGCAGCAAGAGGATTCTCCCTATATCTGGCAACCTGTGAACATGAAATAGCAGCCTGCAAGCTTGGAGAGGGATGGCTCTTGGTGTCAAGGTGCAGCTCAAGCCATCTCACTTGTACCCAGCTTTTTTCTTGCAGAATTTATGTAATGCTTGGAAGGCTGGATGGTTTGGGGGACTTCCAAAATTACAGCTCTGAAAGCCCTGCCCATTGCACACGTCAGTCATATACAGCTGGAGGAACTGACAGCTCCAAGGATGACTGATAGGACAAGGACTTTCACTTGGCTTTTATTTTTCATATGGCTTTTATTTTTCTTTCTTCTTCTCCCCAGAGCCTCCCATTGGACTTGTGGGGGTATTTTGACATTTCCATATTAGTGCAAGCCTGAACCATGTGTGTCTTCTTTCAGACCAAACAGTTAAAGGAGACTTTTTCTAATTCTAGATCAACAGTACAGCAATGCAGCATAATATGTACTTTCAATTAATGTGCACACCTCTTTGGCAAGGAAAACTTCTGATGCAGGCTTTCATCTTGCTTCATTTTTATGTGGTTCAGCCCTAGCACTTCTAGATTCCTTCCCCTCCCCCCCAAAAATAAAATATTTGTTTAATAGATTTTGCATTGCTCTTGCATTTCCATTTTTAGCACATGCAGATGTGCTCTCTCTGATGGAACCTTTCATTTTGCTAAATGGGGAGAAGGATTTTTGCACACACCAACTGAGCTGCAATTAGGATTATTACAAGAAATAGATCCATGGAAGGTTCCTGTGTAGTTTGGTCTGAGGTTCCTTGGCAGCAGACAGAGGAGATAAAAAATTGAAGATATTTCCTTTACAATATTCTCTTTTTCTTACATGTAATCTCTTGCTGGGCCTTGATTTCCCCCAAGCCTCCTTGAGCACCCCAAGTTCTCTTCCCAGGAAAGCAGGTAGGTGTGAGTGTGGGGATCCCAACAGCCTTCTGCTGATGCCATCAGAACAGAACAGGACTCTTCAACAATGTGCTTGAGATGTGCAATCAGCAATTCTCCTCAGAGCAGTCAAACACTACTTTGCCTTTGATTTCAGCTCTGTTCTTGATTTCAGCTAAACAAAAATTAAGGCTATGCCCACCAAAACTTTGGCATTTCAGCTGTCTTCATTCTGCCTTTGCCACTGAGTTGAAACAGAGAAAAGCAATTCAGTTTCCAAACCCAAGCATTCATTTTCCTTCATCTGAAGTCAACAGCAATTTATGAACATATTCTGTGACATCCTTGCAGGGTTTTCACAAAAAGCTAGTTAACTCTTGCTGAGTGAGCCAGTCTGCAAAACTGCAGCAATTTTGTGAGGCATCAACGTGGCAACAGTCACTGGGTGAATGCAGCTCAGCACCTCCAGCTGGTGTAATTTTCAGGTATCCAAAATGTCCCAGTCTCAGAAATGGAAGGGTAGAGACTGATCTGCTGAACTCTGTCAGGCAGTTGTGAGAGGGACAGTGGGTTTGGACCTCATGTCTGCACCAGCAAAGCCTGGATGCTGGGGAGCTGGGGGGCATTTGCCATTGGGGAATTAACTCTAGACCATCAGTGCTGCCCCTCACACAGGCAGTGGAAACAACCCTTAATGAGGGGGCAGGAAGGAATCCCTTTAACTCCTAGAACTTGAGGAAAAACATTTTTATGTGGGAGGGTTATTTTAAAAGCCTCCAACCTGTTTTTCTAAGGGAGCAGTCACCAGCTTCCCTAAAATGTTTGGACAGCCCAAGGATTGAAAGGTCTGAAGAGCTTCTCTCTGCCAAGCAAACTCAGGAGACAGCACTTCTGTATGCAAGTTTAACAGTGGGTGGTAAACATGGAAAAATGTCTCCTCCCTCACACTGCAACATGACACATCATGTATAGCTTGTCAGGAAACAATGTCTGGGTTATGTTTGCTGCCAGGCATTTACTATAGGAGGAACACCTGACATGGGATATCTCTTTTTCCAGGCACTTAGTGGGTGGGGTTATCCACACCAGTGCAGGTATTTGGGGATTAGCTGCACATCATTCAGCAGAACTGGGAGCATCACTTGGCAGAAACTCAGACAGTGACTGCTATGTGCAGCACATGCTTCTGCGGCTTTCTTTAAGGAAGTCACGTGAACTACCCCAAATGTCCCCTGAACCGCTCTGACTTCTCTAGAAATGAAAGTAGATCCTCACAGAGACAGTTAGGAAACTGAGTTAGCTCGGCATCTTCTTATAAAGCAGGGTAATTTCAGAATTTAAAGCTTAGGATTTCTGTTGATTGAGATAGTTGAGAGGGGAAGGAAATTCATAGCAGCATGGTCTTCACAGCCTGTTTTCTTGTTGGGAATCAATGGAATATCCTCCCTCACCACCCATATGCGCAGGTCTAGGACTACTACAAAGAGATTTCCACCACTAGGATAATTCCCCTTTAGCTGATATATGTTACTGTATTTGCATATAGTTATATATACACATATAACTAATATGACCAGATCACTGAGTTATAATACTAATAAAAATACTAAAAAGATAAAATACTAATTCTTCTACAGCTGAGAGCATTCTATTCTGCAGACTTTGCCTCCTTAGCAGTCAATTGAAGGCCAGATGATAAAAGTTTGGGAATGGCAGTGTGGTACTCCCTCTCTTGACGATCTTTCTCTGTAGCCAGAAAAAATCATTCTGCTGTTATGTGAAGCCCAGATAAAACTGACAGCATGTGCCAGCGTGAAACTTTATCAGGTGAAATGCCTTCCCAGAAGGTGCTGGTAGCACTGTCTTCCCTGCCAACCCAGAAGGCTCTGCTGTGCTTGTGTGGCAACACTTATTGCTAAAATGAATTCTGGGAGCAGAAATTGCCTGCTCCCTCTGAGAACCTCTTCATTCAACATTTGTAATGACCAAGTCTGCTCCCAAGCTCCTCCTCAAGCACCTGAATGTACTGAGCTCCACAGTTCTTCCCCCACAGGTCTGGTTCTCCAGCTCCTGTATCATTTGTGTGATTCCCATCTGAACTCTTTCCCCTGTTTCCAGATACACAAGTTTGGACCTCCAGACCAGACATGGTTTTGCTGTTGTGATCTCAGAGTAGCTCCCCACTGAGGCAGGATCACTTCCCCAGCTCTAATTTGATACCTCCCTTCTCACACCCTAAGAGGACACACCTGCCCTTTGAGCTGCAGCTTTGCATTAAGAGCTCATGTTGAAGCTGTTATCTCCACTGACTTTTTCAGTCTCGCTCAGGGTCATGTTTTTCCACGACAGAACCTTCCATCTTACAGCTGTAATCTGCCCTCCAGGTTCCCAGATGTATCACCTTGCATTTGGCTGTATTAAATGCAGCCACGCTGAATCACAATCGTTTGACCAGGAGATTCGGCTCACTCTGTAATAGTAACCAATCTTGGTGATGTCTGCTGAAACCTTATCAGTAAGAATTGTATATCACATGACCCAGGTTGTTGGTAAAAATCTTTAAATCAATATTAAGAAAAACTCTGCAGTTCAGACCATGGGGGGATACTTCCACATTTTTTCCAGGCATCTTGCTAAAGATATCCTGCTTATTGGTATTTCTCCCTTAAAAACTGAACCCATCACAAAGATGGTTTCAAGCTATAGAATATATATATGTGATTCCTCTTAACAGAAGTTTTAACTGAAATTTCACTTACAGTCTAAAAATTCATTAATAACATCACTAACAAACTTTCTTTGTGCACCTGCCCCATAATCCTTCTAACCTCCCCTTTAAACCCCCAAAATACCTCCTAGACAGGTTTTCTACCTCTTTACCTGTGTTGAAAATAGACTGATACATACACTAGTATGAATTATGTCCTTGGAACTAATTATCTGTTATTAAAATACCAAGAAAACTGTTGCATTACTTTTCTGGGATTGCTCTTGAACTAACATCTGCACAGTTTGGTTTCCTAAAAAAATTTCATTTAGTCAGACCTGGACATCACTCATTCCTCACCAGCAGTAATTGAAATTATGAGTCAATTTGAACTAAATTTCCTGGTGAGACTAATATTCTAGAGATGTTACTTAGTAGTGAGTTTTGAAAACAAATTCCGACAAAAAGAGTGGAAGAAGGAGGCTCAACATAATGTCAATTGTTCAGCCAAGCCTACTGGATCACAGGGCCCTCATCTTGGAGAAGACCTTGGGAAAGCCGACCCTGTAAGTGTCAGGGCACTGACAGAGCCATAGCTCAGTGTGCTGCTTGTCTCTCGCCACCGTTTTCTAATGTTGGACTAAGTTTAACGTGGCACTTCTCAACCAGCTCTGGACACACTGACCACAGTGTGTCACACACACTCTTGTTGCAAAAGTGTCTGGTTTTGGTAGGTGCCATGTCCCATCCTTATTTCTGGTCCAGTGCCAGCATCCTATTAGAAAGTGGCATCTTACTCCTGTTTCCCACATGCAGAACAGACAATTCCTGCCTTTTTTTACATATTTATTTAGCACTTCTGTTTCAGTCTAGTACTGATCATATGTGTGACCCATAGTCTGTGTGTTCTTCATAAGCTTTTATTAAAATGCTTATATTCAGCTCTTTTGGCCACAGATATTTCAGGAATTCTGTTGGCTTCACTGAGCAGTAGACTGCATATTTAAGATTACAGCTTTGATTTCACCTTATCTTGTTTCCATCTGCTGTACACACACTTTATATCATGATGATGCATCTACTTGCAGTATGTACAGCTGCAATACTGACATTAATGAGGGCTCCAAGATAGCATCTTTATTATAATAAGCTGTTAATATGGCCCTAAAATGCTGCTGCTTGTGGTTCTGCCTCAATATGAAGCAGCTGGCAGCTATGTCAATTGTCATTCTGAATATATTAATATACAAGAAAATGAGAATTTGTTAATATGAAGCAATGGGTAGAGACTAAAGCAGGCAAACGGGCCCAGGGCTGCAGCTGACCCCGGCAGCAGCTTGCACAGAGCAGCACCCCACATGCACCTGATGAAACAAGGGCAGGAGGTTTTCAGTGTGATTTGGACGGAAACTGAAGATATGAATTCTGCCTGGAATGTACAGTTGTCTCCACCACAGCTCCCAACTCTCTAAATTCTGCTTTGTGATGATCTTTCTGAATAGAATTCTACTGCACTGGAATCTGAAGAACATCACAGGAAAACATAATCCCTATTTTGCAAGAGGACATTAAAGAAAAGTAATCATAGCCAAGCCCAGGCCCTTACTGTAATTGTTAGACAGCTCTGGCCTCTCTGAAATGTGCTCCTCTGAGTGCAGCATCCTATTGCAGACACAGCTGTAACTGAAGACCACATATTCTGTATTAAATAACATGTTAAAAAGCTGACTTCTGATCTTAAATTGGTGTCAGGTAGAAAGCACAGAAAGTGCAGGTGTATATGTGATATTTGTCATGTGTTGTCTTCTCTTTCACCTAGTCCTGGTGAGGGACTATCAATAGGGCGACTCATCCAGCAGCCTGTGGATGACAGCAGTGTATGTTCCACAGAAATGCTGATTTTTGAGACAGGCCCATCTTCCCATCCCGGCCTAACAACCACTGTCCACCTGGTGACAGTTTGGAAGAAAAATGAAGGTGAAAAATCAGAGCAAGAGGAACTGAGAGGGGTAAAGCTGAAGATGATTCGGGAGGGGAAAGCAACCCCTCCATAGATTGCGTTTGCCCTCGCTCGCCTTGTGAATGGGGACTAAGTTGAGGTTACACAGAGATGTTAAAAAGATGAGACACAACACAAGAGGAAGCGGTGACAGGATGAAAGGTTTGCTGAGATCAAACGAGAGAAATGAGGACTCGAAGGGTCAGTCCTCCCTCTTATGCTTGCAAGTCCGGGCATTGGCTGTGCAAGGAGCCGGGGCTGACAAAGCAGAAGGACAGACAGAGGGCTGCAGGGCCTGATCCTTCCCTCTGCTGCTCCAGGTCTCCGCGTGTGACACCCCCAGTGACTGCGGTGCACAAAGCTGGGAGCAAAGGAGCAGCGGCTCCTCTGAACCAACTGTGCAGCAGCACTTAACCCCCACGGGGTGGGTCACACACCTGAGATTAAATCCTTGTTCCCCAAGGCCTGGGAACACTTTGGGAAGATTTTAAGAGCTCAGCGTTTAACCGCTTATTTAGCAGCAAAGAAAAGAAAGGACAGGCTCTGTCTTGGCAAACATTTCCCTATAAAATAGGAATGCTCATGAGCGAGTTGTTCACTGGAAGTCCCGCGGAATTCCAGATGTTTTTCACTCTCTGGTGAAAGCTGGAAAAGCAGCAAGGCGGTAATAGCCAAAAACATCCCAGGAACTATTTGGAAGCTTTGTAAAACTCCCACAGTGATAAGGGATGTAACCAGTCCTGCAATAAGACCATACGCAAAGCTGCACAGTGATTATGTACAACCACTGTGAGGTGAAATCCATATCCTCTAGTAAATTCTTCTTTCTGCAGACCCTGGTCTAAAGTGATTAAGAACAACTAATGCCTCTCAAAAGTGTATCTACAAATTGAAATGGGAAGATTTTGAGGTCAAAAGCCATACTGAATTTAATGTGCCTATTCTGTTCAGCTCTGCACTCCATATGCATGGTAGCCATAGAGCTGGCCCATTAGCAGCATTCCAACCATTACTGTAGTAAGGGAAGATAATGTGTAAATGTAAGTAACATCCCTGAGTAACTTCAGTATTAGGGTTTTTCTCCTGGTCCAATAATATCTATACCTTTTCTGCCCATTAAATATGGGAAAATAAATTCATAATTTTCTTACACTGTGCAGTGCAACATGGTACAGAAACTTTAGAGGTGGTGCTAATGAAAACCAGGAGCACCAGTCAGCAGAGAGGTGCAGCTGGACTGCTGAGCCTGGGCTCGCTCACATCACCTAACACTGCACTGGCATGGTCACATTGTTAATGGGCTCTGAGCTGGTGTCTCTGCAGGCTGAGCAGAAGTGGCTGGAAGGGTGCTCTGAGCACTCTGGAGGATGTCTCAGAAAGCTCAGGTTTGCACTGTGTGGGCAGAGCCTTTGTGGCAGCTCCTGTAGGGTCTTGCTCCCACTGGACTGTGCAGTCAAAAACCTCAGTGTCGTGAAAAGTCCTTGTGCTCAGTGGGAAGGGAAAAAGAGGAATCTTACAAGAAAAAGATAATTTTTCAACAAATATATGGGGTTTTATTTTTTGCAAATGTGCCAGTGGAAATTACTTCCTTTCATAAAATACATAGTGTATGAAGCCTGTTCACCATGACTGCAGATCTAGCAAAGGTGATCTGCTACAGAAGTGGGGTTTTACTCATCAAAATTACTTTAATTTGAAATTAAATGCTTGTAAGAATAGATTTTGAGATTAAATATTGATCCTATTACAGAAAGAGTGTGTAAACACAATCTGTGATGCGGAATGATACCCCGTAAAAGAAGAAATTGTTTCAATTTGTTTTCACACGGTTTTCAGTTGAAACCACATCCCTGTGGTCCAAAAACACTGAGAACACCTCCAAAGCAACACTTAATGTGTGTGTATGTGCATTAATGAATTTCTGTTCTCAGTGAAAGAGGACTGCACGTCTCAGCACTCTGAATAAGAACAGAGCATTCAATCCCTCTCCATAGCAAATTCAGCCTTCAACAAGTTAGTTCTTCCAGGGATGGCAGTGATGCAAAACTGCTTTGCAAATGTTTTTCTGGGTTTTGTTGCTAGGTGATGACTTGGAAAACTTTGCTGTTCCTGCTGAGAGGTTTAAAAAAAACAGGCCTCACATTAAAGAGTACAAAAAATAGGCCATCTTGCTCCGTAACTCCCATTTCCTAACTCCTGGAGTCTGCACCTTGTGTGCCTTCTACACTCTCACATGCCCTTCTCTCCCCCTGCCTTGGATCTGCTTGCCAGAAATTGGAGGCCCAAAAAAACATTTCTATTACAGTGTAAGAAAGGGAGAGATTGTTAATCTTTCTATGCCTGACCAAAATAAGCAATTCTGCAAGTGTGCACTGATTTATCCTGGCTCTTCCTTTCCAATTAAATTTTACCAGTTTTTAATTTTCATAATCCTGGATGAACAGATTAATTACTGATGACATGGTTGCCATCTCATTCACACAGAAAGAAACAAGAAAGGCTTGGAGACGACTCCACAGTTGTTTGCTGAATCCTGTACCTGGTCCGGATGCAAAACCCCTTGATGGGATGGCACGTGGGTAATTGATGAGGAAAAGATGCAGAGGTGACACTCAGGGTGGGAGGTCAAAGAGTTATTCATTGGGATATTTCCAAACTAGGCCTGCTGGTGGGGGGAAATAAGGTTTATTTATTCAATTCATTATTGATATTTGTGTCTCTTGGTGCATTTTTGATATCATTTATCCAATATTCCAGAGATGCGGTCTTGAACTCATGTATGGCTGAACACATTATGCTTAGAAACAATTAGACACTGCTGCTCGCCTTGAAAGCTATTTCTATAATCTAAAGTCTGGTACTATAAACTGAATATAGGAAAAAGCATTTTTTATATATTAGGTCTGGACCAAGATATCAATAATTATTAAGAATTATCAAAGCCAGAGGAGCAAACACCTATTTTCAGCACCCAGAAAATAACGATCACTGACCTTTGTAGCCTCAATTTGCAATCTGGCTCATTTGGAGCTTAATCCTCTTTCATCAGGTTGGCCAAGTGAGAAGACCCCAGATCTCATCTCCAGCAAAGTTCTTGGCATTTGGCAACATTTGGTCTCTTAAAGCGATAGCATTTCTTGAGTGTAACTGGCACTGTACAACTCTATTGAAAGACATAAAGCCAAGAATTTCAGGCCCTAATCCTGTAAATCCTTGCATTTTCTTTTAAAATCTATTCGCGTGAAAAGCTCCTTCAGCTTCAGGGACACCGTTGGTATTCATGACTTTCGGCACGTGAGAATTTCTGTTTGATTGGGGTCTAAAACCAGGAGGACCAACAAACCTCAGGGTCTGACTCGAGCTCCCACCACCCATTTCTGGGAGGCTTTTGGCGGGTGTGGGTTTGGCTCTGCCCTGGGACTGGTTTCTCTCCCTGTGCAGCCTCCACAGCAGCCCCAAGCGCTCGCAGTCACTTTAACACTTCATCAGTTCTGGGGCGATGACAGGAGCTGGGTTCTCTCCCGTCACCAAGCAGTGACTTCAGTGAGGGGTGGGAAAGAGGCACTCGCTTCCAAGCCCTGGGCTAGACAGCACAGGAGCAAGTGGCACAGACATTGTCCAAAGAGATTGCTGCATTTCTGGCTGGCTTTTTTTTTCTTTAACAAACTTAAGTAATTGGGAACGTAGTCGGTGACAGGTGAATTAGCTTCTTTCCAGCCTTCATTATACAGAGTGGATGGCAACTCTACTCTCAAAGATTGAGATGCATTTATTATCTAATTATGTATTCATTGCCAGGAGAAGAATTATTCATTGCAGTGCTGCTGTTCTTTGCAGAACACTTCATGAGAAAGGAGGGGGCTGGATACCATGTAGAGAGGGGACTTTTTGTGGTTGGTGGTGTTTAATACCTGCTCACTAGTGAGCTGTTTATGTGGATTATAGATCTCTTCAGCTAAGGCTAAAGTTCTTCAAAGTTACCAGTTAAAATCAACTGCTTGCTTTCAGAATAGCTTACAGTGAGTTTGCTCCACATTGTGACTCTGCTGGTCCTTGGCCCTGCTGATGTCAAGGCAAATTCTCACCAGCATTTGAAATTTCATTTTGTTCTTGTCACCCATCTGCAAGAAAAATGTTGTGGATCCATCACTGGTTTTGGGACAGCAATGAATTATCATTAGAAGCTTGCTCCAGTCTACTCGGTACATAAGAATGTGTTTTAAACATGTCTGGGTTTTGGGGTTTTTTGATATATGTCTGTTAATGGGCTGGAATCCTTTGGGAAGGGTAATGCAAATCTCTGAGGTGCAAAAATTATCCAGCAGCTTCAAAGAAAGGCAAAACCGAAAAACAGCTTCTTAGTCAGCATCATTCAATCTCAGCACCAGAGTTTAGGGGAATCAGCCACTGTGGAAGATAAAGAACACAGCAAGCGAAGTGGTGTCGAGTGTGCAAGATGGGAAAGGGGACTCCAGTTCTGCTTTCAGTTATTTTGAAACAATGGTGCAATGTGTTAATTTAGTCAAATGACAACAATTTGCAGTAGCGCAGTGCCCAGTGGGAGTAGTTCACTTACACACCAGCACTGTGAAAGATGCCGTATAAAGACTCCTGGAGGTCAGGGAGGACTGTCACCAGTGTCTGTGGGCATCTTTTCCCAGTCTGGTGGAGGGTTTGTGCCAGGCTGAGGTGGCACAGTGGGAATTAGTGCCATGTTTTCCACTGTCTGTTTTCCTGTGGGACCAAAGGGTTACAAAAGTACGATGTCCATGTCCATTTGAGTGTTCTCTGATAAAGACTTTTTAACTTATTTGCTGATTTTATCTAAACTTGACAAAATCTCAAAGGTCTCAAAGGTCAGTAAGTTCCTACAGGTTTCAAGGTATTTTCAATTACTCTTGAGGCAGGGGCCTACACTGTGGAAAATCAATTTGGGAGGGGGGAAAAGCCCATATAAATGACCAATTATGTCAAATACTTCTACTGAAACTTCATCCTCAGACACTAAAGGCAATGATGAGAGGTAAATGTGTAGGAAACCAAACTTCATTAGCTTCTTTAACTTGCAGAACTGCTACTTTCACTTAGGGGGTTAAACAGCCATAGAAAAAGTTTGCTTGCTGAAAGGACAGCAGGATCTGGGAAATGAGTGGGGATGGTGGATCCTGGCTGCAGCAGAACTGTTACTAGACCAGACACATTCAGAAATCTTTGCAGTGAGGTGCCCAAACCCAAATGACCTTGTTGCCCTCAAATGGAGACGGTTACGGAGCATGGTGCAATTGTCGGAAATTTGGACCCTTACAGCAAAGAAAAAAGTCTGGATAGCTGAGCTAGATGATGAGGCAATGATTGGTCTCCTTTTCATTATGACTGGTAACTTTGTATTAAATGCTAGGAGTAGTCTGTGGAAACTCCCTTGAAAGATGTGTCTTGGATCAAACAAGTGATTTGCATTAGTTAAAGTGAACAAAATCTCCAGGGCAGACAGTGTAATAAGGGCCACATGCTGCAGGAGTTTTGCAGGGGAAAAAAACCCCAAAAAACCTCAAACAACAAAACAAAACAAGAAAAAGGAAAGACTGAAACCAGTTTAAAAGTTGAACGCTTCGCTCTGGGTTTTAGATGTGTGAGCCCTGGGGTGATCTGCAGCAGAAACAGGACCTGTCCCTTTCCCAAATTTGTATTTGACAAGCAGCCAGTAGCAGACAGGAGCCCCTCAGTGACAGGAGTGAACCTGGGAATCAAGGAAACATCAGTACAGGTGGAGGAGGTAGAGAGTTCCCAGGGTTTCCATCCAAAGGATCATCTGCAGAGCTGTACCCATTGACTGGATGTGGCAAAATCACCTTGGGAGGCCTCACCTTGGCCCAGCAGTGATTCACCCACGCTCTGCACCAGCCACATCCCAGCCAGAAGCTTCGTTAGAGCGGCAGAAAGCAGCAAGCCATGGTGGGGAGCAAGGGGAAGGAGATCAAGCCATGAGAGTGTGGACAAGCAGCTGCTCGCTCTGCTCTGGGCAGTCTAGAGCAGGACCCAAAATAAAAACATAGAAAACCTATAGTAAAATGCCTCTCAGTGCTGCTGGAGAAGGTAACAGTACAAATACTATACAGTGTTTGAGATGCCTGACTGTGGAAAAACCTCCATTTCCAGTAAGGAACTAGGTCGAGGAGGTGCTGCTGGAAGCCACTGTCAGTCACAGGGAGCATTGTTGCTGTTACTCATATTTGCAGTCAGTATGCATTCTGGACCTATTTTCTTTTAATAAATAGTTTCCTCATTCAAAAATTGAGGTTTCTGTCACACTGAAGGTAATCACAGGTGGAAACAAATTTTTCAAGTCATTTTTTCAAATAGTTTCAGCAGATGAAAGAATTGGAGTGAAATCGCTGATGCCTTTGGTGTGAGCTCTGTCACGGAGCTGGTAATTGAAGGAAGAGACCATTGGCAATGTATTTCAAGGTTTATCCTTCATACTTTGTTTTTTCCTACAACTACTCAAACAGAATTTTATTTTTATTTCAGTTCAGAGCAGAAGCAGCCAAACCAATCATATTCTTCTATATAAAGTACAAGCATTTTTCTCTTTTTTTTCCCCACTTGTCAAGAAAGGAGGAATACACTGGTTTTGTTCTGTCCTTTTCTTGGCAGGTTTTAGTTCAGCAGCCGGGAGAGAATGTGTCTCCATCTCTCCAGATGTGTACACACAGGTGGAGCTCGCTGGGGGCTGGAGTGAGTGTGGTGCTCCAACCCCATGGGGCCGGGCTGGCCGCAGCATGGACATGCCAGTGGTGTGGCACTGGGCAGACTGGTTCCTTGGAAGAGTAATTGGAAACCTGCCCTAACCAAGCGAGCAAAGAGAGTTGCTCAGGGGTATAAATATGCCCAAAGGAGATGAGGGGCTTCCTATTGCCCTGGGGTGCTAGACATGCAAGGATGCCTGGGTTTGCTGCTGAAGGATTGGGTCTGCTGCTGCTGAAATGGTCTCCAGAGCTGCTTAGGGATTCATAAAGGGGAGACCCTGGTATCTTCCTAACATGGCTGGAAATGGTTTGGTCACAGAAGAAAAATTTAAGTGTAAGGGTGATCTGTGTGTAGGTGGTGCTTAGGATGCTGAGGGCAGCTATCAACAGGTAGAAAAAGACAGTGTTGAAAGCAAAAGAAGTGATTTGTTGCTGTGGGCATACTTAAAGGGGTTCCCACCATGTGACTGAGAGGAGATGGGAAAGAGGAACAAAATCTGGAGAGGTTTACATGGCACTAGAATTGCTTTGCTTTTTCACGTGACTGGCAAGGCTGTGCTGGAAGATCATGGCACTGCCTCAGGCTCCACGGAGGGGTGAGTGAAGCCAGGATGGAACGTTGCAAGGGGTTGATCTGCCCACAGATCCAAGTTCATTTTCTCACGATGCCATGAGCCCAAACAGTTCCCACCCATCGGCTGGTGCTGGCTGCTCCCCCTGTCCCCTTCCCAGCTGGCAGAACCGTTGTCTGCGGGTCCGTGTTGTGAGCTGGCCGAGGCGTCTGATCTTCCTGGAAAATAACCTGGCACAAACGGAAAATTGGTTTTTTCAGCTGCATGGGCTCTGCAATCCGCTTCAGTGTTGTGGCAACACTTCCAAGGGGGAGTGGAGGCCGTGACAAGCAGCAGGGCGTGGGAATATCTTAGTTTGATATTGCCATCAGGAGCCTGCCCATAAATGTCACTGAAATTCAGAGAAAGCGAGCACCACTTTTCTTACAGGGTCCCCGTGAGAAACTGAGTACACTTCTTTCAGAAATGGTGTTAAAACAACTGTGGCTTCCAACTCAAACACCCCAGAACCAAAAATGTGCTATCTGCAGGGCCCACAGGAAAGGGGTGCAGTGGGATCTTTTGGTGGTGTCTGGGATGCTGTAGGCAGCACTGAAGCAAAAATTTTCAAATAGGCTTCAAAAAATAAGTAATTTTTCTGTTTTTCTCCTGTGTTCTGACTCATTAGGGATCGTATTTTCTACCTAAACAAGAATCCTTTTTAAAATGTAATGACTACAGAAGTTAGGGCTTTAAGCAAAATAGAAATGTATTGAGACTGACACTAGAAGTGTGGGAGTTGATAGCTCCAACACTTTTACTTGTAACTACTGTCAGGATTTTGAAATTCAGTTGAGTGGAGAGGTGTCATGAGGCAGCCAGTTTAGAAACATTTGAAATTGGGTAGTTCTGCCTCAGCCCTAATTGCAAAAGGAAAGAAAAGCATGTTTAAAACAACAGTCTACTCTTTTCTCTGGGTCCTAGTGAGCAAAAATGAGGCTTTAAAGGAGACTTTGTGCAGAACTTCCACTCCCAGCAATGAAGGATTATAGCCCCATTTTTTTTTCTTTACAATATGAGAAAAGGCAAGTTCACTGTAAGTTGAAAAGCAAATAACCAGGTTATGAATTTCTATGTACAAAGCAGATGGACACACACAGCCCTTTTTGGAATACTTGGGTATGTCTCCTTAGCCACCACAGCTTGTTTTTGCACAGCATATTGCTCCACACAGGCCATTGTTGCCATGCACCTGTCTGTAATTTTGGAGGTTCATCTACCTCCAGCAAACTGTATTTAAAATCCTCAGTGCTGATTAGAGGGAAGGAGAAAGTTCAGGGAAAGGGATTTCCTAGTTCACAAATAAGAATGTGCAGTGGAGCACTCACTAAGTAAACAGAAAACATGGGCAGCTGAGAGAAATCAATTTAGCTGAACAAACAATGTTCCATGTAATGAACTACTAATTATCCTTTTATGCCATGTCAGTCTGAGTGATTACAGAGCTGTGCAGTTTAATTTGACGTTTGAGCATTGCCTTGCTCCATTAGCCTCATATAAAGCTACGACACGTTGAGAGGAATTAAAAAAAAAAATGGTGGTGGGTTGGAGGGGAAGTGGGCTGCATTTATCCAGAACTAAGTAAGCACCTGTAGCAGTCATGGGGAAAAGAGCTTCTTCATTTCTTCTTCTTTCAGCTTTTTAAATTCTTGGTTGTGGTGGGAGGGGCAGCATTGGGAGGTGAGAAGGAGGATGGCTGGTGCTCATAGAAAACTCCTTCAGTGTGTTGATAATGTCCCAGTGCTTTAGACCCCGCTTTAAACTATCATTGAGGGCTTGAATAAATAAATTGCATAGATCAGACACGCATACAGATCAAGGGAAAAGTGGATGGTAAACAATACAGTGTGGGAGCAAATATATTTTCCTGGATACTTTCTTTTTACTGGAGATTTGCACACAGTAGGTAAATCAAATCCCTAGGTGCTTGGGAAATCTCGTGGTTAATCTAGGACTGAAGGACATGTATTATAAATACTGCTTTATTATCACACTGTTTGTCCAACTACCTGTACTGATAACAGGATTAGAGGGAATTAACATACGGGGAAAGCTAAAGACAGTTTGTTGGGATATATATTAGAGCTATTAACTCTAGGAGTACCAGTGAAGTACCTGTAGTCTGATATAGAGCTGCACATTTTGGACTAGATTTTTCTTTCATAAAAGGTAAGCCAAGCCAAACATCACCAAAGTTCTAGGAGAAATTTCCATGGGAAAGGTGCAGATGCAGGGAGGACCATGCCCCATGTCTAGGTAATACATCAACATATGAAACAGTATCATGAGGGATAAAAGTGACCCCAGTGTCCAATGGCAGTATTTATGGGGTTGCATTAATTTAAGCACAAATTGAAAAGAAAATGTTTAAAAACCATTTGGTGTTACTGCCTGCCTGACATCTCTGCTATGCACACTACTGAAACATGTGCCATGAGACCTGCCAGGCTCACTCTTCCCTCACTGTGACATAGATGAGGACTCCCAGGTTGAGATAATATTTTTTAAAAAGCCTTTCCAAAATCTGAAATTTTTTTAGAATTTTATTTTAAATCTTAAGGGGAATTAATAGAAACTGAAATGAAGAAAAAAAAAAAAAAGGAGAAATATGAAAATAAAAAGCTTCCCCAAATCTGGGAAACTCAAAGAGCCAGTTGACTATTTTGGCTGAGATGCAGCTCCTAGGAGGCCAGATCCTTGGCAGGAGCAGGCTGATTTCAATGAAGAATCCCTCTTTTGTGCACGAAGGATGGGGCCTGAACACGTGCACAGAGGATGCGCTGGCCCCCCTCTCACACTTGCTGTTGACACTCAGCCTGCTCGCTTGGGCCAGCCCCCAGCCTGTCCGTGGGGTCTCCCATCTGCCCCACTTTAGTTTACTTTAATTATTAATTTTTTTTTTTTAGCTCTGTTGAGAAATAACACTTTAACAGCCCTAAAGACTGGGTACTTTTTCTGTGCCACAGAAGCCCTGCAGAAGGGGAGATTTTGCTTGCGCTGCCCTGTGCTGGAGCCCCGCTGCCGCTCAGCATGGGGAGAGCCGGTGGTGTTTGGGCAATCTTTGCTGCACAGACCATGGCCCCCAGCCACTTGCTTGGGGGTGTTACATGGGACTCAGACACCTACCAGGTGATACCAGTTTCTTGTTTGTTCTTTTTTCTGTTTGTTTTGGTGTTTATCCCACTGGTCTGGCCTGAAGCTGAGTTGAATTTCTGCTCTGCTGCAAGGCATGACCGAGCTGCAGGCTCTTACCCCAGGGCTGAACTGGCCCCTCTGTTCGTTCCTAATGCGTGTTGGACACATTGGGGCCTTTCTCCGCTGTGCATTTGTAGCTCCCATTGACATTAATGGGTGTGACATGTGTCTATCCAGCGGAGAATAGCCCCCATTGACTACAGCAGCTCCCCGGCCTCGAGCGGTGCTCGTCACTTGATTAAGCCAAACTAATGAGGCACGACCGGGACCAATGGGAATGTGTGGGACTGGGGCATTGCAAAAGCTGGTGGAAACCTGCAGCTTTACTGGGGGCTGGGTTTTGTTATGCCAGGCAAAGACATGGGATGCCATGGGATGGAGCGCACAGGAACAGGTGCTGTCACAGAAGTGAACAGTGCAGAGAGGCTCACGCTGCTGGTGGCAGCACCCGAACCGCCCTCTTCGAGTGGTAATTACATGTGAGAGTGTCTTGTGTGCTTAGCAGGGTTTAAAAATAGGTTTGGTCTTGGCTCTTGCTCAGTGTCTCTCTACACTCAGGGTCTGAATTTGGCCCTGTGGCTCTTTCTCTGGGGCATGTGCACCGGAGCATTTTTGGCTGTTCAACAGATAGCCCAGCACCCAACGCAGGCAGCATCCTTTTCACCAACATTAAACAGCATCACTTTGGGAAATGGGAAAAAGGGGGAAAGCAGAGATGCTGCAGGAAGTGTTTCTTGCAGGTTGTCCACTCTCCAAGAAGAGCCACTGGAGGCATAGCTTGTCCTTGGGAGCTCTCCCTCCTGTGCATTGCTGGCCACTAGTCCAAGTGCAGAGCACCAGCTGAGCTCACAAGAGGCTGGAGGAACATGCAGGGCTGGAGTCTCTTTTGCTTTGGCTGGGCCCAAATAATCTAAACTGGGCCAGATGCAAGAATGCAAACTCAAGGCCTGTGCTTGGGAGTTCAGTGTGAGCACGGATGTGCTTGCAGAAAAAGAGGTTGGGAGAAAAATCAGGAGACTGAAGAACTGAGAGCATGGACATGGCCTCCATGAACAGGCACAGACCTCATAAGGACACAAAATGCTGCTTGCTGAACCAAGACCAGGAGCTCTGGCCTTCCAGCAAAACACAGCATCATCCCAAACCACTGTGGTAATGTGAGGGCACAACCTGGTAGTCCAGGGCCAGACTACAAAGGTAGATAGGTCAGTTGTAGATTTTGTGAGAAAAAAGCACTAAAAAACCTCTCAGTTCTATTTTAAGACTTGCTGCTTTGGAGAGCCTGGGTGAGAAGTTGCCTGTACTTTCCCCTGTACTTTACCTGCTGGTACATTCCAGGTCAGAGGAGGTTTGTATTTTTGTCATATTGCAATACTTGCCTTTATGTAAGTGCTGCTAAGAATAAAATTAGCAGTGGGAGAAAAACATCAGTTTGATGTCTAAATTTGGAAAACTTGATGAATAAATCTATTAACTTCATTGTAGGGAGAGAAAAGAATAGCAATCCTTTGTTTAAAGAAAAGATAAAATAAATATAAAATAAGATCTAATTGCCCTTTCTGGTTATCTGAGGTGGGTTCTTAAACATTCTCTTGTCCCTTTCAGAGGATAAATATGAATTGGCTCTGATCTGTGGGACTCTGGCTTGAGAAGATACGGTCAGTTAGATCTGAGCAGCTTTGACATGATTATCAAATACTCTCAGTATTTGTGAAGAGAGGGAGCAAAGGGGAAATAGTTTGTCCCCTGGAGTAGGTGTCCTCCCAGAGGGCAGGGTCCTGCCAGGTGTTGGGCAGCACCGCTGTCCTCGCTGGCACAGCCCCAGCAGGCAGCCCCTGACCCAGGACACCAATGAATCAGCAGGGAGCAGCACAGGGCAGGGAGAGTCCCAGCACAAAACTGCCCCAAGCACCACCAATTTCTTCCCGTGCCTGCATCCCAGGCTGTGTGGGACTGTGAGCTCCAGTCAAGCCCCATGGTGATCACAGCACATGGAAGAGTCTTTTGGCTTTGTCCAGTGTTCTGGGGAACGCTGCCATCTGCACCTTGCAGGTACCTCTTTCTACCCGCCCCAAAGTTTAGCACAAGGCAGTAAAGTCCCTATCACAGACCATAGCATTTTATGGCAAGAACTGTCTTCTTCTGCCCAGTATCTCTGGCACCTGTACCCATCACGTTTCTTGGCATATCCAGAACAGGTCACTTTTACCTTTATTGGTAAATTAGAGATTATTTATCAAGCAATTGAGGTTGAAAACAAGAGGTTAGAAATGAATATATTTATTAGTCAGATACTATACTAGTACAGTCCTTGTCGATCTTCAGAGGTGGATAATTTGCCGGTCATCTCGTTTGTTTTCCGAATTCGCTCCTCTAAATCTTTCTGGAGTAAGAAGCTGGCATACGAATGTGAATGTCCTGTTTAGTTCTTCTTCCCAGGGGGCAGCCCTGGGTGCTTAATGACCATTTCCTTCTCCTCTTTTGTACTTAATTGGCTGGACATGGAGGAGAGGCAGTGCATAAACTCAGCAAATACTGTTTATGTTCTTCCTGTAGCTGCTCTCTGGACACCTACAGGTCATTAATTCCTTTGTTTCCAGCCAACTTGCCAGCAAGCAGCTCCCCTGCCCAGTATGAGCTGTTCCCTCCATGTGGGCTGCTGACCCATTCCCACTGAGCCATGCTCCCAGATGTGTTCAGGAGGGATTGGGACTCATGGGACATTACCAGCTTTCTGCTGAGACTAGAAGAAGGGATATAAGTGATATGGCCATAATACAGATAACCAGGAACTCTGTCTGTTTTCCCACCCTACCCTCCATATGCTGACGGGGTTACCTGAAAGAGTGATATTACTAATTTTGTGGGGACGTCGGGCCTCGCTGGCAGGTGGATGCTGCTGCTGGGAAGGGAGTAAGAGCTACGCTGTGGCTATAGATCCATCACACAAAAGCCCAAAGCTGTTACTGCACCCTCCAAGAAACAGCCTCTGGTGATGGAAAGAAAATCAGCGTCATCCCATGACACTGCTGTTCCTGTAGGTTGTGAATTTAAATGAAGGCAGGCTGAGGAAGGGAGCTTGGAAATCCCTGCTGATCAGAAGTGAGACTATTTTTCTCCTTTAAGAACATTTGCTCAGCTTTTTAATTTCCAGTGTTTCCAGTTGCCATATCAACCTGAGAAATTTGCCTGGCAATTGATGGCATATTTTTCAACGGAAGATTAAAAAACTTAGTTGCATCAGGTTCAGCATTTGTTTGCTGGGATTTCACTTTATGTTATTTTACTTCATTCCCAGTATTTGCTTTCCAAGCCATGTTAGCAGACAACTAAGGATCCCCAGCCTGCCTTTGCCCAGGCACATCTCAGGTTCAGGAGTCCATGTGCAGAAGTCAGGAGCCAGGTCAAAATGCAGCCAACATCAGCTGGGAGAAGGCCTGTGGGACACATCCTGCAGGCTGGGAAAGGCCACAAGCAGAAACAGAAACACTCTGGCTGAATGCAAGTGGCAGTTTCAGCTTTTTTGTTGCTCTGGAGAGCCATTGCAGGAGGCACAGTGGAGGGAAGGGAGGTTGCTCCTGGCTTTGTTGTTGAACAGTGTATTGGTGTTCTTGGAACCTGCATCTTCAGCCAGCACCATCGAGGCGGGGAAGGAGTCTGCACCCACTCCTAGTGGTATCCAGAAATCCCTGTGTCCCCCCATCTGTTTACCCATGTCCTCTCTCCAGCCCATCCCTGGCCATTCATGGGTCACTGGTGTAAGTGGGGACTAATCTGCCCCAGTGCAGATGAATCTGCAGGGACTTTTCTGTGGTGAATATATTATTTGGTTTGTTGTGGGTTTGTGGTGGGTTTTTTTCTTTAAAAGGAATAAGAATGGAAAACAAGAAAGTCAAAAAGCCCTGAATCTTTACCTTTTTAAAGTGGAGACACCGCCACAGCAGGACATAATGGCTCGCTGTGGTGGTGGTGGTTTGCCTGAGAGCCTGGAGATTTATGTAATGAGAAACACAATTCCTGCAAAGAACATTGTTAAATCTTTTCAAAATTTCAGCTATAAGCCATTTTATTGCTAATAATATGGCTAGATTCTTCTTTTGAAGAATCCGGGCATGTTTGACAAGTGGGGAAAATGGAGAGGACTTGAGGCACCATAATCTGTATTTTCCATTTACCTTGCTTGAAGCTTGAACAACACATGTGCCACAAATGATTTGTTTATTCCTAAGTGCCCCCAAGGAGCCCAGTCTCCATTCTCAGGCATATAATGGCTATTCAAATGGAAGCTTTAATAGGTTGTTGCAGATCTGATACCAAAGCAGTGAGAGAAAGAGATATGCAAATATTCAAAATTAAACAAACTAGCTCCTGCCCTCTGCCTTTGGAGGTGCAGCCTCAGATCTGGACGGTATCACCAATGCAATGAGTCTGCTAGACTCAGCTCTCTGGAGAACAAGTTCCTTTTTCTCCTTTCCCACCCCCCCTACTTTGCCTTACAAAGCTTTCACTTGAAAGTGAAAGTTATTTTGCTTGAAATATTTTCTGTCTGTAGCACTCATGGGGAAGGAGAGCCCCAATGAGGGCTGAAATACACAACATGTTCAGGTTTGAGCCTGAGGAACATTGCCGGGAGAAGCTCCTCTGTGCTGGTCTGTTCCACATCTTAAAACAAGGCCCTTAACTTCAATGCATTCTCCTGGGCATTTCTTCATGATGTAGAAACAATTTCAGAAGAGTGACACAGACAAAAATCCAATTAGGGGTACAGTCTAAATAAAATCTGTTTCTGCCCACAACTCAAGACAAATCAGGGGCTTCACTGGTTCTTAACACCAGTTCTTCTGTTCCTCTTTTGCTCCATGTATTGTGTGCATGAGTCAGGCCCCAAAGCCACTTCAAAAATGTAAAAATAACATGTCATCCACCTAACCATTGAAACTGTGCCAGCAGCTACTGTGTGCACTGAACAGCTGTGAAAAATAATAATTTTACATCAAAAACACCATAAAAGTTTTTCAGCGCCTTCCAGGTTCTTGTAAAACTGCTATTATCTTGTCCAACCCCCAAGGCTTTTTGCACAATTATCAGTTAATTCTGTGTGGATTTCAAAAAGGCAGTGCCAGAAACAGGGGCCGTGCAGCAAATCCCACAGATGAGGTGGAAGCGCAGCTGTGCCTTCTCCACAGGATGTCCATGCACACCTCAGTTCTGCTCCTGGTTCAGGGGCACAATCCCCAGAGCATCCCTGTACCTCTCTTGCCCTTCCATCTTCTATGCTCTGATCACAAGAGCTTTGAAGCAAAACTTGCCTCTTGTTCCATCATTATTGCTGGTGAACCAAACTTTGTTAGCAATAAAATATCTCCAGAGATCTGCAAACATCTGGAAAACCCCTGAGCTACAGGGGTTCAGCTGAAGCTACAGCCTCAAAAGTGGAGAGAGAGCCCGGTGCTCAGCAGAAGGCATGAGGGGGATCTTGCTTTGGCTGGGGTATTTGGGCAGTGTTCTGGCTGTGAGAGGTACCAGAGTGTGTTGGAAGCAGTGTAGGAAGTGGGTTTGCACCTCAGAGATTTGAAGCTCTGCCTCGCTGATGTTCACCAAGGCTGGACACCTCAGGGTTTCAGGGGGGAGGATCTGACGAGGGCAGATGAGGAAAAGGCCTTCAGAAAATAAACACCCAACTTTAATTTAGCTAGTCCTTTCCTTCAGAAGCCAGGAGGGAAAAGCCCAGTAGCCCAAATGATAGGGGAAAGAAGATCTTCCTGTGCAAGTGTGAACAATGCCATACAGAAACGTTCCCCAAATCTGTGTTTTATGAGACTGATTGGAGCTGTAGCCAAAACCTATATTTGAATGTGGCTAGACAGTGAAATTAAAGGTGATCTCTGGCCATGTTTAAACATGAACTGGGCCATAAGCTACTTATGGGCTGTGGTTACAAAAAAATAAAAAAAGGGCTGACTCACAGTGGGAGAGCGTGAGGTTGGAAGGTTCCCATGCAATCCTCCCTGCGCTCTGGAGGTGCCCATCCTAGAGATCCTGAACACCCCATGCTCCCTCTCCAGACACCTCCCTTGACACTTGCAGCTCGTTGGTATTTCTGACAGCCTGACTTGAAGGCTGCAGATGAGAAGTGTTTCTTTTGGCCTGTCAGCAGCATAAATGAGAAGAAAGAATTGAATTCTCCAAAGTTTTTCCAGAATGCATGCCCAATTCAAACAGACTCATCCGCCTTCCTTGCAAGTGGGATTCCCAGATCACAGCTAAGTCTAGCACAGACATCCCCGACACCATCACCAGTGGCATTAGTGTGCAGAAGCAGATTTGTATTTTTCTAATTAAAAAATATTTATTAAAAGCTGATACATCTTGTGGGAAGCTCTTGATTTTGGCCCACTTGATTTTCAGTTTTAAACATTTTCACTTGGTCAGCATTTCATAATGAAATATATTCTTATTCAAAGAGAAACACATGATTCTATAGGGGGAAATATATTAAGGATAAATTAATAGTCAAGCATGAAATAAATCAGCATCGAACCAGTTTTTGTTTCTTTCAGACAACAAATTTTCAGAAATTGAGATTAACAGTTGGTCTTATTTAAGACTGGGGAGAAAATGCAAAATTCTGAAATGTCTGCAGGGTTGGAGAGCAGTTTTCCACTGAGCTCTCCTCAGATGAGATTGCAGAAATTCTTCTGTTTTCTCCTTCCTCCCTGGCTCTGCCACCAGGCAATTCTGTTCACACTGTTCTCCAAGACAAAATCTGAGCCAGGCTGAGATTTGTGCTGATGGTGAGTGCCTGCCTTTCTTTCTATTTTTCTTTCTTTAAATAAAACAATTTCCTAAGGCTTTGAAATGGGGCTGATAAAAAGCAGCTTTTAAAATGCATTTTAGTAAATAGTTTGAAACCAGACCATAAAGTCTTATAAGTGTAGGTTTGCCCTTAATTATACCTCACTGACAGCCCATTTTCCTTCTCCTCTGCAACCAGTCTTCTTTTTTTTTAAGAGCAAAACATATTGTATGCTACTTTTGAAAGATTTGT
Organism: Oriolus oriolus; assembly: GCA_013400235.1. NCBI lineage: Eukaryota > Metazoa > Chordata > Aves > Passeriformes > Corvidae > Oriolus > Oriolus oriolus. The sequence goes on from VXBT01006740.1 coordinate 2,864,438, forward strand.
GGTTTCACACAAATTCGACAAGATCTGTAGGTAAACAGTGTCACCTAGTGGATAACCGGCATCGATTTTCCCAAACTGTGGAAGAAGTTAGGCCGGGTGGTTTTTCCATTTTGTCCTAGAAAAAAATATTATCTCAAATTGGAAGGAGCCCTGTGCTGAGAAATGGGATCGCTGCCAAAGGGCTGCAAATCCAAAGGTGCAGAATGCAATGGCCAGCACTGAGTGGGACGTTTGTCACGAGCACCAGCACGGATCCAGTCCCATCACCAGCTATAAAGGGGAAGAACCACATCTCCAGCTCAGTGCCTGAAGAGCAAATGGCCAGAGCAGCACATCCTGAAATATTTATTTCCTGCATGTCCAAACGTGTACTGGACTCCACATCATCTCCTGCACCATCAGCTGCCCCTCTGCAGGCACAGAAAACAAGAGGATGTCAGGAGGTGTCTGCCTGGTGATCAGCTGAGGCTTCTGAGCAGTGAAAGTTAAAAAAAAACCCCAAACTGCAAAGTCCTTGGGGTGGGAGATTTGGCAGAGAGTATGGGAAGGCAGGAGAAAGAGTACAAGCTCCATGGAGAAATGTCTCATCCTGAGAGGGTGGGATGATAACTTTGGGGATGTGGTGGCAGGTATCTATGAGAAAAGCTGCCTAGAGAGAGGAGGGGATATGAAAAGCCTCGGAGAGCGTTCTGAGGTAGGAGTAACAGGTTAGAAAATCAGGACATGATAGCCTCAACCAAGAGGAAAGCGCTCCAGAAGGAAGGACACGCTCCTGAAAACTAAACTGAGGCTGGATATCCTGAAGACCACTTGCAGCACTTAGGTTTCTGCTTTCTAACTTTGCTGTCAGGATCCCTTGGAGTCAAGATGGATTTGAACCAGAGCACTGCAGGAAGAAATAAACATAAACAGAATTGAGACAAAAATGGAAAAGAGCTCTTCAGACTCACAGAAACTCCTGGGGGGCAAAGAAAAGGTAGAATTCAAGCAGCAAAGGTGAGAACTCAGGTAACTTGGTTTCTAAACAAATCAAATACTGGCATTCAGCTGGCTTCCTGCAGGTTGGGTGGGAAGTGGAGGTTTTATGTTCCCCTCTCACTACCCATCTCCCTTCTTCCTCCTCCTGTAAGGTCATCGCTGCAGTTTGTTACAATTGCATTTGTTTTTTTTTCTGAAAATCCCACTGATACCCTGCTCCTTTCCTCACATTGAAAAATCATGTGAAGGAGAGCAAAAGCATGGTTCCAGAGGTGGCTCTTCCCTGTCCAAGAGGCAGCATGTGGGAAAACCCAAGTGAAAGTTCAGGATATTATCAGCATCTAATTAACATAGACACCAGTCATGGAGAAGAGCAGGATTGCTCTGTCACTGGAGTCCAGCAGGCTGCTGTGAGCCTTCTCAGACTGAACATTTAGACCCAGGTCTTAAATCGATGTGGATTTGGTCAAAAGCAATAAGCCAGAGCATCCTGAAGAATGTATGGATACATGTTAGAACTGTCGTCAAAATGATAAATATCTTATTTTCATAGGTCAGGAAACCTGATCTCTAGCACTTAATTATCTTCCAAATAAGAGGAAAATAGTGATTGATTCTTATGGCAGATTGTTCTGCCAAGTTTGTGTTTGGCCTCTGTTCTCTTCATTTTTGTCATGTATCAAATGGATGGTCTGTTATTCTTCTCCAAAGGAGGGAAAGTGATTATAGTGTAAAGCCCAGAGGGGCTCTGTTTACAGGCAAGCTAAAATATGCTGCAAGTCGGGACACTTTCCCACCTGAGCATACACTGTGTTTCCAAAACAAACACTGGCACAACTCTGTTTGCTCAGTTTTGAGCAGTTTTCCTCCAAACTATTTCATGTTTCTTTTTTGTACCAATCTTCTTGGACCAGTTCCCACTGGCTGAATCTGTGGAAGGCACCGTCTTCTACCGGTCCCTACTATGGGCATTGGCAGGTACAGACTTTGTTACATCCCTTTGGTTACTCTGTGCCTCAGTTTACTCCTCCATTAATCTGAGTCCTACACTGACTTTCCCACAGTGCTTTTGTCCTTGGGACCTCAGAGCAATTCTCTCAGCCATCCTCTTGCAGACAGTCAAACCATTACTAAATCAGACAGTTATCATATTTCCCTTCTCAAAGAGAATGTGACAGTAATTCCTTTGCTCAATAAAGTATAAATGGAGAGTAATCTTGCTGAGTGATACTATGAGATGTAAAAGCACTGTATGAGGTCAGAATGTTCCCATGTGAGTTCCAAGTCCAAAAAACAGTGAGTAAAAGCTTGACTAGATCAAGGATCCCACCCTGGGAACAACAGAAGGAAGAAATAGAAGCACCTGGAAAATGCTACTCTCATCAAGAAAGGCCCACTCCCCTGTAAATATCTGCTAACTCTAGTATTAAGCAAATCAAAATTTACTTACTCTGTGGAATCCTCTTTTGCTTCTTTGTACAGAGGCACTTGTAGAAATTTCACAATAGTTTTTAAAAGTAGCTCTTGTTCCACCAGGAAATCGTAATTTCTTTAGCCAAGAACATCTAGTCTGGAGTCTGAGGAGGGCTGGCATTCTCTGCAACAGTGTGCAACCCAAACATCTTAACATTCCCAGGCTGGATCAATCCCCTCTGTCAGCAAACCCCTTGGAGGCTCCTGCTTGGCCCCCTGGCTGCATGTGCTCCCAAATCCAAGTGCTCTGACGGCACCACGCTGAGCCCAGGGTGGGCTGCCAGGTCCCCCGGGGGTGCAGGTACTGCCTAAAGAGAGGGTTTTTTTCAGGCAGCCTACCTAAAGTTGAGAGTGCTGTTGCCTGCCTAAGAAATTCCCTTCCTCTGTGATAGCAGCACACACAAGAGCTCCCAAGCCCCGTTTGGATCCCTTTATGCACACGTGTGCCAAAAGGTGAGAGAAGACAACTGTGAGGGCAAACATTGAGCCAAAAAGACAAATTGCATTGCCCAAGTAAATGAGGAATTTCTGGCAGCCAGGAAAGGATATAAACATATATAATCACATTAACATCCATCCCTCAGGCTGTCCAGGCAAATGAAGATCCAGGGAAAGCAGCAGGTTGAGGAAATGGGCTGGTTGTGGAAAACTCTGCATATGTGTGTGTATGTGAGGTGCTGTATTTTACCCATTTAAATGATCAGCATCATGATCATTAAAAATAAAAAAAAAAAAGATAAAGAAAAGCCAAACCCAAGGCTTCCAAGCTGTTTGTCTGCCTCCCATCCTTCAAGGTGGCCACTGAGTAGTTACATTCCTGAGTACTGGGGAAATCTGAAGAGCAAATCATTTCCTCTGACTCAAAAGCAAAACAGCAAAGCAAAAACAAAGCAAAACCCATTCATCATCTTTCTGAAGCTCCCTGTTTAAATCTACTTTTCAGTTTGTGTAGCATTTGTTTATCTCATGAACTATTTCTCAGCGTGACTCAGCTTAGGGCATCGGATGGTACAAGCTTGAGGACCTCAACAAATTTGAAGAGAAGGCCTGGAGAAACTATGAAAGACTCCATGTTTCCTCAGCTTCCCTGCCAGCTGCCCATTCAGATTTTCCAGGAGTGCTATGAAATAAGTTTTTTATCTCTATTACTAGTTCACATCCAGTCCTGGAAGAGTTTGTGCCTTACCATGAGAAAACATCTGGAGCTTTGGGAGCAGGCTCTCACACAGGGCCCATTCAGTGACATCTCCAAAATGTTAGCAGATCCCAGGTCATTTTCACATGAAACAAGCACGTGAAAACTCAGCACTGCTGCTGGCTTTACTGGTTTAAGGCTGACTGGCTGTGGATTCTGATTTGCCCTCTTGTTCCTTGGGGTGGGCTAGCAGGGTAGGAAATTAATGAGGTAGCCAGGAAGAGGTGGCACCACTTCTGTTTGTGTATAGCTTCGGTCTACAATGGTTTCATTCCAGCACCTTTCCCTACAGGAAATGCAGTGAATATTCTTATTCCTGTTCTAAAAGCAGCACTAAATGGGATGGTTTAAGCTGGGAATATTTTCCCAGTTCCTGTAAAGGGTTAGACACAGAGCCCTGAGGTGGGCCAAGTGTGTGATTGCCATCAAACTAAGCAGCCGTGTTCAGCTTGCCTTGGATTTCTTTATATGAGACAAGGGATGATTCATAAAAGCAAATGCTGAGGCCACACAGGTTGCTAAGTCTCTAGTCTAACCAGGTGTAATGACTGAGGTTTTGCAGACAAGCTGCAGTTAAGGCAAAAAATAACAGAGCATGGGTCAAATCCATCCCTGATGTAACTCCAGCATCGTCAGTAAGAGTTACCCACGTGTGAATCTGGCCCCATGTTCCTCACTCATACAATAAAGCAAGATCCCTCCTGCAGCAGAATCAATTGGAAAAAGAAGAAGGGAAAAAATGCTTCTTTCTTGACCACATTAAAAATAATCACTTTTTTGTTGCACAATGGGGCAGAGAAAACCAGTCCTAGAAACCAGAGTACAATTTCCTCAGCATGTCACAGGGAGGGGAGAGAGGGGGAAATTGGCATAACCAAGAGGTTTCTTTCATCTCTGTTCAGTTCTAAATGATGCAGGGTACAGGGGAAAGCACACCTAGATATCTATATATCTATACCTATCGATATCCATCTATATCTATATAGATATCTAGATGAGCTTTCTGCTCTTCCCTGTATCTATATCTATAATCTATACATAATATATGGATACCTATAGAAAACTACATAGCTTCCACAAACACAGAGTGATTTAGAAAAAAGACCATATTCCTTCTGTTGATTAGACTTGATGTTAAGAAATAGTAAAATAAAAAAAGTGAAATATAATGTTTGGTGTCTCAGCTTTTCCTTCCCATTTGGCAGGTCTGTTGTGTTCGTGAGCTCTACGGGAATGCAGAAAAGACACCTGAGGGAGAAAATTGCTAATCACTCAAAATTACTAATCATTCTTTCACACTAAACAAACCACCAAGAGGTTTTTAGTTACACAAAAGTGGATATTTTTGTTCTTTCGCCTTTTCCCTCTCTTCTCCAGCTAATGATACAGATGTGCAAAATGCAGGATATGACATCCTACTAAGCATTAGGTGCAGCATTTTGCAGGTGACAAGATCCAGGTCTGAGTCCAAAATAAAAGCACAATAGCCTGAAAATCTTCTCCTGCACACTGCTAGCACTTTACAACCTAAGTGGCAGGAAAAGCAATTCATGCAGTCGTAGAATAATCTTTCCAGCATAATTTGTAGTCCAGCAGCAGTGAGGTCCCCTCTGAGACTGTGGCCCTGGTGCAACTGCCCACTAGAAGAGCATGCAAACTAATCAGATGAGACAGAAAGTTGGAAGAAAAAGATACCATTTGATCTGGAATTCTTACAGCTAGGAAACTCAGAGTGCTTGGGACCTCTCCAGTAGAAGTAGAAATTAGACCCACTCCTGCATCCCAGAGTCCCAGCCAGAGGAGTCTGCTGCCTCCCAACTCGACTCCTTCTCTCAGAAGGCCTTTGCTGACACATCCAGGGAATGCAGGGCTGTTCTTCTACCCATTGTACTTCAACAAACCCATTCACACCTAAACCTGCTCATTTGTCTTTGCCATGGATGCTCCTCCACACATTTCACTGGCTGGGGTCCCTTTGAGTTGGCACAGCAGCAGCATCGGGCAGGTGGCAGCGAGGGGTAGCAGGTGCTGGTGTTCAGCTCCTTCTGCAGGAGGACACCCCACTCCTGCAGCCCTCTGCTCCAGCCTCCCTCATGCCATGTGTCCCACCGAGGGGGATAAACGGGAACTGTGACAGCTGACAGCAGTGTTTCCTGTGGAGCTTCCAGAGAAATAGCCCCACATTCCTGGGCTAACAACTGAGTAACTGAAACTGAGAGGCAAAGAATTCACCATAAATAAAAAAAACAGTGGCAGCCCTGCTGTATTTAACTATGCCATTAATGTATAGTTTTTTAAAAATAAAAATCAGGATGATTACCTCTGCTGACTCTATTTCACTTTGGGCCTCAGAGCACAGGTGAGAACCATCTGCTGACAGGGCAGTGGTACATTTTGTCATTCCTTCAGCTGGGGATTTCCTGTCCCATATGGGGTGGCTGAGCTTTCCTTGTGCTCAGCTGCCAAGCCACCGTCCCACAGGAGTTATCTCCCAGTGCTGCAGTGTTCCTGTTTTCCACTAGAGCGGAAAGAAAATGAAGGTGACAAATTTACCTTGTTTTCAGCCCATGACCAACAACTTTATTGTGACATGGCTATGGATCCTCCACCTCTGAGGAGAGCCTGTTACATTGGCACATTGGGGTTTGACTCTCTGGACCAAATTTAGACCTTCTTTGCAACAGATTTTTATTTCTGTCCTGTTCCACTCTGTTTTTTTCCTGTATGTGTGAGCACAGCAGACATCGTCTATAGCAAACAGAGGTGCAATGTGGTTTTTATCACTGCTCTAAACTAGCCTGAAACTCACCTTTTTGTGTCAGCTGTGCTCATTCACATTGCAAAACACGAGAGCCTCTCCAGAGCGTTTTCACTATGCTCATAAAGAAATAATGGAAAACCAGGAAAGGCTCCTGGAGAAAGGATAGCACGAAGCGTGAGCAATGTCTGGCTACAGTTCCACTCCTGATCTCTTCCCTGGACAGAACAAAGTAGGACAGTGCACTTAAAATACATCCATTTTACAGTGAGAGTAGTGGCTGCTTTGCTGCGGTGACGAGCAGTGATATTAAAATCCTCTGAGCTTTAGGATTAACACCTCGTGGGAAGCACCGTGAGGAGCTCACACACCCTGGCTCTGTGGCTGCCACGGGAGCACTGCCTGCACCAGGACTGCAAATTGCTTTGGTTGGTGGTTTCTATGTCACTGAGTGTTTTGCCTTGAAGTATTTTGCCTCTAGAGAAGACACACTGGAATTTTCTGAAGCAGAACATGGCCTTACGTAAATCTGATGTTTTGACACACTGATATTTTTAAGCTTGTATAATTCACTGAATTCGACCCAAGTTTTTCACCTCAATACCTCAGAAGCATCATTTGTAGGTCAGTTTTAGGCTTCTTCAGAAAGATTTATTTTTTTCCATTGCTCCATTCCCCAGGGGTCCCAATGGATTCTCCATGGAGGATCCTTAGCATGGGAGGCTGGTGATGACATAGGTTTTGTCAAAAGCAAATACAAGGATCGTGCTGTAAAGTTGTTGTTTTGTGGCCAAAACATGCCCTTGCAATTATCCACTAGCAATAGCTTCTGGCATCTCTGGGAGAACACAGCCTTGCAATGAGGTGGGTTAGTACTAATTACAAGATGTTTATTCAGTCTAAGTAAAATACACTGTATTTTACTCATTAGCACCCAAAATGGCACAGGCAGTTGGAGCAACATACTAATCCAAATAGGGGATTACAGCTAAGCAGGGTGCTGAACTGTCTGCAGTTAATTTGTAGTTAACCAAGGTGCTCATTTACCCTGGTAAGAGCACACACCCACCCAGCAGTGCTGGGAGAGAAGGATCTCATCACACTTTAGAGAACTATCTTTTCCTGCAGCAAACGCATCAGTGCCAATAAGGTCGGTAACACAGGAGAAGACCTAGCTTCTTTATTGACATTATGTTTTCTATAGGGAAAGATACTTTTTCTTTGCCTAGATAAGGGTACAATGGCCTTTCTCAACTCAGCTTTTCTTCAGTTGATCATCTAATAATTAAAGCACAGTACAAATATTGTCTATTTTCTCATGTCTTGTGTTTGCTGAATCTTTCCCATGTCCATAATCAGGGCTGATCCTCAACTAGTTTATGAGAGATTTATTATGAGGTCATAGGCTGGTTTCATAAAACTGACACCCAAGTGAATGGACATTTTTATGACTGATGAAGCTTAGAATGATTAGGAAACAGCTCAACCTGAAATGGTTATTGTAATCCAAGATTAAAATGTTTTCTCAGCAGTTTGTGCTATTGAAGTTCACGTGTACATTCATCTACCAAGCCCTTGCTGTGCATTTCACCAAGCTACCTGCAAATCAGATAGAGAGCACTGTGAGTTGGCTGAGCCTTTTAATTGCTCTATTGAAAATGACTGAGGAAGAAGCAGACCAATAGAAAAAGAGGGTGCTGGGCTTGTTAACCTGCAGGTGAGGTCACTTTCTGTATGGAAATGGAGGAGAGGCTATAAAAAGAGGAAAAGGAATGGAAGGCATTTGTGTCAGAAATAAGCATGTTGGAGTAATTTGAGACAAAAAGAAAAGAACTTAAGCATTTAAACTCTTAAAAAGGTAAGAGTTATTGAATGGGGTGCATTAATTCACTTGATTTGCAGTTTAAAAAAAAAGTAGTTGCTATTTGAATTTTAACTGTTCTTCCTTTTTTTGACAATAGTTTTACTTCTCTTGGTCTAAGGCATATTTTTGGAGTAAACCTAATTTTCCAGGGAGCTGTGGAGCTTTGTTTTGTTCTTTATCATGTAGGGCACAATGCTGTTCTGGTGTGATGACTGGGCCTTTCTGCTGGATGGCCATCAAGCTACTCTCTTGCTCCCTCTCCTCAGCGAAGCAGGGGAAGAAAATGAGGTGAAAAAACCCTTTTGGGATGAGATAAATACAAGAGGATTGCTTACTAATCAGCATCACCAACAAAACAGAAAGAAATCGTTTTGGGCGGAAATAATTTAATTTATTTTCAATTTAAAAATAGAGAAGGAAAGTAGGAAATAAAATCTCCCTCTCCACCTCACCTGTGCTCCCCAGGCTCAACCTCACTCCTTTGTTCCCAACTCTTCCACCCCCCTCCCCTGGTGGCACAGGGAGATGAGGGGTGGGGGTGCTGTGGTCAGTTCATGACACGTTGTCATTGCCACTCTTTCCCTGCACTCCTCCATTGCTCCAGCATGGGCTCCCTCCCATGGGATCCAGTCCTTCAGACACTGCTCCAGTGTGGCAGCAGTTCTTCAAGAATGGCTCCAGTGTGGGCTGGAGCTTCCTTCAGGGCACAGGCCCCTGCTGCAGGGTGGGTGTCTGTTCCCATGCTGGCCTTCTTGGGCTGCAGAGGAATAACCTACTTGGACAGAGCCTACTCCATGGGCTGCAGGGGAATCTGCTCCAGCTCTTCCCCCTTCTTCATCACAGACCTGTGTCTGCAGGGCTGTTTCTTTTGCACTTTTTCCTCACTCCTCTCTATTGTAGCTGTTGGGCAGTGTTTGTTACTCCATCTTAGACATGTTTGCAGAGATGCCACCAGCATTGCTGCTGGGCTGAGTTTTGGCTATGTCCTTTTTGGAACTGGCTCTGTCCAATACTGGGGCAGCTCCTGGCCTCTTGTCACAGGGGCCACCCCCAGAGACTCCTCCCCCCTCACCCCCAGTACCAAACTGTGCCACATGAACCCAATGGAACTGTCCTAATTCATCCACTATGGTTTTGTGACTGAGGAGGGGGGAGGAAATCCAGAAACCATGCACATATCTGTTCTGTGTTTATGCTTGGCTATGTTCAGTCTCTTGACTAAACACATGTCCTTGTGCACACTCTGTAAGCTTATTTTATCAGCTGTTTCTTCCTATTAGGTGTTCATACTAACTGGTATTGCTATACAGTGAAATCTCATCATAGTGTTCTGGGCTTTTCATGTGGCTGGTCACTGTGCCCTAACCCTAGATGTATGCGCTGAATAACCACATTGTTCGTTTATAATGTCCTTGCCTTTTCTATAGCCTTGTCCCTGTGATATTACTTGTGGACACAGTGGGCTGGATTGAAGACAGTGAAGTTAAAAGTGGTGATGTATGCAGCTATGTAACTGTGCGAAGAAATGTATTGATTCCCCATACCTCCTTTTCTAACCTGCTGTAAGGTGTTTCATCATGTAGGACATCATGGAGATCTTATATTTGTTACTTAACATACATTGAAAGGTCTGACTTCTCTTCCTTGCTGGCTTTCTGAATGGGAAAAGCTGTTGTTAACATGTCTCGTGTGTCAGAGATCAGGCTGCTCATGATAGCTCATGAAGCTTTGAACGTATATAGTAATAGAGAGGAATGGCAAACTGTTATATTAATGTAGCTGAAGCACAAAAAGTGAAACTATTGACCTTGCCAGCTCTGCATTTGGGGCAAATGTTACTGCAGTGAACAGAGTAACTTTAGCTGCTGTTAAACAGAAGTTGTTTTGAATTTTGGTTTGTGCATTTTGCTCTGGTACAGATAAATGTGAAGGGCTGAGCAAATTGCTAAAGATAGTTGCAATTTTGCATGTCAAGACTTTTTTTTTGTGAAAACATTACTTGTGGACAAAGAGGCCAATAATGAAATAGAAGCAGAAATCATTTCCATGGGTTCCTAAGTCACTGAAAAAGTGTCTATTAATCAACTTCCTTTTCTGAAATAATGCTCTTTTAAATCAACAATCAAACAAAAAAAGCCTTTGCTATCGCTCTTGCCTGGCATGGAATTGGTATTCCCAAATTGGAACCAGCAGGTATCCAGTAGGTCATTCAGCACAGCACAGCTCCTGACCTCCCTCAGACAAAAGATCCTAAGACTTACAGTGGCTGCTACCTGGAGTATATATAAGACACTGCAAAAACATGTCAAGAGATGTTAATAAGGTTGTGTTGAGAGGTATGTATGAGCTACAGGGAGAAGCAAAGTGTTTAGCTGCTTTCCATTCCTTTCACCCAGATTCAGTATCAAAATCAGCCTTGCAGGGCAGTGTATAGGAAGACACAGCTTATCAATAAGCTGCTTCCTAGCTCGGAGATGCTATGTGCCTGCCCAAGGCCCCTACTTCATGGAAGAAACTGCTGCCCCATAGTTGGTTTACATGGCCTTTCCACGGTGTGCAGCATCACATTTGCTGAAGCAGCAGCTGCCCCAGCAGGGGATGAAGATACTGGGGGCGGAGGTGCCCAGACCCCACACTTGGCCAGCCAACTGTGGGTTTGTGTGGCTTGCATTGCTTGGGGCAGTCCAGAAACACTGTCCCTGCCTCTTCCACAAGTGAAAGCCTATGCAGCTGAGCCCTGTGCTGTTTCCCAGTCCCAGGCCAAGTCTCTGGGAGCAGTCTCCACTCAGCCCCAGGCACACGGGCTCCTCGGGCGCCGCGGCACAGGGAGCGTTCCGGGGAAGCCCGCGCCGTGACCATTAGTGCTGTGCTGGCAGCAGCCTCTGTGGATAACGAGAAGCCCTTCTGCCTCGCTGCTATTAAACTGCTGCCTTTTCACGAGAGGAATCCTGAATCTTTCCTCAAACCTAAACAAAAAAGTCAGCCTTTTATTCGTTTCATCATTATCTAGGGCTGCCACATTCAAATGATTCTCCAGCAGTCCCTTCATTTCCGAGTGCACACGTCGAGAAGGGATTGGAAGCCTTTTGATTAAGAATAAGAGGTGATGACACTACAACCAGTGCAGGGTTGTCATCATTACCATGTACCTGCACTTCCACAGAGCTCTCGCTCTGGGTTGCCTCTGATATAAAGCTGCTGTACTCTGTGCCCTAATTGAATGGAACTATTTTATAAACACGCATTCCCTGAATCCCAGAAAAGATCCTTTTAGAGGGGAAGATATGGGGAGGGTGGTGGGGAGGTGAGGAGCTAGATGGGCTCAGTTCCTGGCAGACCAATTTTGTCTGAAAAGAGATTTCTTTGTTCTCTGCAAAACTGCTTGTCGTCTACCAGCAGATATCGTGGGGTTTTATTCCCCTGCAAGTCAAATGAATGATCTGACCACCCACTTTTAATCCTGTGATTTTCTGCTTTTGGCCTGGATTACAAGTCACCTATGGCCACCTTTAGAGCGTAGCAGGCTCTAAGTTTACACAAGGCACCTAAGGGAAAAACATCCCTTCCTCCCTGGCCCTGTTTGTTAACTGTTCACATCTGATAATTTAACTGAGTGACTTGGTCACAGTAATGACCTTTTAGTAGCAGCACAGGGAGGAAACCTGCTGTCTACCCACCAGGATGCTCTCATGTGTCTCATGAGGTTGTATTCATGTTGCATCCTAAACCCACACTGCCGATCATGGGAGTGACACTCTGCAGAGACTTGTTAAGCAGCATCCCTCTTTTCAAGCACTCTGTGCTCACACTCTGGAATACCCACTGGTGATTTACTGGTTTCCAGGTTAACTTTTAAGTGCTGATTTTGACCCATATTCCTGTCCTGGCTATTTCTCTGTTCCCATGTGACACAACTGCAGCTGTAGCAGGTATAAGTGCTGTACCTGGGCCTCGAAGGATGCTGGGCCAGTGCCTTCATGCAAACTTGTCCCCCAGTTGCAGTTCAATAGTTAAACTAATTCTCTGCTATCTGTGTGTTTAAAGGTGAAAGGCTTTTATTGTTAAACAAGCTTTCCCTGGAGCCTACATTTTAGTAAGAATACTCTAAAACTGCTGTATGAAATTATATTAATAGACAACAAAATTACAGCCAATTCCTGGTACTATTTCAATAGCTGTGTATGAAATTTACTGCATAAGGGATGTTGAGTTAAAAGTGGTCAGAGAAGCTACTTTTATCTTGGCTTACATATAGCATTACATTTACACCTGAACACAGGGTGAATTATCATCCAGAGGAGTTGAGAAGGAATCTCTTTTCTCTGGGAATGGCAATTATATTTGATTAGGTACATGGGAGCTTTTTCCTCTCCTGGCCAAGGAGCTGAGGGCAGTGCTTTGAAGACACCCAGCCTCATGATCAAGGTGTAAAGCATAATGACAAATGTGAAGTTCCTGCAGGGTCAGAGTCGGCTACAATAGTTCAGGGGAGAGGGCATCGGACTGGGACTTAAGAGGCTTGACTTGACTGCCCTGTTCTTCCACTGGGCTGCAGGACAAATCACTTCCTTTCTGTGCCACAGTTTCCTTATCTGTGAAATGGTGGTAATGAGCCTTTCTTCTTCATTTCTCTTTGTAATCGCTCCAAGAGCTGCAGGTAAAACATGCTATACAAGCACTTGGTATTACCGTGTTTGATTTGTGGGATTTTTCTGTGTGATATCCTAACGCAAGCAGTTGTTCCAGATTTGCACACGTGAGCTCAAGGACTGTGGTGTTTGTCATCCTGCTGTTAACAGCTCTTCCCTGAAATCATTTGGATGTAAAGGTAGTACCCTGGGTTTGTTTTTGTTAGGATATCTGCAGCCTGCAATCTTAGTGCAACAGGATTTGTTAGTGAAGCATAGCCCTCAAACAAAAGCACCCAGAGGATGTGCCTTGTCAGATGCTCTTCTTTGCAGAACGAACCCCCAGGTCCTTTTGCCTCTGGTATCTGCTGGTCCCCTGCTGAGAGGCCTCCATGCCTGTGGTCATCAACAGTTTGCCAACATGATGAGGAGGAGGGGGAGGAAAAAAATCCCCTTGACATGTGTAGTAACCTAAGCCTCATTCCAAATGTGTTTGCTTAAGCATTGCTGAGGTTTCCCTTCTTCCCCTCCCCATCACTTCTCCCCTCAACCTGCATTTGTTTCAAGATGGGAGGAGGCTGCTGAAGGGGTGGGGGGGTTTCTGTGGCAGTACCTGCTGTGATCTGGGCACTCTTTGTTTGACAACGTGTGCAGAGTCCTGGCAACCATCTCCTCTTGCTAATGAAATACCTTGAGATGCTGAGTCCTAATTGTGAGGTGATACCCCACCGAGTGTCAGAGCAGGCAGGGTGTGCATGATGCTCTTTAGTTTGGGTCACTGGAAGTGATAGATGCAGGAGGATGGTAGATTAGTTCCTGCTGAAACCTGAGAAGCTGCCTGTGTTGGTGAGTGTCACCCAGTGCTCGGCAAATGCATTCAGACAAAATCACTGAGATCTTGGGTTTCAGGCCTAAGTGACCACAACAGGCACTCATAGTTCCTGCCTGTGGAACAAACATTTGCTGGACACATTTCAGCATAATAATACTTTGTGCAGCAAGCAATCTCTCACCACCCTGTGTCTCTCCTCAGTGTTGTGACAATCCAAAGGCTGCTCAGAACACAACTATGTCAATAGCTCTTAGAACAGTTTTATTAATAGGTTGCTTAACTTCCACTGACCAGATGTCAGGGTGCACTATTTCCTCGTTGAATGTGTTTTTATTTAACGTGCTGTTTTTCCCTATCTGTTCTGTGGAGCTGGGCAGTAGGGAACTAACAGGAGATGCAGGACATCTTTCCACTCTTATAATATACCAATAGTGCTTGGTGCTGTTGGTGACCTGAAATATAAAATAATTTGTCTAAGGACATGTTTCCTCTCCTCCACATGTCCAACTCATCTGCTGAACACCATATTGGAGTAGAAGCTGTACAATGTTGACCAGTGCTGTGGGATAAAAGATCTCGCTCTGATGCAATGAGATTTTTCAGTGGTAAATAGATTCCCAGGATGTCCAACAGAAAACACTGCTTGCAGAGCGAGGTCTGGAGCCAGGTCTCTTGACTCCTAGCCCAGTATGTCACCCGCAAAGGGATCTTGTTCCAGGGTTGCAGCTCCAGGATGCTACTACACTTTTATGCCAGAGGACTGCTTGGATTAAGGGGTGTGCTTTGTGAAAATGAAACCATGACTGTAGAACACTCATAACAAAGTGAGGACAGTGGACAGTACTATGCCTTCAAGGTTATGAATACTACAAAGAAGTGCTTCTCTTGCATTTTATTAGGCCTTCCTGCAGTATTTAACCCTCAAATCAAATTTCTTCTCCCATTTCCAAAATTTTTAGAGCTGACCATGAAATTAAGGATGTGTCAACTGGAAATAAGGAAGCACTTGACTTTGACACTAAAATTAATTAAACTGTTCTTACATTCATCTCTGCAGCATCTGTTCCACTTGTATGCAGAAATGCTGCTGTGTGCTACGGGGCCGTTTCATACTGGTGGAATTGGATGCTGTGATCAGCCATATGCTGATAAAATTATTCTTTTGTCAGCATGTCTGCCTGGAATTGCTTCAGGAGCTAGAAACATTCAAAGCAACAATGCTCAGTGCTGAGTGCTTAAGATTGCTGATGTGAAAGGGATTTTTGGTGTAGTTCCACACTCCACAGACACTTCATACCTCACAGGCTGGCAAGCCTGTTCCTGTGTAAGCAGCTAAAAATGGACTTCTAAAGCACTTCCATTTTGATACCAAACTTTGTTTTCTGAATGGGTTATAACTTATATTTGCAAAGCTCCATTAAACTCTAGTCCAGTTAAATCTAGTTTTGTTGCCACTTTGGGGGAGATTGGGTCAGACCCCACAGAAGCTGGGGCAGAAGAAAGCTGATGTAAAAACCCTGCTGACTGTGTCAGGTGGAAGGTATCAGTAATTAGGTTTATTTGTTGGATGGTCCTTTGTGACCTGTGTGTTGTTCGTGCAGCTTACACAGAGATCAATCCCAGGCACCCAAATCCATCAGAATATGAAAGGTTTGTGAGGCAAACAGAGCTGCATTCACACTCTGCCTTCCTCTGTGGTTTGCATCCAGAATTTGCAATGAATCCCTATTTCACAGTGCACAAAGAATATGAGATTTATCAGATGCTGGGAGGGGAACTGGAAAGAAGAAAAGTGGACCAGCCACTGCAGTGGTTTGTAGAGTAATGACAGAGGAACTGACTCAGTCCTGAGGTCATCTGCATTCCTCCCAGTGTGGCCAGCATTGCACATGATTAAAAAAAAAAAATCATGTGGCCCAATTCCACCCATGGGTCAAGACACCCTGATGATGAGCAGAGCCTCATCTGATTATCTGGGTAGTGTCCATATCACTAATCAGTCCCTGAATATGCACCTGAAACACAGCTCTTTTTTTTGCCTTTTTTTTTTTTTTAGGAAAAGTAGCCATTTAAAAATGGGTATTGTGCAGGAGAATTTTCATAGTTTCTGTTTACAGTTAAAAGCAATTCTCTTCAAGCCTTGAAAAGGATGTAATTATTTGCCTTTACAGTTAAAGCCATAAAAGCAGCGAGCTATTGTTGGATGCTCCTTGAAAACAAGCTATTGCTTTTGATGGCTGTGGTATCATTAATCAGTTAATTATTGTCACTAGTTTAGGATAAAAATGCCTAAGTAAACACTCTAAGGAATTAATCTGAACACTTTTGGGTGTTTTGCACGTGTTGAGTACTTGTTGGGGTTGTGCACAAGCACTGGGCGCTGGCTCAGCCTCAGCTCAAAGCCCTGAAATGTTGGCGCTTTGACTCCATCAGATGTCACCATGAGGTATTTGTCTGTCGGCAGTGGCCAGCTAAGTGATTAGCTGACACAGCTCCTCACTCCATGGGTCACTGGCAAAACAGACGGGCTCAAAAATTTCAGACATTTGTTCTAACTCCTCCTGCATGTCTTGCCTGCTTCATTCAGCTATCAGCTCACTTGTCTTGGGCAGGCAAAATAACACGTGTTGACACTTAAAACAAGCTGCTCAAAAATAGCCAGTCAGCCCACGGTGGGCAGAAATACTGAAATTTTTTTTGGAGGGGAATTTTTTTTGGCCTTCCTAGGGCTTTTTGCTGTGTCTGGTAGAAAGGAATGGAGAGGCAGCTCCATCTTGCATTCTGAGGACTGTGTGCGCCCACACTTCCACCAGAGCTACCTGATAACTACATTGTTTCCTGACTCTGGCCTCAATTTTGTGTCCTGATTTCACAGTGGTAGGAAAACCCACATTAGTCCACGAAGCTGGTTTTAAGAGACAGGTATAGCTTTTCTTGTCTCTAGAAGTGTATCTGACTCCACACTGAAATGGGGAATTTGTTTTCATCAAGTTGCATTTCAGGCTTGTCAAGCAGAACCTGTGTGAACTATAACAAAGGGAGAGTTTGGTGGTTTAAAAAAATAATAATGGTAATGTTCTAGGCCTATAGATAAGAAATATAAATGAGTGTTATGGTCGTGAGCTGTAACTAGCCATAAAAAAACTAATGCCCAAGGACAGTAATAGAAAATACCAAAGATCTATAGTGGAGCTGATAGGTTAAGAAAGGGACAGTCCTTTCTTGTTACAGCACAAGGAAAAAGCTGATCTGCTTTGCTTAATTAAAGTTGAATTTGGCCCTTAGGAGGGGTAAAAGTTGCTTTACATTTAACATTCAGTTTCTTTGAGAATTACCTCAGTGATGCTACACTGAATTTAAGGGCCTATTTTCTTGTATTGCCTCCCCTCCACTCAGTGCATATGATTCTCTCTTGAAGTGGTAATGGCCGGTGATGAAAGCTAAGGGTGGGCCCAAGGTGATCCTGAGGGCCAAAAAACTTGCCTAGATGGAGGAAGGTAAAGAGCAGTTTTCATGAGATATAAAAGAGGCAAGTGTGATTGAAAGTCGGGGGATATATTTAGATAGAACAGGATCGTGTCCTGCGTCTAGTTTCCATGGTGTCAAAGTCTTAGCTAAAACCTCGTATCATAAAAATAAAACTAGACAGACATGCACTGTTTTAATGTGTCAGAGGGGCAATAGGATTTGAAGATCTTGTCAACAGACAAAACAGACAAGTGTTATTCTTTTGTAGGAATCAGCACACAAAAGATACTACTCAGTTGACCACAAATACAAATGTTGAGAGAAACAAGTCAAAGAATGTTTTGTGCCATGTGTGTAAAGGACTTTATGTAACATACACTGGGCTTAAAGCACTCTGAGAAAGGCCCACATTCTCCTAATATTAAGGGTTTAACTTCAGGCCGAGAGGGAGCAAAGTTGTTCAGATCCTTAAAGCAAAATGTTCTGCTGTGTTGGTTGTGAGAAAAGGACATGCAGCATCCCACTGAGAAGCAAGGCAGAGGAAAATACATCTACCCCTCCTCCATGCAGACCCCCAGTCAATTTACCACTCTTTTTTCATGGATCTTAGCAAATATCAGTGGCTGAATTTCAACATACGCCTCTTTTTTTTTTTTTTCTTCTTCCCCCAGAAGATGTGAAAACCACAAAAATGCAGGAATATTTTATTCCTCTTTTTTCAAACCTGAAGAAGAGAAAATTGATCAGAGGACACATTGCTGCTTAGTTCCATGTGTCTGTGAGCATGGTTGAAAGCAAAGATGGCCTTATTTTGAGGAAACTCTTGTGTGCACAGTGCAGTATTTTAGCAGTGCTGTCCTCAAGACTACTGAAGTTACACAAGTCTAGGGAAGCCAGCGACTCTGCAGTAACAAGCTGTGGCTTTGCACTCGGGCTAATTACTGCTGAAGTCCAAGGGAGCCGGATTATTTCCTGCCAGAAAGTGCTTGAGCTGCAGCCGAATGAATTCTGTGTGCAAAACCATTTGTGTGAGTTTTACTGTTTTCCATCCTGAATCCTGAATCTGAGGCAGAGCAGAAATTAAGCAATTTGCCAGAGGCTGAAGAGAGGCACGGACTACAAGGGGAGAGGGGTGGGGCTGGTGACTCCCAAGACACATTCATCACTTGGCAGATTGTGCTGTCCTACCAGCATGCACTGCAAGGAAAATTAACTACCTAAATGAGATGATTTTGAAAGGACTTTTTTTAGCATCTCCCTCTGCTGTTTTTTTGGTAGAAGAAAATATGGGAAGTTAGCCAAAACTGTGTTCCTGTAATGGCCAAATGCTATTCAAGCACCATTACTAATGAGAGCAGGATTTGGCCCTCTGTTCACCCTGTGCTCTTCTCTCTGCTCTATAATACGTGATGGTGGATCAGGTGTTACTCATCACTGCTCAGAAAACAGGAGAGGCATATTCACAAGAGAAGCTCTAAAACTCATTGAATTCACTGTTAATTAGGGAGAGGAGAGAAACCTGTGCCTAACACTCTTGCTGAATTCTTGCAAGAAAAAGTCCAGCCTCAAGTATATTTAAATTTTTACTGCCAAGTTAAACCCTTGCACAAAAAAAAAAAAAAAAAACCTTACAATGGAAATGCTGACAGGTCCTTAACTATAGTAGCAGTAGCAGTCTCTGCTGTAATAAAGATGTTGCATGTTATCAATAATCCTCTTTTTGCCTGAATCCCTGTCTTTCTGAAGAGAAAGGGCTTACTGACTGGGCAAATCTATTTATAAATTTTGTCTTGGCACAAGAGGAGCATATCGACAATGCAGTGGAGATCTGGGGAGGCAGCTGGCCTGACTGCACGCAAGCAGCAAGCTGAGTGTCAAAGCAGGGCACTTAAATTTTCTCTCATTCCTCTAAAAGAGGGAGTGGGAGGAATTAGGAAGGGGGGAAAAAAGCTTTCCTTTGAACGAGGCAGGGTCAGAGGAGCTACAAAAGATTGAGTAAACTGTCACCCTTGGCTCACTGAAGAGCTTTGAAGGGCTTTCACAAGCTGCTCACCAGTGGACAGAGTCATCTGAACTGGGAGCCAGAGTGTGCGTGTATTTATGCCCCGTGCTGAGGCACGTGTGCCACAGCAGCCCTGGCTGATAAGGACAGCTCTTCCTGCAGTTTGATGACAATTTGCTTTGAATAAAACAATGGAGGGATAAATCTGGAAGGGAAAGAGATAAGATCTTGAGGACTTACTTTATTCCATCTCTGTGTCATTTTAGAAAGGTGTTTTTCTTTGGATATGCTATGGTGGATTTTACATCTGTTCACTCCTAAGCAAAGGCTTGCAGAGAAGATGATGGACTTATTTAATCAATAAAACCAGCTAACAAAAAAAATTTGAAGTCCTGTCCTTTACCCTCTTTTCACATTAGTAATAGTGTAGTAAAATTGGACTTTTTCCGTTCAAATGGTAAGAAATAGAGATGGCAGTACTCCTTAATGTTCCTGTACACCTGCAGCCATGCAATACCAAATATTGTCCTATTTTCCCAGGACTTAGGCCCATTCCAGTGTGATAGAGAATAAAGCCACTTAGATATTTACTAAGTGACCGTTTTCCTGTGAGAATCAAAGCTCTGTGAGTTTATTCGTTCTCCTTTCTGCCATTATGAATGGTTTTGAAAATCCCACTCTGAATGTATATGGCTGTCCTCTATTACATGGATGTCAAATTTCCCTCTTCTTATACCCAAAAGCTAAAGTTTACTCAAAGCAAAGAACAGCAAGGATCACATTGCTCTCGTCAAAATAGCTTACAACATGCAACCAATAAGTAGGTCACTTATCTGAATGGGATACTGTATAAGTAGCATGTTTGCCACAAGAGACTTATGAGCGAGTCCCCTACGGTGCACATATAATAGTCTGTCAGTCTGATTCAATTCCCACAGATGTTTCAACTAGACCTTGGTTTAAATGGGGCTGGATCAAGGGGTGTGCATCACGTATGAACTGTGGATGGGCCTTTTTCCACGAGGCCTGACTGAAGTCGCTGGGGATGTCACAAAAGGCCAAAATTGATTGTATAACTTTTTTCAGTCTTCACAAACTACTTGAATGATCCAGACATATTCCTGCAGAAAATGCAGGGGAGGAGAATAATGCACATGGCAGCGTTAGCTTGGGGCATCGATGAACTGTTCAAATCTTGCAGATGACCTGACTCTGACCCTCTTAGCAACTAAAGAATTTCTTTTAGGTTTGTCTTCATTCTCTGCTGGCTTTGGAAGAATTGCTCAAAGTTAGGAGGAAAATGATAGAGACAAAATTCCCAACTAAAGCAGAGGAATTCTGAAAATCTTGCTGGAGAAGCTGTAATTTGGGGAATTGTCTGCTGACTGCTTTTGCTAATGGAGCACATTACATCCAACAGCAATAGTTTGGGAAAGGAGTTGTGATTCCAGGCTTGGAGCTGCTGAAATTCTCTTCTAGTGCTGTGTGTTTCAGCAGCACTAGAAGAAAATCTCCCTCTCTGTGCAGTGAAATTCCGTGTAGGGAAGAGCATGACCCGATGTGTCTAAGTTTAAATTTTGACATGGCTTACGTGGAAGATAACCTTTGACTGCAAGGGCCCAGGAAAGCGCTCACTGCAGGAATCATCCAGCTGAAATCTCAGTGACGAGTTTGCTTCCCTCGGAGTTTTGAAGACTGTGACTATAATTAGGAGGTGCCTCTGATGGATTCCACCAACACCTCTTCTCCAGAAGGACAGAAGTCAGACTTGTGTGGCTAGTGGGAGATCAAGTGTGAAAGCCAGGACTCCAACTGTATTGCACTGGAAAACCACAAAGAAGGGGTCAGCATCATCATTAATTTCAAACTATTTAAAGTACTGATAACAAGACACAAAGAAAGAATTGGCACTGAGAAAAGATTGTTCTTCAAAGACAAGTTAGTTCTTCTGCAGTTCTCATTACAGGAATTGCCTTGCTTTGGGGAACTGTTCTTCAGTGGTAGAGTACAACATTTTTAAGTGACTTTAAAAAACACAATATCAGGAAAAAAACCGGCTCTCTTTGCCCTTTGCCTAACTGCATATGTTCAAAGTCTGGTGGGTCAGTCTAGGGCAGAAGAGTTGAGCAGTGAACAGAACTGAGCAAGAGCAGACTGCTGGACTGGACACTACAACCACCTGTTATTTTGTAAGGGAGAGGAGATGCCTCTGGATTTATTGCCCTGGGCATAGCATCCAGAGTCACCTGATTTCAAGGAACATAGAAAGGAAGAAAAAAGTTGTGCCTTATTAGATGCTTCATAAACACCTTCCTGATTCTACTCTCACTCCTCACCTTGATGTTGCTCTCCATACAGGCAGCACAGGTTTTACACAGGTCTACCTTCTGCCCTCGGTATTTGCGCAAAATTTCAGTGCTCAAAAATATGCTCAAACCAACTGTTCTGGTTAAGGTGTAAAATTAATTGTGATCATCACTCATGCCTGGACCAAGCTACTTCCATTTAAATCTCAGTACAGGAACCCTGGGTGCCACCATCACACATTATGTGTGTGTGGTGTGTCACAGAGAAGGAATGTAAGACCAAGACCTTCATTAGATGGCAGATTTCCACATTAAAATGAACATTAGCAATTTCAGCCTCAAAAACACTTCTTCTGAAAACAGTTAAATGGCATTGAGAGCAATAAAGTATTAATCATTAGTAAGAAGGTAAAATCATTTCCCAAGGGGCATCTTGTGGTGCTACAGCTTTGCCTTATGCACAGTTTCCTATCTCACACTTCCTTCCTCATTAGGTTGGCATTGGGATAAAAGAGCAGAATGGGTCAGGAGGTCCTGTTGCAAGTAATTAGAGAGTTGCTTCTTTTATCTAAATGTACCTTGTTAAAGTATATCAGTGTCAGCCAGGTTAATTGGAACTTTAATACATAATTGATGCTAATTTATGGTCGTTTTTGTTCCAGGATGCTGATGCAAACCCCAAAGTCAGGATACAGTTTTCTTGTTATTAATTATATACTGAAAACCAATATCCCATTGGAAGGAGACCTACAATTTATTACGTTCTATAGATTTTATGCCCCAAAACCCCGTGGCTCACTTTTTTCATGTTTTTTTTTAAATGCTCCTATTTAGCCTCAACAAAAAAAAAGTAAATGTTTATTTCTCTTTTCATCCATCAACTTACTCAATGGAAATGTTCCACAACTGTGCTGCTGTAAGGAGGGAAGGACTCCAACTCTGTAGCTGAACTATTGTTCCCAAAAAATGCTTTTCCTCCTCAAATTGACAAAATATCCGTGAAGAAAGACGTAAATGCTATTGCTGCATTTTAATTAATTTTAAAAGTGAAGTCAGGGCTGTGCATTGGTGGATGCTATGAGAAGGAAACACCTAGAAACAGCGAATGAGAGCCAAGTGCCCTGAACCTTTGAAGCACATGGATTTCCCTGTCTGAGGTTTGGACCGCCCATGGGATGGGGGTAGCAGCTTTCCCTCAACAGCATTATTTAGTGTGGTTGGAGAACTGAGATTTTCATGGTGATGTTTCATCTGAGGCACCTGGGAGCCTTTTTCCCTCATCACTGCAGTGACCAGGAAGTACAACAGGGGGGGTGTGGGTCAGCCTGCAGATGCCATGTAAGATATGGAGCTGCTTAAGAAAATCACAGGAGGTGTAGGGTGGCCAGACCACGCATTTTCTTCATACTTCGCACATCTCAGATTCAATGTCTGTGGGCTCTCAGTACTTGTGCAGGCAAAACGTGACGGATACTTTTCCCTCTTGTCAGTTTATCTGAGATTTTAATCAGATTTTCTCTAAAGAGGGTTCTTGTAGCATCTAAGTACAGCAGGGATTGCACAGATAATATGCTGTTATCAGATGTCCCTGCTTAGACATCTCCAAAAATAATGTTGTTTCTGGGGTTAATGATGGTCCTGGAAGTTCACCTGCTCCTTTATGCTGTCAGATATTTGAACTGGTTAGATCTGTGTACAACTGGTTCCTCCTTTAATTTGTTCCTCCGTTCATTTTGTTCTCTGGAAACCAGATGTGGCATAACATGATAACATACCTGTTGTGGGTTATGCTGGAACATGACACAACATGTGTCAAGTTTCTTTTGAGCCTTTCTGAGATCAGGTATCAGTCAAAAGGAGGTCATTTTAATTATCAATGATTAATTAATTAGATGATTGTTGGACAGATGAATCCAAAGATTACATAGCACTCTTAATCAGTGTCTGTAACCTAGAAGAAAAATGAAGATTGTTAAGATGAAAGAATGGAAAGATTGCTGCTCAAAATGTCAGTTATTTGTGTGACGTTCATGTAGCATTTTAAAAGTAATGAGGTGAAGTAGCATCTCCCAGTACAACCTCATGAACAGCGGCAAATAATTAGGAATCACACTGCATTTCAGAAATTACCTCTTGATTTAAATATATTCCTACCCCATTTTGGTTTTCAGATGTCCAAACTGAACTATTTTTGTCCATGTTATTTAGGGATTTGAGTGCTGTGCAGAGCCAGGCTGTGCCAACAGTCCTTGCCCAGTTATTCCATGTGGATCCTCCTGCTGATGCTG
Organism: Oriolus oriolus; assembly: GCA_013400235.1. Lineage (NCBI taxonomy): Eukaryota > Metazoa > Chordata > Aves > Passeriformes > Corvidae > Oriolus > Oriolus oriolus. The sequence continues at coordinate 2,888,230 of VXBT01006740.1, forward strand.
CTGGCTGGGATGGCTGGGAACCTCCAGGGTAAAGTGATCCTGATCAAATTGAAGGCAGCACTGATCACAGAAAGTGAGGTGCAGACATTGGAATGGGGATGGTTTAGCAGCATAAAAATCCTTTTGGTCGGATCTGCTGTTTTTAACAATGCCTTGTGTGTTCCACAGCTCCATAAATGCTGAGGCCCTGAGGGCACTGGTGCTCCTTGCTGGCCCTGAGCTGGCCAGTGACCAGTTCAGCCCAGTCACGTACACAGCTCAAGCACTCCTGTGCCCAGTACTGTACACAATCCAAAGTGTGGCCAAACGTTGGTACAAGAGCATTGCCTTTGAAAGGACAGTGTTTTGGAGACCAGTTCACCCAGGGAGGAGCTCAGGGGACGTTAGCACTTTGCTTCCTTTGGTATTTCACTGGTGTAGCATTTGCCTTTGCTGCACGTGAAATGACCACATCATAGACAAAGGTCCACCAGTCATGGTGCAATTCACAATGTGAGGGAGAAGAGGAAAGTCTGGAGGCCAGTCCATGTTTTCCATCAGCAGCAGGAAAATACAGAGGCACCACTGAGCTCCAGCTGCTGCAAAGGGATGAGGAGTTAGGAACTTTCAGTAACAAAATTGTATTTGTGAGTGCCCAGTCAACACAAATTGTGGCAAACAGGACAGAAGGTTTGGGAATTTGATCAGGTTCAGTGTTGCCTGGATGGCTCCATGGGCCAGTGTTTAATATGCCAATTTCCATGTGTCTATAACAACTCAAATTTCCTTGCACTCAATGCTCTTTGTGTGCCGGGCTGTACAAGGTAAATCTCTTCACAAAGTTTTGGGATCTCGACTGGTTCTCGTAACTCACATGATGCTGCACTGTAACTTGCTGTGTAGTACTTCAAATATGGCACAGACTGGGTGGTCTTGGCAAATTAGAAGTGCAGCTCAGCATTTGGGGGGTTTTATTTAAGGAGTAACTTGAGTATCTAGCAGCATACTTTCCAAAGATGGTGAGACTGAGACAAACACCATTAAAAACTGAAGCAATCTTGAGGCTATAAGGGTTGCATGAAAATCTCCCTTGGCTTTTTATCCCCTTATTCTTTCCTGTCCGAGGATTTCACAAGAGAGGACTGAGTGGAATCGATTAACCTCACAGAAACTCCAGCAAGACTTAATATTCTCAAAGGAAGGTCACCAGGTTTCAGCTTGTGCCAGCACTCACTGTCCCGAGGTATTGAAGGCTGGGGAGCTGGAAGTGAACCCTGGTCTCCAGCAAAAGAACTGCAGAAATGTGCCAAGCAATTTGAATAGAAATTGATGTGGCAGTAATTTTTTTTTCCTTTTTTTCATTTTTTTTTTTTTTTTTTTTTGGAAGTTGCTCCTATTTTCAGGACTGTGCTCACCTCAGAAAGGAGGCTGGGGAATAAGGGAATAATGCTTCACATGGCCGATTGTCATTTTGTGGCACAAAATAAACAGAATGGGGAAGGCAGCAAGTGCATTAGGGCAGGAGAAATAAAGAAGCATTTCTAACCTCTCACAGCAATAGGCAGCAGGGCACATAATGAGCTCTGCTGCACTTGTGTGAACTAAGGGAGGTTGTTCTTTCCCACCTCCCTCCTGATGGCACATCTACTCGTGCCCTGTGGAGAGCAGTCAGCCAGGGTTAGCAGCAGATAACCCTGTCTTATTAAGTGGAGGGTCTGATTTTAGTGGTTTCTTATTGGATTTGATTGGAGGATTTTATTTTCCCTAATGAGTGGCTAAGTAATGTTCTGGCCATCAACTTGGAGTTGGCTGGGGTTTTTCCAAAGTTGGGATAGAAAGTGTCCCTTATCTTCACTGTAGCTGCAGCTGCTCAGGTGAGGAGCCAGAGCTGGAGTAAATAGCCCTTTAGAAAAACAAACCTCCTTTTTTCCTGTAAATGCTGGCAGTAATTATAAACAAGTGAATCATGAGTTCTCTGGAATACCCATAGCTTTGCATCTGTACAGGCACAGGCTTGGCATGGCAGACAGGCTAGTGGTGGGAATTCCCTTCCTCTCAGACATTTCTCAGCTCTTTCTGAGACTGCCTGCTTGCCCCTGCTGCTTTCTGCACTATATGTACTGATTTGCATTAACTGAATAATGATAACGAATATATTATTGACTTGTGAGTCTCTTCAAGACAAATAACATGCCAAAAGTATCTCAAAGTCACCTGTTTCTAAACAGTCCCCCAAAGAAGTCCATAGGTTTGTATTTTTAATTTTTTGTAGGAAGAGACTGTAGAAAACAAGGTATTTCACTTCTTAATAAACAGTTAACTCCAGCAGTGACTGAACAAAACTGGCTAATCAGAGCTCCCTCAGGAGGGCCAGCAAAATTGGGAAGGGTACCACTACTCATACCAGAAGAGCAGCTTTTACAGCTTCATCACCTGCTAGAAACACTTAAACTGAGAAATACTCTCCTGCCTGGTCCCCAGCCACAGCAGCAGCCCTTCCCAACCATCACTGCCTTTGGAGGTCCTTACAGGTTTTGATTTTTTTGCCTCAGGGGACACTTAAATTCGGAGGCTGTGCTTGCCACGAAGCAGATGCTGTTCCCTGGGGGGTTTTGCTGCTTGGTGTTTAAATCACACTGCCATTGCAAAACAATCAGGTTTTTGGTTTTTTGTGGGGTTTTTTTTGGTGGTATTTTCCTGGGCACAAGAGTCCAGGGGTGTTTCTGCTGAACTGCCCTGCTTTCCTGTTGCGATGTTTTGGCACTAAGGGGCACTGATTGCACTGATGATGCTGCAGGAATCCGAAGCTGCCGTGTGACAGGGTGATGTGCGCCTCGGCAAACACCGCCTTTGTGACTGAAATATTCCGGTGTTATACAGCACCCCTTCAAAGCCAGCCACATTAAATCACTGGAGGTACTTTATTTCAGACGTGTGTTTCTGTTGTAAGCTGTACGTGGTGCGTAGCTACGTTTTTAAAATCTCAGCCTTCAAAAATTGATGAGCAGGACTGGGGATTTATTGAGCCTCTCTTGACAAGCTTAGGCTGTAAGTACTTTTTACACCAATTACAGAGTTCGGCTTGAAAATACAAAATATCTTGAAGACATTCCCGAGAAATACCCAGTGAAATGGTGCATATCTCAAATTTTCTCAAGGTGTGCCCAGTTTCCCAAAGACTTTGTAGCCGCTGTGTTGCAAACCTAAAGTGAAGGAGCAGATTTACATTTCGCAAATGACCCTGTAAATGCCCTATTAATTCCCTGTGCCTGGTTAGCGCAGGAGGGAAGAGAACGGGTTTGGTGACATTTGAAGCGGGAGGCAGAGCCGAGCTCTGAGCCTGGAGCTCCCTTTAGCGACCGCGGCGGGCAGCGCACGGCTGCGGCTCCCGCATCCAACCCGGCTCCCACCCGGGAACTGCTCGCAGAAATCCCGGTTCTCAGCAGTGTTGACACGAATCGTAAAAGGAATCTCACTTTGAGACGGGGATAGATGCCAGCGCTCCCAATTCCCGCCTGGTAACAGAAGAGCAGCCGGTCCTTCATTTAAAACACTGGCGAGCAAAAGGCCGGACTCCTTCACAGGCTGCAAGTCTGGACTTGAACCCCGCAGCTGAGCTGGCTCTCCTGCTTGATTTAGAAAGCAAGTGCTTCTTTAATGCCATGCTCTGAGAGCTGGGACTGGTGGGACTTGAAATGACTTTTTCCTTCTCTGGTCCATGGGTTACAAAAACAAGTGCGCTGTTGTTAACTGCGGGCTCCAGCCAAGGGCAATGGAAGACCTCAGGACCCAAGACTTTATCTGTGGGGAGTAAAAGAGGCCAGATGGCCTCTTCTGCCCATCAAAAGCAAAAGACAGGGAAGGAATAGTCTCCTCTCTCCACTGAGTGTGAATTTCCCTGTCACTACAAGGACACCCCGTGGGACTCTCACATCTCAAGTGCTGAGTGTGTGACTTGCTGGTTTCACCTTCCCTCTCCCCTCCTGCTGAGGTGGCTGCACCTTGGGCATTCGGAGCACTGTATCCTATGGTCTCTTTCCCCCTTTTTGACCCCATGGGCAGACTGTGCTGTTTTCTCTGGAAAAGCAGGTTCTGGTGGTTTTCTCTGGCCTGTGAGCTCTGCTTCCCTGAGCCCCTGCTTCAGGAATGGAAGCTATCAAGCCCCTCCTGTACCCCAAGGCTGTGGATATGGTGAGGTGGGGCAGATAACAGGTTTGTACTCCAGCCTGTTCCCAGCAACTTGTGTACATTGTCCTTGAATCCTTGAGGTTGATGATGTAGGGTGCTTTTGTTGTAGCCCTGCAATCTATGGCATCACAAATTTTCAAGGAAGTAATCTATAGCTTTGATGATAAATATTCAGAGGGCACTGATAAGTCTCTTCCCTAAAAATATATCTTTATAAGGAGTGTCTAAGTCCAGTCTCCCTATCCATTCAGTACAGATAAACGAAAACCAGTGGTCTGCATTGCTGGCAGCTTATACTGAATTTAGACTGATGGCCTGGATGTGAAATGTTTGATGTCAGTATCAACTGGTTGTCTGGTCTGCAAAAGCTTTTCTTAGTCCTCTGCAGAGATATTAGCGTAAAAATGCTAATTTGAACCCCCTATATTATAGGATTTGGTGTGTTTCAGAAGAACATAAAGAATGAATGACTTCCTCAGGAACAGGAGCCAGTGCCTAGCTTTGGAGCAGAATCTAAACTTCCTAAATTCTGGGAGTGGTGAGATCTGGAAGTGAAGCTCGGCTTCCAGCACACTTCAGGGAAGACAAGTTGCATGGGGTAGTACATTCAACAAACGGGCAGGAAATCAGCAGCAGGTCTAATTGGTGACTTTGAAAGATGAGCAGCTGGCAGGAGAGAGCGAGGGATAGGACCTTGACAACGTTGCAACTTTCCATAAACTTGTTTTGTTTAATTCCACGATTTTGAACATATGGTCCATCAACTTCTCACAAGCATTTAAATTTCATTTCCTAGAGCAACTGACAGATAGTTATTAATGCAGGATGGTGGGAGGTGCGTTCACAAATCCGTTTATCAGATAATGGGATTAACACGAATACCTCCCGAGCACTGCTGTAGAAACTTACTTCTAAATCTACATATTCAGCGACTACAGCAGCCACATTACAGCACAATAAATGAAAGTGCTGGACAAGCGTTTTAAGGCCTTCTCTCCCAGTTCTGATAATAAAGCAGCAGCCCAAGACAGGGACAAACTCTCTTGTTACTGAGTGGGTTGGAGGATGTGAGCTCCTCCACTACTGATAAAGTAAAACAAAGGCAGAGGAGATTGCAGCTGTGTTTGAAGCAGAAAAGAGCAGCACCCAAACACTGAAGGATGCTGTCCTGGCTGTACTGGCACCTGCTTTGCTTCTTATTTCAGCAGGAGACAGAACAGGCACAGGCAGAAGAGGAAAGATGCAGATGATTTAAAGATAAGACCAGACCTAAACTGTCCTATATGTCTGGCCATTCCACAGCCTGTCTCTGCATGCACTGGAGTATTAAGACTTTTTGTGGTTTCATATCTTATCCCACACAAATTCTAGGCTTTGGGGTTTTTTTCCTACTTTCTCCCATATTCTTCATATTTAACTGCTTTTTTAATACATAAATTGGGGTTTGAGGTGTTCCTTCTCTGCGGAACAGTGTCATGTCTAGAAACAGTTCTTTGTGTTTAGAATACGATGAACCACTGCATTTTTACTATTGCAAGCATTTTAGTTTCATTGTAGAACAAACGTACAGGAAAATGCATCAGAGGTTCTCTATGTGAATAAGTGGAACAATGTTCTGTTCTACAGGGAGAAGTACCTTACTTAGAGTGAACTTCTGTGTTACATTTGGCCTGCCACAAAGCTTCTAAAAATTATTTCCATGGGCAAATACGGTTTAATTCAAGCATTACCATTTTCTCTCTTTAAAAAAAATCCTTGAATGGAAAAATACTATGGTGGGGTTTATATCAGGAAAAGAATGGCAAGTTTCTCATTATCTTTGCTGGTAGAGACTTGAACAAAACTAAAGCTGACACTGTGAACCTCTAAGTGTTGTCAACACAACCTGTGGCTTTGTAGCACTGGCCTTTACAGTTCTCTCTCTGCTTGTTTCATTTTTGCAAAGCAGAGATGAAGGAGCAGTTTCAACACGCAGAGAGCATTCACCATTTGCAGAATGAGGTGGTTTCTAAGAGATGCTGCTTCCTGCATATGCGTCACCTGGTTTTGGTAAGAAAGCCCTGTTGAAATTTCCCCTCCCCTCCTTACTGCCCTGCTGCAGTTCCTGCCCCAGCCCCGTGGTGCTGATGGTGCTGGTGGGGTGGGCAGGGGTGGAGAAGACTTGCCTTACCTTGACTTTGCAGCTGAAGGCAGCATATCCAGCATCCCCTAAGTGCACTGCTCTCACAGTGCTTGTGTTAATGTCCACCTGCTGAAAAACATGCACAAATTTAAAGATTAGCAATAACACAGCAAAGTATATTGTGAGATAGGATATGGAGTTTTATGGAGGAAAAGGATTAGTAGATATTGCAAAAAGCTTCTGCGGTAAAAGAAGTGCTGAGATTTTAATAACCTGAGGTATTAAGTTTTTATCTCCATTTTTCTAAAGCTCTGCATCAAGGTTTTTTGGAGGCATAGGGAGGATTTACACACATGCATCATCTATTAAAAGAACCCTGAAGTCAACCAGAAACTCCAGGCATCTTGAGACAAATCAAGCTCAAACTTAGTGGTTCTTCTCATCATACAAGTCCAGGGTGCAGGGACAGGGTCACTGTTCTGTTTTGCCTCCTAACCTTCGAAGGACAAGGTAGGTTGGATCTGTGTGATCCCAGCACACACATTTCTCCCTTTGTACAAGTAGAACATTGAAGCCGTTTACTCTTCACACTCATGGAAGTAAGCCTGTGTCACTGCAGGTGAAAGGGGGCTTTTCTACCCTGTTCTGATACAGGACCATGGAGCTAAATGAACGAAAGCTTTTCGTTAACTCTCTCTGGTTGCACTAGCATGGTCAGCCTGTGCCAGCCAGCACATGGTCTCTGATAGGGGAGTGCTGTAAGCAACAGCAAGAGCATGTGAGAAGCTCAAGGTGGATATGGCAGGAGCAAGGGAGAATAAAATATATGTGCAGGAAGTTTAAATCCTTAAGTCCCAGTAGGTAGTCAGGTTTTTTTTCCTTTTTTCCTGGCCCTACCTTATTTTCTCAGTTATGATTACACCCTGACTCCCTTCGAAAGAGAAAAGAGAACGTTCCCTCCCAGGGAATCGAGTCCATACCCCGGACTTAGTGTTTCCTTAGTGCATATCACTCCCAACAACAGTGTGTCCAAATCTGACCTTACAGGGATTTATTTTCCACTAGATGGAGCTTGAGTATCTCCTCACCACACATCCCTGCAGCTCCCTGCATCCACGCTCTGCCCAGGAGCAGCAGCATCCAGCAGTGCAGTTATGGCTCTTGGCCTGCACTGTTGGCATCGTTCTTGCCACACCATATCATTAATAATGCATTTCTTTTCCTCCACTGAAAACCACGAATTATTTCTTAGTGGAAGGCCAGAGACCCCACGAGCTAATTCCTTGTGGGAGGATTCCTGAAGTCTCACACTTGTTTGCAGAGCAGCATCATGTCCTCCAGATAATCTGAGTGCTTTTATTTTGGAAGTCTTCGGTGTAGCTGTGTTTCATCATAAGCTTTGGGCTTTATGGTTTGGGAGAGTAACTTCCAAAATCCAGCTGGACTCTGTTCTGGTTCAGGGCCATTTGATGGCCATTGTCTGAACCAACAGACCTGTAGTGACGATGGTGTGGGGAGAAGGAGCCAGTGGGCTGGTCAGGCTGGGCTGTATATTGGCTCTGAAGGTCAGTTACAGAAGGTTCATGTCTAAAATTCACTGCAAATGGTTCTAGAGAGATATGAAAACTATTCTGCGAGGGGCTCTGTGAAGACCAGATAATCATTGGAATTTCATTGAAGCCTGAGAGGAATGAGGAGTTTAATTGTGTTTCCTGAAAAAAAAAATCTGATTTCCCAGTCCACAAAAAAAAAATTAAAAACCCAACCCTTTCCTTGTATCTTCTGAAAATCAGCAGTAAGCCTGCTGGGTAATTTTCTGAGGTTTTAATACTGTGTATGTGCCCTTCTCAACCCACACATATGCTAATTTCAACTGCTTTTATACTGTGTATTCCACAAGCAAAGTCTTCGAGCTCTGTGAATGGAAAAGAAGTTTCTGTTATCGGGGGAGGAGGGAACTACCAGCTGCAGAAAGAATTCAGTGCTCAGGGGAATAAAACTTAAAGTGAAGTTGCTGATTTCCTTGGACCTGGGACTCTACATCTCTGAGGAGATGATATAAATCAGTCTTTTAAACCAGCTCACAGAGGTCAAAAATGGTCATCTCCTAAGTATTGCTTCCCTATACAGTTAGGAAATATTGTTATTAATCTGCATCTGTATTATCTGTGACATAAAACTGAGGGCAAGTAATTTTCAGCAGTGCTGACTGAACACCTGGAGCAGGACTGACATCACCTTGGTGGCTCATGTGAGGCCGTACAGAATGTAGTATGAATAGACTGAAATGTCTTGGAAATCACAGCAATACCAATAGGAAGTGTGCATAAACACGGGGCACGCTGAGCAAGCAGGATTCCTTAGGGAAACATCACATAGTAATATTATTTCCAGGCTATTTTTTTTAAATTGATACTTTAGCTGCCAGACAATTTATCAGCTGAAAAATTCAAGATGCTCCTTAAACTGAATTTTGCTGATCATCATTAAACTTGGTTGAAGAGGTGTTTTCCCTTCTCCTGAACAGGAAAGTTGGAAGCTTGCTCTTTAAATAGCAGTTGTTCTGCTACGAGTGAAGATTTTGGCCAAAATTACACCGGTTATCTTTGAAAGCCCAGGCAGGTCTGGGGTCTGACAAGCTGCTCAGCTCGGAGCCTTCCCGAGGCACTGGCACAGCTCCACGTGGGTGGCAGTTTTCTGACTCCCCTTGCAAAGTGCTTTACTGTGCTCGAGCCCCAAATGATCAGTCGACTGTGCACTGTCTGCCCCAGAGAAGGGTGTCCCTGTAAATGGCTCCTGCTGCATTAGCTCCCCCAAAATACTGATTACAGGGGTAAACAGTGTATGCTGGGAACTACCCAAAGTGATGGGTGAGCTTTTTGGAGCCTGACTCTGTTTGCACGCTTCAGTCACAAAAGGCATCGCCCTTTTTTCTCCTCTTGTTCTCTAGCTATTTTGAAAGTTGTTGGGTTTCCAGAGATAATGGTGACATTGTTTGCTTGCCAGTCAGCTGATTGGCCATTGTACTTTTAAATCACAGGGATTTAAACTAATGCTCTCTAACTGTTCCAGAAAAAATGTAACTTTACAACTGGGCTCAGATAGTGGCAGAGAGCAATGCCACTCACTGTTGCTGGAGAGCTGCTTTCAAAATGGTCTGTGGCTGCAGTGGGGGAAAAATGTTGACTGGCAGCTGGTAATGTAATGATCCAGCTGATGTTTGGATGATGCTGTTATAGCTGGTTTGTCAAGGGCACCTGAAGATTCAGCTATTGCACTGGAAAAGCAATGGAAAAGTTATCCTGGGAGCGCTCAGAAAGTGATATATAACCATTTCAGGGTCATCCCTGCAGCGTGGCTTTGCATTTCCAATAAGCGTTTCTGAAGGGAAAAGCACGTGGATGATACTGCTTGACTTTGGTGTTTCCAAAGGCCGCTCAGTGGGTTGGTTGCCAGGTCAAGGCTGAGGCTGGCTGTATGAGTTAAGCCTCTGTGAGTCCTGTCTGAAAGCTGGGGAGACAAGTACATTTAGGGCTGAAATCAGAAAAAGTCCAAGATGTGTTCAAAGGGAGGTAAGAAGTCTGTCACAAACCCAGAACACGTCCTCCCAGCGGAGCACAGGAGCTGTCAGACACACATTTCCAATCTGACTATTTACTGCATTCTCACACTCCAGGCTTTTTTATTTGTATTCACAGAGAGGGACAGAGAAGGGTACTTCTGCTTTCAAATGAGGCTAGAGCAGGAGAGTAGAAGAGTGTACCTAGTGCTCCTTTTTATCTGGCATCCTTCCACCTGCCTGCCTGCAGTAATAATGCCCACAGGGATTTGCACCTCTCAGCTGGAGCAGGAGAAGTTCTCCAAGCCCAGGGAGGAGGCTCACCGTTTCAGAAAACACCAGAAATAAAACTGCCAGGCTCAGGGGAGCGCAGATCAGAGACACAGGTTTGAAGAGTTAGAAGGAGGGGAGCAATTAACCTGTGGGGATTAAGGATCCAGCTACAGGGCAACAGCAGTGCTAAGGATGAACGTGGAAGTCAGGGAGAGTAGCCAAAGCCACATAGCAGGTTCTTGGGTGCCGGGCTGTTTCTTCAAAGGCTGCCATCTCCTCTGGAGGGGAGCACTTCATCTCGCAGTCAGTGCGTTCGTTTGTCAGCTGCCTTCACACCCAGCCCTCCCACGCTCTGCGGTGACTTTCTGAACCCTCTGATGCTCCTGTGCTCAAATGTATTTCCTTATTATTTTCCCCAGAGATGAATCTCTCTTGTCACTGCACTTCAGGCTATGCTCTAAGTTGTTTTTTTGTTCTGTTACTCTCTGTAAGTGCTGGTGTATAACTGAGCTGTCACAAGAACAAATCAGCAAAATAATTGTCTCTGACAGGGTGTTCACATCATGTAACTGCCAGTGTCTGGCACAGATATTCAAACTAGCCAGAGAAACTGCTCTGAATCACAGGAAAGCTTTGATTTTTTTAATGTGTTGTAGGTCTGAGTGTTAACTGCCTATCTTGTCTCACCCTCAAGGTCCCACTCTTACCCCACTCCACCCCCCAGTTTGGAGGCAGCCTTTGCATTGCCATCATGTCCAACCTGGAATATGAATTGAATCTGTGAAAGCTGGAGAAAACAACACAACTGTCTCAAAACAAGCCTCCCCATACTTCTTACTCACTTGTTACTTACTGCTTAGTGGCTCCAATTTGCACTCAGGGATGGGGTTAAGGATCTGATTTAGGGGTGGGGCTGGTTGAGCCCAGGACAGCTGGTGGGGTTACTACAGCTGCCTGTCCATCCCCCCATGCTCCCTGGAAGCTGGGATGGTTGTGGCTGAGCTCCAGCCCACCTTCAGCCTTCAGCTCAGCCTTGCAAAACCAGGCAGAACTGGAAATACTGAGGAAGAGATGAGAAACTGCACTTCTTACACAGGCATCTTATTTAGGCACACAAAAATAGGCTGATTACATGCTGGATTGTAATTTATCCTGCTCTCCCTTCATTTTGATCTTAGAAGGAACAAAGACTAAATTTTATGAAGTGTATTCAAGTATTTAACTATGCAATTAGGAAATGCAACTTGAAAGTCACACTAATTGCCTGTCTACACCACTAGCCATTTAAATAGTTTAAAAAATCTATCCCCTTAGTACTTGACCCTGTTTCATAGAGCAACTTCCTTCCACTTGGGCACCCAGCCAGTAGCCTGGGTGCAAAGGCAAGTGAGTGACACGGTGCAGGGGAATCTGCCTTTAAGAAAAGGACTCTCTCCTGCAGCCTTGGGGTTTCTTTCTCCTCCCATTTCATCTGCATCCTCACTCCTCCCGTTGCAGACAGACTGACAGTAGCCATGAGTGAGGGAAATGCATGGCAGTAAAACAGGGAGGATACCTGCACTGGAACTGGTGGTGGGGAAATTTAGGAAATTGAAAGCCCTGAGGTTGCTTTGACTCCCATATAGCCAAGATCATTTTCAAAATCACTGACCTGCAGATACTAACAACTACAATGTCCAAATATACTGCCTGAAACCAACACCAGATTACAAGCAGGGCTCCCTGAATGTGTCCCTCATTCTTAGTCTCTTTCCCTAATCTGCTGCTGACTATTTTGGAAGACTGATTCAGGCCAGCTGTTCGTATGTACGTATTCATACACAGAAATATTTTTGTCTGTGATTGCTGTATGGCTATGCCTGTTAGATTCAAGAAAGCTATCAACTTCAGAAAATGTTTATTAAAGGTTTTTAATTAGCAATTTGGTTTAGATTACATAAATGTTGTTAATAGTATATACTGATGAGGAGAGAATTGCACCCAAGACTCATGTATGAAGACATGTAGTATCAGAGTAGCTCAAAATTTGTTCTTAATACCATGTATAGAGATAAGTTAAGATTTTTTTATGTTCTTAGGTGGACCTTAGTAGTAGAAAACTGCAAGCTACTAGCTAATTATCACTGTTATTAAATGTCTGTCTTAGTGCAGAATAGAGCTTATGAGCTTTAAAGCTTACACTAATCAAGAAGCATGATCAACCAGTGATGTAGGTCACTTACAGCTCAGCTGATATATAGCTGCTCCTCATTGATGTTACTGCTTAAACAGTTATATTGATGAAATTAAAAGTTACAGTTTGATAGGAAATCAGTCACCAGTCCCATTTGCACAAACACTCAAGCTGATAGAAGGACAGAAAACTAAATGGATTCAATAATACCACATCTGAATTGTATCGCTTGTAAAAAGCACTGGAGCTTCCATGTAAGTCTTCATTGCTGTAATATTGTTATTTTAACCACAATTACTGTTTAACATTGCAGAGGTACTTAGAGGCATGTGGTTATTGGGCTGTGGGCTATTGAGAGGAAATCTTTCTAAATCTCTCCTTTGTTTATGTAATGCAGAGAGGGTCCAACACCTTTTTGGACAAAAGGACCTGAACACACATCTCAAGGGCATGTCGTGACCACCGTGGGATGTAAACCAGTAATTACTTTCTTCATTCGCTGCAAAACTGTTTCAGTTGGCAGGCTGCATCCCACGGGACACTGTTGCTTGACAGTCAGAGCTTTCTCCAAGAAGAGAAGCGATGTAGATTTGGGTCTGCATTTCACTCCTGGCTCAGGTTGCTCTCTTCTCTTGGTTCCTAAGGATATCTCCTGTGAAGTGCCTTAACATGCTTAGAAGAAAGATCTTGTATTCATGCTTGGAAATAACTAAGAAAGAAATCAGAGTATGCCAGCAACTCCAGAATAACTCTGCATCCTGTGAACTACTGAGCTACTAATTCCTACTTATAGTGATTTCTGGGGAATGCAACTTCATTATTTTTATGTATTTATCATATTAGAACAACTTTTGCCTTAGAAGCTTAGAAACTTTTGTGCATGTTAAGTCACCGAGCTGGTACTTACAGCTGGGTTCTCCTTTCATTCACACTGGTGTAACTGAGGAGTGGTTTGGTGAGAGGGGATGGAGATCAGCACAGCACTGCTGATTCATAGCCATGGTTCATAGTTCATGGTAACTGTGGCTCTTGCCCAGCAGAGTTACACCAAGGTAAGGCACTATAACTCAGTCCTTGAATTCAGTGCCATAACTGACATCTTAATGCTTGAAACTGGAGGCAAATAGTCCATGGCTGTGAGGTCTAGGGCTGCTTAGCACGAGTTATAGAAGGAGAATATTCAGGAAGAATATGAAAAGGTTGAGAGTTTATTAAAGCTTAGGAAGTCATTCACACTCTTTCCTTGGATTACTTGGATATGTATTTTTAAAACTGTCTCCTTTCTAGTTGAAGTAATATTGAGGTCACAAACCAAAGTAGCAAAACCAAGAAAGTTCACAGTCAATGGTGACATTGTCCTTAACCAGAACAGGAAAGGAGCCTTCATGATACAGCAGAGGACTCTAAGGACACAGCAGCAACGTTAACTCATGTTTTGCCTCTGGCAGTGTACAGTGCAAGTGTAAAATAACTTAAATAACTTGGTTTCAGTTGACAAACAGTATGGGTGAACAAATGCTTGAAATGGGCTGCTAGAGGTACAGCCAGTTTTTATCCTCACTTCTTCACTTAGAGGTGCTGTTCTGGATTCTTGCATTTATGTAATAATTTGCCCAAGGATAAAGAATCTTGTGATGGCTTGGTTTGCCATTCCTTGTGCTTACCAGTGGATGGTTTTCCATGGAGTGCAGTGAATACTGGGTTAGACCCAAAAATAATTAATTTTCCAATAGCTTGTTCTAGAAGTTATTTTTAGTTTATCCTGACCTAGCTGCATTGTCATTTTGTTAAGAGCGTGTTGGTAAAGTAATTCAATCAGAGGTACTACTACACACAAGAATCCATAAAGCAGCATCTTGTGTAACAAGAGAGATGTAACAGGAGTTATCAGGTAGGAGTTAACATTTCCATCAGCTCATGGTATGAGATTCTGTGCAACATTAAACAATCCTGGTTTACAAGTTGAGATAATCCATCAACGTGAAACTAAACACTCACCAAGGAGATTGAAAACCTGAATTCTTGCTTTAGCTCTCTCTGGTGTAAGGGTACATCTCTGTCTAAGTGAACCCTGCTCCATTTTCCAAGCCTCTGCACCAGGAGGTTTGCAAAGCAGTGGCTGCCTGAACTTCTTACCATGTGGCAAACAGCCTTCTCTTTTTCCCAGCTCCATTCTTGTAATTGGCTGCAGTTGTTTAGAGATAGTTGGTTTTGGTTTTGGTTTTTTTCCCCACAGAACTTGGCCTGTTGCTGATCCCAGCACAAAAAGTCACAGCAAAAATTTCAGAGTGGAAAATTTGGCCTCACTTCTTTAAACAATATGTTAAGCCACAATTTCCAAATCCAACTGCCTAGACACAGCTCTAACATGTGTCCTTTGAAGCCACCTGCAAGGATTTAAGAAACAATTGCCTACGTGTTGATGTGGCCTTTCTGACAGGATTCACCACACATGTCAAGGAGTGCATGAGCCCCTAATTCAGAGGCTCCAGCTCCTGCTATCATACCAACGCAGGTAATCTAAATTGATGATTTCTTTAGGATCAGCAGTGGGAACAACAGAGCTTGAAGTTAAGCATCTACTTGGAGTTGTGCATAATGCCAAACTGGTACCTTAAATCTGCACTGAGGCCTCTTAACGTAAAGCTGAGTGTCTTGGCAAGCTTATGTCCACATTAATAATAAATCCTGGTGACACAACCCCTTTAAGAAGAATAGTAAGAGCTGAAGCCTCCTTAGTGGAAGCAATCTGCTTTGTTGTGTTTCAGTGTAGCCAGAATACGTGGAAGATCTTTCTGTTTTATTCTGTGCTCTCTCTCATTATCTGAGTTTCCACAAGCAGTATGGTTCAGACAATATTGTTTTAACTAGCTTGCTCCTTTGTCTGGTTAGTCATTTTCAAGAGAGCTATCTACTTGCTTAGGGAAGTCTGTGTGTTTTGGTTTTATTTTTATTCTGAATGACTGCAGTCATCTGGCTGTTTATGTGAATGATTAAAGTCTTTAAAAGCCCTGATGGATTTTTTTACTCTCTTGCTCCTGTTACATTCCAGATTTCTGCAAATGTAAAAAAACGTATGTCATTTTGTAAAAGCAAAGGCTGTTAACAAACAGTAAATAAACTAAACCGGACTTCTATTATAATAGAAGACTAATGAGCTGAGGAATTTGAGTAGTATAAATAAGGAATGGCCAGAAGTGAGGGAGTCTGTAAGAGGGTCCATTGTAAGAGGAAACTGGGTTTACTGAAGCCTTTCAGCAGAGTGATTATTTAATAAAGAGCCTTATAAGCAAAGGTCCTGGGCTGGAGCCTGCTCGTAGCTCTGTACTGCTGGTGGCAGGGTAACAGTGTTAGCAGGATCTGATTCTCTTGAGTTCCAGCAGAACTGGAGGGGAATCTGTTCTCATTGATAATCCAACATGATGCATTTGATATGTGTACATACAACAGATTTTGGACCATCACAGTATAGGAAATATATAGGCATAGGCCCTGGAGATGACACTAAGGTGCAATAACAGATGAGCAGGACACTTTAGGGATTATCCTCAGTAATTTGAAGAAAATGAGTGGAGCTCATTCCACAGTGCCAAGTCCTTTACAGACATATTGCTGGACAGAGAAATGTTTCTATTACATCAGCTTTCAGAACTGGTTTATGGATATCTTTAAGACAGCTTCTTCCTTGCACAAATCCTGCCACGGTGTGGCTATATCCAGGACTTCTATTTGAATAAGGTGAACTGAAAATGTGCTGGTAAAGAGAAATCCCTGCTATCCCCACATGAGCTCTTCTGTAGCCAGTATTAAACATTTTCCCAGTGTATCGACTGCCAACAAGGGGTACAGGATATTATAAGTACTTTTCACTCCTGTCCCATAGTTTACTATAATTTTTGATTGTGCTTACTTATGGCCGTGGTGAAAGAAGATGGTGTAAATCAGAGAGTTTTAGCTGTTCTGTTGTTCCATTCTATATTCAGATTTTAAACGATTATAAGCTCATGCCTATAAAAATGTCCTTTCCATCACATGTGTTTGGCTTCCAGGCTACATACTGAAATTTATAGATATTGTGCAGCTTACAGATGCTCTATGGAGATTTTTGAGGAGCTGTGTTCTCCATAGGCTTTGAAACTGAGACCATAATTGAGTAGAAATGGTGTTCTGGGAATAGAATAAAAAGAGCAGGCTGAGCAAATGCAGTTTCTTGTGAGCATAATGGCTGGAAGCCTAAAGCCATTCAAAAATGGCCAGGAGAGACTCCTGAGTTATTTCAGGTACTGCAGAGTAAATGTTCAGCCCCATTCGTACAATCTAGGATATGATAAGAACCGAGATTCATCACCTCAGTTCCAAGGTACAGGTTGATGCCAGTAAGATTCAATTAGCTTTTCGGGCTGCCAGGAATCATTCAGTGCAAGTGAGAATGGTCCTCAGAGAAGGACCACTGAATGGCAAACTTACAGCCAATGTCTTTCTGGGCTTTGCACTTCCTCAGACCTGAATGTTCTGTCACCCTCTTCTATTTAGATGCTGAATGGCACTTAGCAATGGTCTCTGCTGCATGCAGGGAGTGGTTTGTCCTTCCATGGCATTTCTGAGTTTTCAGAAATTCTCGGAGAGCTCTTGGGACCTTGCAGCGGCAAGCAGACAGACATCAATGCTTTTACAAAAATACACGACTGGCACTGTGCTTTAAACTGAAAAAACGGTCTTGTGATATCCTTCCGATATTTGTAGTGAGGATCTGAAATTGTAGCTTGAGCAATGCTGATAAAGCTGATTAGTCCATCTTATAATACAGAAATATTTGTGCTTTACAGATACTGACCACTCTTCTCTGGACTGGCTCAGCATGCTTTTGATTATATTTTGAATTTGTGCCCTGTTGAGTTTTTCCCTGTAGCAGGTGCAGATGAGCATGAGAACTGAAGCAGAGAGCAGCAGTGTGCTGCTTGGGGAAATGGCAAGTGTCTCTGTAATTTACTCAGTGGTGTGTTTCTCCTTATAATTATTGCTAATTCAAAAAAAATCACTGCAAATTGCATGACAGCATTGTGTAAGATGAGTGTAGAGATAAAACATGAATACAGCCTGTTCCTTGTAGGCTGACAAATGAAGTGTAAAGTGCTATTGTTTGTTTACTGACTGCCTAAGCATGAGATAAACGATTACCTCTGCCTCGAGAGGTAGCCCAAGGTTTCCAGTGGTATCAGTCTTCCTGTCTGTGATTCATTTGTGCAAACAGTAGAAAGCTGAGCATGCCACTGTGAAGGCGATTACCCAATTACTTCTCTGCCCCTTAAAAATTATGTTGTTTCTCCATTCCCTTTTGAAACTCAGGACTGCACTGGAGCAAGACTGGAGGGTGAGCCCCACTCCTGGACATGACAGGGCAGGTCCAGACTCACAGTCCTGCCTGCAAACCTCTCCACTGGGAATTGCTGCTTCCCAGCAGCAAGATGTGTCTAATGAGCTCACAGGGAGAGGGAGGAGAAGCCGGATTCACCGAGGTGCATCCAGGGCTGCTGAGGTGTGGGAGCAACCTGTCGTCCCTCCCTGGTGAAGGCTGCACTTCTGTCAGTGTCAGGAGGATGTGAGACAGGGCTGGTTTAGGGTGTGACATCCTTTTCGTGGCCCCTGAGCAGAGACGTGAGGAAGCTGCAGGGGGAGGGTTCCCCAGCTCACACCGCAGCTTCCCACACCAAGCATTTAAGTGATGTTTGGCCTTCATAGGTGCTTCTTTCTTTCTGGTTTTGATCTGTAATACTTCATTCATTCCACTTCTGGCCATCTGATTCCCCACAAAGCCCTGCTTGTCTGCCAACCACCTGGCGGAGTAAACTGGAAAATGAACAAAGCTCCCAGTGAAAATTGTAGAAAGCTTAATCCGTTTAGTGGATTAACACAAAGGTGAAGTGGTGACTAGACAGTGGCTTGTAAATATTTACATAACTAAGATATCTGATAGTATTGTACTGAAATCCAGTGGATACCTTAAATTACATTAGGGATAAAGTCTTGCTTCCATTTTTAACAAGGATGGGATTGAACACTGCAACAGCTTCATAAGGGAGGGCTGAGCTGCTTCGCATTTGATGTCATTAAGTAAATAATTGGTTCTTTTGTTTTTTAAATTGAGGACTAAAAATACCTGGTTTCACCAAAAAGTAAAGCCTGCATATGGGACATACTGAGTGAAACTCCCTGGCCTGTAGGAAGAGAAAGTTTAGACTAATAGGTGTGACTGGCCTGTGAAACTACACTATCATTAACCACTAGAATAAATGTTTTAAAATTAACTTAGCAGTTCACCAGCAGCTCTTGAAGAGAGCAATAAAAAGTGAACTGTGGCACTGTAATGAAAGCAACACCATGACAAGACTCAGAGTCTTAATTTCCCAACTCACCAGGCCATTGAGGACCCTGGAGAGAAACCAGAATCACTTCTTGGTGTGTGAGAAGGACCTCAGAAGAGCACCTCTGTGTAGCAGATCTGCTCACTGGGGTAAGTAAAACACCAATGACTTAAAAACGTATTCCAGATTGTCTATGTCAAGTGTTGTTAACTTTTGTCAGAACCACCCTTCCTTTAAGGGCAGCATTGGAAGGATGGGGACAACTGTCCCTCAGGAAATGCACTGTTGGCACAGCCAGCTCACAGCCCTATGGACTAACCAGGAACAAAAAATGCAAACAAACACAAATCATTATTTGACCATACTAGCTTTCTTCTGGAACTCAGTTTGGGTGCCAAAATAATGTGCACCCCATTAATTTCAGTCCTGAATGCTCCTGGTTTGCCCAGTCCCTGTTGTGTAGCTGAGTGCCTGGCAGGAGCATCACTGGAACCTGATGATGATGAAAGAGGTTCATTCCCGTGGATCTGTGGAACTGATCTCCCAGATGATTGACTCTCTCTACCCATACATCATTTCCTTTCTTTCTTCGCTCCAATTCACCGTTGTTCAGCTTTTGTTAAAACTGAAAAAAAAAAGGTATTTTTTTCTGCAGGAAATAGAGATCTCCTGGGGGAGTTTTTTCTTTTTCATATAACTCTTAGCCTTGCAGCATCACTGCATTGCTATCAGAGTGGAAATGGAGACAGTACAGGCTGCAGCCTCAGCTATCTGATCTTATATAGCACAGTCTACCCGTGTACCAATTTGTAACACGTCCAAAGGCTTGTGAAAGCACACCCATGTGTAGAATTACATGTGTCATATTTATTTAATGATAGATTTGCTAATACAGCACCTGCTCAACAGAATTGCAGACTACATTGAAATCAATCACCGTATGCAAACTGCTTCTAGCAAACCGGGTAGGATATCTGCCCAGCTGAACTGTGCAGGTCTGTGTGTCTTCAGTCATCTTTTTTAACTAGCTATTAATCTGGACTGTCAGACTTTTCAGACACATATTAGATGGTTTTCTGTTTCTACTGTTTAACTAGATGAAAACTGGTGCCCTCTCTAGACTTGGAACCAATTACAGGAAGTCAGTGGGTGTCAGGAGTCAGGGCCTCTGCATATTTAGGAAGAAAATTCAGTTTCCAGCCTAGAGCTCTCTCTAAACCTAGAGTTTCTTCTTTGTGTGCATGTCCTGGGAGATGCATTTAGAGATGTTTGATCCTGAAAAGGCCGTATTGGGGTCACTTTCTGGAGATGCCTTTCTGGGATGCTTGTGGCTGCAGTCAAGTTTTCATGGGCTCTGACCTGCTGTCACACTGGGTCATGTTCTGCTCACCTTCCACATCAGATATGCCTGAGAGAGGGAAAATCCCATTCCACCGTTGTATGTTGACCTAAAACAGCCCCTGGGGAGGGAAGCATGTCTGGGAGCCCAAGGGTCTCACTCCCATCCCATTTACATCCCCATTGTAACTCCACTGGCTTTACCGAGACTTCTTCCTGGTGGACTAGCACTCCTAAATGCCCCCAAAATACAAAAATAAACATTTGTCTCTATAAATTTCAACAGAGTTTCCTTGCTTTGGAAAACTCTTTTATTTAATTTGTGTTTTTAATATTCACTTGGAAGCTGGCAGTACTTGAGTTATAAAAGGAGTTTTGTGCACCAGATGCAGCAGATTTGATTTCCATCACGAAAAATACATGAATCATCAGCTGCAGGGTTATGTCTTGAATGTTTCTGAAAGTGTCCCCCAGAAAGATGGTCTAAAAGTTGAGGTAAACAAAAGAAATCTAGTTAGTTTTTTAAGGCATTGGTATTAATTATAATGTAAACAATGTGATATTAAATAAATATTACATTAATGATAATTAGTTAATGTTTAATTATTGGCTCAGTAAATAAGTTCATGATTCCATATTCTATCAAAGGCTGACATGGGGTTAATTCTGGGCATCACCGGAGGGGAGAGCCAGAACCCTTCCATGATTAATATTAATGTCTTTTATTCATGGTTCTGGATGAAAAATGAAGTGGGTATAAAAACTGACAGTGTTTCTTTAGCTTCAGAGGCAACTTTCATATCGGTGTTACAGGCCCTCACTGTCATAAATCAAACAAAATGGTTCATCAGTTCCTTTCCATAGACACTTCTCACTTTTTCGTTAAAAGACTATTTTTCAGACCTGCCACAACAGCAAACTTTACCTGCTCAGGTATTGGAGAGCTTTTCTAGAGCAGGAGATACCAACAGTAAAATTGTTGCTCAGCTGTGTGCCATCATTGTCACTCTAAAGGGCACTGGCAAATGAAAAATATCTGACAAATTGACAACTTGACAGCGACCCAAGATGGTGAATTAATCCACCTTGGCAGAAGGCTGTTGATGAATATTTAAATAGGTTAATAGTCAACATCAGAACCCTGAAACCAAATACAGGCTGGCAGCAGTAGGAAACAGGTAAATCTGATATCTGAATTATACTGTTAGTAGTGTGCTTCAATCTCAGAATGGAAATCAGATCCTCAAATCTGAAATAAAAGAGTTAATAATCTTCCCTTACAGATATTTCTCGGAGCAATAGCCTTTTTTATCAAAAGAAGGTGCTTGTTTCTTTAATTTATGTGTGCCCTTACACAGGCAAATCCCCAGTTCCTTATGCAGCTCAGACACATGCATTCAAAGAAGATAGGTAAGTTCACAAAAGAAAATTATATTAAAAATGAGTCCCATCTGAATTGACTTGTATCCATGAGTCTCTCAATTTCTCTGTTCTTTTTCCCAAAACACGAGAAATACTTCCTGCTTTGACCATGTATGACAGATAGACAGGAACACATCTCTTTGGGGTGGCTTTCATGGTGTTTTTACAGCCAAGATCTGTACTCCTGAGGGTACCATCAGCCCAGCACCAGAGCTGGAGCTGCAAGAAAATGAGAAGTGAGAAAGGAACATAAGGATGTGTAACAGTGGTGTAGATGATCCAACCTCAGCTCTTCACTGCGGTACTTTCTGGGTCACCTGCAGTATTGTTTTGGCAAAATGCAGAAGGGCAAGCTCAGCTGGCACCACACACATTTACCTTGCAGAATATCATTAAAAATGCACAAGTTGGACAATGCACTTTGTCCGTATCACTTTCAGGTACTTTCAAGTGGCACTGCTCCAAAGGGCTGATGCAGTTCAGTAACAGTGGTTTTAGCCATCTGTGGGCTCTGTAATGAATTCTTTGACTAACCCAGAATCCTGTTTGGCTCAAGAAAGGCTCCAGGGCAGCCAGGCAAGTCGGGTGCACTGGAATCTATCTGTTGTCTAAAGATAACCCAATTCCATGTTAATAATAAGAGCTAGTGCTGGTCAAACCCATTTTCATTGTATAAATCAAAGAGTGGTTCTTGTGGGAGTCTGTTCTGGGTCCAATACTAATCAGTATTTTCATTGAGCACTGGGATTAGGGAATACTGTGTTATTATATTTGCAGATGATGCCAAGATGGGAGGCACTTTGCAGGAGAAAAGGTGAATTCAAAAAAATCTTGGTAAAGTAGATAAATAGTCTGGGTGGTGCTAAAATAAAAACCATCATTTAAAAAAAAGTAGGAATTATTTAAGAATAATAAATTGCATGAATATTAGATATAAAGTAACTGATTTGGCCTAACAGGAAAAAAGCTTAAAACGTCATAGCAGAGCATACATTTGCCAGTAGTCAAAACTGTAATAGCTATAGGGGAAAAAACAACCATATCTTATTATAGGTTATACAAACACATGTGAGATAAGTGAAATTATTTTTCCATTGTGTGCAGCACAGATAAGCCCTCAGTTAAAGTACCAGCTCCATTTGGTACTTGTAAATTTGGAAAGGAAATGGCCAGGATAATGTCCAGATGAAAGCAACAAAAAGAACAACAGATTCTATCAGAAAACTTAAGAAAACTGGATGTTTTTCAGCTTAAAAAAGTAGGATTATTTTCAGATAGTACACAGGCATTGCTCAGTATTTGCTTCATATTTGGGTCAGGATAAGAAGCAAAAAATTTACCTATTGGTGAAGAAGATCTAGGTTAGAGGTTCAGAAAAACTTAATGCTTTGAGGGATACTGAGCTTTTGTGATTGATTTTTAGGAGCAGCTGGATGACCAGGATTGGCTGGTGCAGCAGGCCTTGGGCAGGAGTGTGGGGCTGGAAAACTGCTGCACAATTTATTTTCTAAAAAACAATTGCTTAAGTCCCAGCTGATGTCAGTGATACTGAAATGTCTGAATATATTTTTGTGGAACAAGCAAAACTGAGGATAAGCAGAGGAGGAGGAAATACAGTAACTTAAAAAACATGGAACACAATTTTGCTTGCTATGGCTCATCATCTAATGGTTTCTTCCAGTTATATTTTAAGACATAGATTCCTGGGCAGTATGATATTAAAAAAATAAATAAAATAAAATTGGAGAATATTTGCAGATCTCATTCACCAATTTATAAATGTGAATTCTCTCTGCTTAAGAATGATTTTTGTTTTAGCAAGCAAGATATAGAGGGAATAATATGTCAAATGTGTATTTCCAAAGAATAATTTCAGTAAGATCTAGAGAGTAGGGATAAACCTCCAGTGGCCCAGCATTGTTCCTACTCAAGTCAGTGAAAAGCCTGCTATTTTTTTTCAGCTGGACGATCTCACAGTTATTTTAGCAATTAGGTTCACATAATGAATTAATTACATAAAATTATAAGCAATTTGTAGACAAATACAAAGAAATTAAATTAACTGGATAAATTATATGCTGTGAACCACTCATCTGTAATACTTATCTTTTGCTATTGTGCACCCCTAGAAATATTTCAAATAAGAAATACAGTCCAGTAAAGGTGATTTTAAAAATATAATTGTTACAAGATTGTTTAATTGATATGTGGATTATTTTATAATTCTTTTGGTGAAATTATTAAGTAAATTCCAAAACATCTTGTGGAAATATATCACAAAACAGAATCACTAGCACACTCTCCTTTGTTTTTCTGAGTCCAGCATTTAAATCTGCACTGGATCCTGTCCCTCCTGGCTGTTTTTCATTGAGCTAGTGAAATAATTTCAGATTATAGCAGTGGCACAAATCCTAGGGTAAAATCAGAAACAGGGTCAGGTTGCTCACAGGGAATTCAGTGTTCCAAAGCTAGAACTGATTTATTACCAACTAGTTTGTTTATAGCTATCTTTGGTATCTTCTGGCTACTTTGAATTATGCATTGTTGACATACCCTCAGCTAACCTCTACTGATATTAATAAAACATTGGAAACAACAGATATTCAACTAAGGACAGAGCAAAACATGTTTAAAGACCTCTAGATTTGTTTCAACAGGGTGAGGCTTAACATCTTATAGCAATAACATCAGTACTGTACATTTGCTGTGATCAAACATACCGTGCTGTAAGAAAACTGGCAGAAGGCTAAAAACCAAACTTCTCATTCCATCAGAACCATTAGCAACTAAAAATGTCTGCTTTCAGAAAGGCAGGAGATTGGGAAACAAAGATAAAAATTTGTGAGGAAATAATAAAATATGGGAGATTTACAGATTTACAGCTGCAGCAGGCCTAGATGGAGAAAGTGAGACAGCAGAAAAGGGATTAGGATTAGGATTACTTATGCACTTACATAACGTTTGTTCTAAATTTGATTACAGTACTCAGTAAAATGAGAACTCAGTATTCATCACGCACAGCAAAAAACTTCACGTCAGCATCTTCATTTACATTTGCAAAAATAATTCGGAATCATTTGTAAAATGCTTTAATTATGTTAATCAGCCAGTGTTTTGCTACACTTTGGAGACATAAAGTATTGTAGGAACTTCAGACAGAGCAACCATATGTTTGTTTGTCTCATATGGCTGTAGGAACATCATCTGTCATGTTCACAGCTATTTTTTTTGTCTGCAGAGTCCCCAGTTATCCCTGAATGCAGATTATTGCACCCTACTTCTAGAATACTAGGCCATGAGGGGATTTTTAAAAAATAATAAATATTTGCACACACACTCTCAAATTTTGAGTATCCAGCTTCAGATTTATAAAGCTTAAGTGCTAAACACTTCCTATGGGTTTATTTATTCTGTAGCTAGTTTTGAAACTTGACTGAAATTGTAGACAGGTTTTTGAAACTCTGAGCCTATGTGACTTTTGTTAAAGCTTAGCTGGAAGTGAAATGTGAAGGTGTTGTGGAATCACATGACCTGTGATGAGACTTTATATATATTCTTCCTATACGATACACAACTTGTCCTAAAAATCACCTTTTGGTTATAGTACTCTAAACCAAAGGCCAGTAAAGTCTCACTCCCCAAGAGCAGTGTAAATCAACCCATTTTACTATATTTATGCCAAAATAAAGGGGGGGTGGGAGGGGGGAGCCCAACCAAAAGCCTCCTTTGTGACTGCTATTCAAACCCAGCAGTGTGGCCTAAAAACAATGTGCTGTGTCCGTGTGAGGGAAGCGTGACCGACGCGCACAGCCCAGCCCGGGACAGGGCTCCGGTGGGAGGGAGGTCAGCAACTGTTGGGAGCCAGCTTGGCATTCCTGGTGGACACACCTGCACGAGAGATCTGCCCAGAGACACGCAGGGTGTTATTAGCACACGTATGAACACACTTGGTTTAGGTAGGGAGGATGGTGGTGAAAGGAAAGCTGCTGGAAAGACAGGTCTCGTCATAAATATCACCTGGAGATGTGATTAATTTACAATTTCTGAAATGCCAAAAACTTTATTGTAAACACTGTGTTGGAAGGAAGAAGTGGTTTTGCCAGCTTATTTCGTTGGTAAATGCTTTTGTTAAACCCTTTTGCTGTATAAAATACATCTCTGTTAGCAAATATTGCTTTTACAGGTGCACTAATGAACAGCCTCTCCAGTGCTGAGCAAGTGCAAGTGATTTTTGTCTTCATCTGTGAGTCCCTCTCCTACTCACTGGTGTATTTGAAACCTGTGTTCATGGCTGACGTTGGCAGAGCTCTTGTGTTTTGTCCTTTGTCACCCAAGGCGGCTGTATCAGTTTTAGATGAGGCACTGAAATTTTCTTTGCCTCCCCAAGGTGTCTGTCTTGCCTCTCCAAGCCTCTCTGCCATGTTTCCTGAGGCATTTGTGTAACCCAGACAGGCTGGAGCCCTGGGCTTTGTCATGGACACGCCTGTGCAAGGGAGTAACCACTACTCTTTAAGACACCTGTACAAAGCAGGTACAGGGGTAAAGTCAATGGACATGAATTTATTCTCTCACCCTTGAGAAAGGGAGGAGCTCACCAATACTGGCTAATATCCTGCCTTACCATTGAGGCACAAACACAAATAGTGGGGAATTGATGGAAAGCACTGAATGAAGGCTCTCTTAAATTGTTTTTTTTCCCTTTTCCCTTGGATGACTTGAGAGAAAGGAGGACCCTTGAAAAGGAGCCTGTATGATCACAGCTCGTTGCTGCTGGGACAGGTAAGATCCACAGGCATCCAAGGTAGGTTTTCAGCATCCAAGCTGGGTACAATCCAGCCAACAGCATAGCAATGACCACCTTCAAGAGTATCTACTTCATATTTGAGTGCAATATAGAAACATGTTAGCTGGCTTTATATGAGCTAACTCAAATACTAAAAAACTGAATCCTGGACACATAAAAATATGTTATGTTAGTTATGACAAGCTTACTTCATATCTAAACCCCACAGAGATTTATGCAATTTGGGAAGTCTGAACCAGAAGGTGCTCTCAGAAAACCTCTATCCAATTCAGCTGTCTATCATCCAAGAAATGGGAAACTGAGGTCCTACTTGCAACTACCTGGAGAACATTCCATACAGCAGATGTTACACTATTTAGAAGCAAGCTATTAAGCTAAGAGAGACTGTACAACCATGAACAGAATCCCTATGTTCCTTTCCCACAAAGACCTCAAACTCCTTTCCAAAGTAACATCCCTAGGTGTGTAACTGTTTGTATTACAGTTGTCAGGGTAATGTCCCAGGTGACCAGTGTCAAGAGACCTGGATACCAGGTGTTTATTCTCCAGAATTCAGTCTTACTTTATCCACTTAGTGATCTGAACTGAGGTGCTACAAAGCAGAAAAAAAAATTCCCCGTAGAATATTATGAGGTGAGTTTTTTATTGAGATGCATCATTTTCTGCCTGGCAATTTTTTACAAAGGTTAACCATGAGGTGACGTATGAATGCCAGTAATCACTAGGGCTTATAAATTAGAAAAGTAAATTGTTATAACAAGATGAGGATAAGAATGAATTAGTTGGAAAAGTGTATTTTTATAAATCATTAAATAAAGAGCCTGGAGAAAAATTCACATTTTATAAGGTTATTCTTGTTTATAATACAGAATCGCAAGATTATGTCACTGTCAAGGATATAACAGAAATTAACTGACTTACCTTAACACATTTCCTCACAAAACCCTTGTTTTGCAAGATATGAGTCCTCCTCTTTCCATCAAGACAGGGTCACTGGAGATGTTCCA
Organism: Oriolus oriolus; assembly: GCA_013400235.1. Taxonomy (NCBI): domain Eukaryota; kingdom Metazoa; phylum Chordata; class Aves; order Passeriformes; family Corvidae; genus Oriolus; species Oriolus oriolus. Next base: position 2,915,457 of record VXBT01006740.1, read on the forward strand.
AACTTTATGAGCCACGGGTTAAAAAAATGTATCTCTCCCCTTAAAAAAAGAAAGAAAAAAAAAGAGCATAAACAAGCCATGTTTTATCCTTCACCCTGGTCGTAGTCAACTTCATGAAGATAAGGGATGGCTTTTCAGGATTTCCTATTTCCTCTAATGTTGGACTGCTTCCCTGGGGAAAAAAAAACAAAACAGCTTTAGAGAAAGCCACAAGCTGAACGTTATTGCCTACAGGCAACATGTAATTAAAAGGTAACAGTGAGGCTGAAAGGGAAGATGAATTTTAATGATTTCTACAGCTTCCTGTTATCCTGGGGCCTTGCAAAGTGAGTAGCACTGATTGTAAACTCTCTTGACTTGCATTTAGCAGGCCAGGCCATTCCACACAGCCAGGGATGAGGTAAGTGCAGAGCATCTTCTGGTGAAGCGTGGTGCAGTGCAAAGTTCTCTGTGCCTGCAGGGGACGGACAGGTTTGACCTTCTGTGTGTCACATGGAGCCCCTCACCTGGCACTTGGGATCCAGCTCTCTTGAGCTTAATGTGTTGGGTAGAAGCTGAAGTTCTACACTCTAAACAAAGCTCTCAAGTGAAAAGAAAAAACAACAATGGAAAGGTGAGGTTTTACGTCAAGATCCAGGTTTTAACAACTGAGAGAAAGGGTAAGAAGAAATAAAATAATAATGCATTATTGTGGAGATGCAGTAAGTGTCTTGGAAATGTCACCTTGTGCATCCTGTAATTTAATCTAATCTTATTTCTTACAGGGCACAGAAAAGGAGTGACAAACTGCAGACAAGGTTTTCCTTTAAAAAGCTCAGTTTGTTTGCTAACTCTTTAACTTTTTCCCTGAAGACTGGTTGCTCTAGGTAAGAATACACATCTTTAGATGAGAAGCCTTGTGACTGAAAATCAGCCACTGATTATCTCTATATAACTGATGTTTCAGCCAGTAAGTGAATGCTTGTGGAATAATGATGCCTTGAAGAAACCTCGTATCTCTCAGGCAGCCCTTTCTCTCTATGGATTAGAAACAAAACAGGCATTTTTATAGTGTACATTTTTAATTAGCACCATAGTTATCTAAGTAAATAATGCATAGATTAAAATACTCATTTAGAGAAATTACAAAATATTTAATTAAAACCAAAGTAATGATTGAGAGGAATTTTCCACCAGGAAAATTATACTGTAAGGAGTATTACTGGTTTCTGCTACACAAACCTACATCCCTACTCTGCACCTCTTTGGCTTTGCTGTTTTTCTGTCCCAAGGGACAGAGGTGTTTGCTAGATGCAACACAAGAGCTGGACTGCCCCAAAGTCAGTGCACCAGAGCACACCACCCCCTTTGCTATCACGTGCCTCGTCTGCACCCTGGGAGCCTGGGATGGGGCTGGTGCACCCGGGGATGGGGCAGGTGAAAGGGCTCAGCTGCCAAGCATTTCAGAGTTTTCCAAGGCAGGAATGCTGCAGGCAGCTCATCCTCTGATGTCAGCGCCGCACTTCCATCTCCTCTCATCATGTACTGGTTGTGGCCATACAGCCTGACAGCACCTCACCAGCTCCTGCTGAAAAAGGGCCCCAAAACACCATTCAAAACTAATGGAAATGCGTGAGTGTCTTGCACAGGAACAAGCTCAGGGAGCAGCATCAGCAGCCCCAGCGACAATCTGATGGTTGCGTGTTCAGGCAATGATTCTGTGGTTACCAATGTTTAATTTTATAAACCTAAAAGTAGCACCATTGATTATATAAGGATTACTCATGCACATATAAATAAAAGCTTGCTGGACCTAACATTTAAGTGTGTGTTTTTATGTTTATGTAAATATTTCTTTATCAGACAGCATTTGTATCCTGATCTTGCTAAACAAACATCTGAAATCATTGCTCTCATAGATACTTAAGTGGAAGGTTTGGAGTCTAATCTAGAGAGCTTGGGCAATGGCTTAAACCTAATCTTTGGAAGGTGACTTTTTTTTCAGCAGTTGCCTTTTTTTTCTGTACAAGCCTGCTGTGTGAATTCAGGTGAGGTTTCAGAGCACTACTTTAAAGTGGGATCTCTGATGTGGGAATCTTAATTCTTACTACAATTGACCTCTGATTTGAGAAGTGTTGGAGTGTTACTGGCTAATCAATATCTGGCTTGGCTGCTCTGCTTCAATTTTCTCTTCTGAAAACTATTTATCTCTCAAGAGTGAGATGAAACTTCATAAATGTCTAGTGTGGGCTTTTGAGCAATTTAAAAGGTGCAAAGTTTTACTAGGCAGGATGCTAGGAAAGGATGTTTTTCTAGTGGAATTTTTCTGTATATTTGAAAAGGTGCAGTCAGAGCCTTTGCTGCACAGAGCAAAATAATTCCATCCTATCAATATACTTTCATCCACTAAAATACAAACATCTTAAGAGTGAAAAATACAAACTGCAAGGTTCAAATCACTTGCAAATTGCTTCCAAGTTTTGTCTGGTGAAACAGTATCATTACAGCAAATGTGGAACAGACAGCGCCAAGCAGCTTTATGTAACACAACTGCAAGCCATGGAAACAGAGGCTTGCAGAAAGTGCAACTCGAATTTGGCAGGGACAGAGCGACAAATATACTTGCACTTCAGAGTAATGGCATAAGAATTTTAGTGTGTAGTGGTCAGGACCCTGTTCTACATCTGATGATAAAGGAGGAGGATGAAAATTGAGTGTATCAGTTCAGCTTCTGGCTTAAGGCCACTCTCCAGGCAACATGCCATAGCTATGAAATCACTCTGTTATTTTCAACTTCACATTAGATGAATAGGGTAGTGCAAGCTGTTTGATACTCAGCTTTGATGTATTTAAATGTTTTGAAATAATGCCTAGCATTTAATACAGAGTTTTGCTAACATTAGCTTTCCTAAGAGCCTGATAAAAATAGTTTTATTCCCTGCTGTTTAAACGTTATTTTTCTAATTAAATGCAGATGCTTAAACCATCAGCACTCACCACAAGATTCGATTGCTCAGACATTAGATCATCCATCTTAAATCCTGAATTACGTTCTACATTGCTATATGAACACTAAAACTATAGCAGATACAATTATGATTTGTTGCTATAAATCATAATTCCCTGGGAACAAAAGGGAGCAGCAGGAACAGTGCTCTTCACACACAGAAACACTTCTCTTTAATTCGGTGTCAAAGTTGTCACTGACTTCAGTGACAACTGTATTTGGTCACAAATGTCCAGGTCTTTACTGCTTAAAATAATCTCCTTTAGTTCTTAGTCACACAGGCGCAGAAGCTGCAGACTTGTATAGGTGTGTGTAAGTGTTTGGCGCTGAACACAGTTTTGTCTCCATAAGCAGCAGCTGTTTTTAGAGCAAAATCACAGATTTTTCAAGGTTGGGAGGGACCTCTGGAGGTATCCAGCCCAACCCCCCTGCCAAGGCAGGGTCACCCAGAGCAGGTGACACAAGAACGCGTCCAGGTGGGAAGATTTTTTCCTGTGGAAGATTTCAAAGAGATCGCTGCCTGACATCAGCACGTTTCTACACTCCATTTTAACAAACAGCAGTTCATGACAATGCTGCCAGCAGCAGGGCGCCGGATCCTCCAGCACCTGTTCCCTGCTTTGGGAGACCCACACACCATGCACTTGGGCTTTAACTTTAGATCAGTGATTATCCGGCCTCTTTCCAAAGTCTTTATTCCAACATGTGTACACTTTGCATTTTTTGCAAGAAAACGAAGATAAAACAATCAAGTTGCGAAGTAGCTTCACCTGGGTAGAACAGGGGGGGGCCCTCATACGCTGAAGCCCTGGCTGAGGGCGCTGAGCCCTGACGGGCTGCGGCCGGAGCCCGTGTGAGGAGCTGCGATTTTGCTCGAGGGACACTCGGGCCCACGCCAAGTAGCCGCAGAAGCCGCACCTCGAGCCAGGGGAGCAGCCGGCCCACGGCAGCCCAGGCCCGGGGTAGGTCACGGCAGCTCGCCCCTGACGGCTCCATCGCTCCCCCCGGCCCCTCTCCCCGCCCCGCCACGTCACTTCCCGNGCCCCGCCACGTCACTTCCCGGGGCGGCCACAGCCGCCGGGTGTCAGCGGCCGCGCTGTGATGGCGGCGGCAGCCGCGGCTTGGGGCGCCGGCGGGGCTGTGCCGCTCCTGACTCGGCGTGGGCCCCGCGCCATGGGGAGCAGCCGCGGTGGGCGGCTCGCCTGAGGCGGCGGCGGCGGCGAC
>VXBT01006741.1:0-86982 GCA_013400235.1 Oriolus oriolus
GCATTCTGTCTTCATTATCAAACATGAAAAACAGAATCACCGGTTCCTTTTATACTTCTGCACTTACTTTGACTATATAAAGTGCTTTTAGTATTTATGGTTTAGTTCTTCTACAGAGTAAAAAAGCTGGAGAGAATAAACTAGCAAACAACATTTTATCATTGTGAAGAAAAGATATCTGTTGTATGGGAGTTTCTTAATCTAGACCTGAGTTGGATTTGCTGGCTGTTAGTATGTAAACGTATACCACGCTGAAGGTGTTTTTTTACTCGGGAGGTTCCTTGAAAACTGCTGATTATAATTAGGAGGAGTTATTTGCCACCCAACCCTTCACTGCTTTGAAAGCACTGAAATTTTATAGCAAAGGGAGTGATAAATATTCAGTATGTCTTCTGTTGTAGCAGTCAGATTTGGTGGAAGAGAAGATTAAAAAAATCATCTGTAGACTAAGTTTCTGGGTATAATCAATCATCAAAACTGAAATGAAGCTTTGACATGACTTCTGGCTTTCTGCTAGGGGTGGGAAAGGATTTCTTCATGTCAATTAAATCTGGGTGTGAACAGTAGCGCCCGGGTTGACGTTATCTACAACTTGTATCTTTGGGAAGTCTGAGTAGTTGATGGCTTTATTTACAGCCCGATCATGGAAGCAAGCCTGGAAGATACTCGCTCATCAGGTTCTTCAGTCTCAGGAGGTTCTCTGTCCTCTGTTACACAAACGTCTGCTATTAAATTCCTGCAGCTCACTGAGAAACTGGAGCTGGCTCAGAGCTTGCCTGCTGAAGTGGTTACTGATTCTGGAGATGGAAACGCTACTGGTTAGTACTAACCTGAATTTCACTCACAACAAATAACTTGCAGCTGTTACTCAACGTGGGGTTTTTTTCTGTCCTTCCTGTATCCCACTGTGCTTTGTGTATTTCCCATTACTATGACTTGTGACTATACTTGTCTCCCTTGTCTGAAGCAGCAGTGAGGTGCAGTCCAGGATGCTTATCAGCATCCAAAGCATGTCAATGTTAAGGTGACAGAGAAGTTAAGGTAGTAACGCAGGCAGTCTGTAGGAGTAATGAGGTCAAATTCCAAAATTAAAAATTTGGACTGAATGGCAGTAATAACTTCTGAGACAGCTTTGTTTTGGTTCATCTTCATTTTTTCTCTGTAATCATACTGTGTGTCTCCTGATGTGCTGATAAGCTACTACTTTGAAAAAGATGAACACAAATTTAGAGTCTAGTGCAAGTTGCATAATTTTGGTTTAAATCTGCACTTTTAACTATGCTGTAAACTGTTGCGCTGCTTCACAGTATCCTCCTTGTTCCTATTGAGGGAAAACAGTACTGGTACTTAAGTAGTCAATTTCTTTGGGTTTTTTTCTTCTAGTTGAAGGCCCTTGTTTCTCTGTTCTAAATATTTAGGTTACAGTTAGAACAGAAATGGTCACAAAAACCTGTCAAAATCTGGCCTGTGGAATTAGATGTGTGTTGAATGGTGGTTTTCAAGATGTTTAACTTGCTTTAACTCCTTTGATTTTGGTTTATGGTGCTTACAATTGTGTATTTGAAAATTTGCAGTGTATCTCCTCTGGAGAATTATGTTCTCATGTGCCTGCATGATTTTATGATGAAGCATGCTTGGGATCTGGAATGAAAATACAATTAGAAATGATGTCACTGAAATAGCTGGAATATTTTGGATGCATCTTTGACTTGTTTTTGTCATATGTACTAATCTTTAGAGCAAGATGAAAAATCTTTTCAGAAAAAAAGAAAGCATGTGTTCAGATGTTTTAATGGTCCTGTCTTAAACTTTGGATCTTTCCTGTTGCTTTGTTTCTTGATTTCTGCACACCTTCCTTGACCTGCAGCTCTCACCCTGGATGTAGTAATTCTTAATACTGTGTAAAGAATAAAAATTACTTCCGATGTCTGTTAGTTTATTTCTGCAAAATATGCCAGTAAATTCCCTAGGTTTGTGGTGGCAAAAGCTTGGAACAGGTTGTAGCCTCCAGCCTACACTATTTCCTGGATCTGCTTTCACAGAATTGCTTCCTGACCAGTACTTACTGCAATGCTTTTCAAACAAGTGTGGGTGTAACAGTAGATACTCTGGTTCTTACCTGTGTACTGTGAAAGTTTAAAATGTTCTCCCTCATTACAGCCGTGGCGTTTGGGAGAAGGCAATAGAGGCCATCTAGTTCTTGTGTTTTATCTCAAATGATCAGGCAGAGTAAACACTTGAGGCTACCTCAGTTTTTTACAGATCAACTCATCTGTTGAATGACCTTATGTTCCATTATGAAGGAAAATAAGTCCAATCCTACAGGAAATTATCTTAGGTGTCTTCCTGGAGATAAAAGCCATTAAATTATTAACATTGCAGTGACCAGCAGAGTTGAAGTCCAACTTTGTTTTCCTTTTCTTACATAAAACCTCTGCTGTAATCAAAGGACTAAATTTCCCTAAACCCCATAATGTAAAAACCCCAAACTGATCACTTGCTCTGGGCATAGATTTAAAAAAGGAGTGTTGGTTTGCAGAATGAGTTTGAATTCTGCTGTGGCTGAAATAATTCAGAGCTTTGTCTCTTGTGAAAGATGCATTTTGCATGATGCTACAGTAGAACCCTTGAGACCTCCTGATAAGAGTGTGTAAGGCAGTTATAAAGACAAGGGTTACACTGACTTCCCAGAACTATTGGAAAGAGATTAACTGACATGCTAAGCGGTGAACAGTAAATCGGGATGTGGACTGAAAGCTTCCAGTACCCAGGTTACTTTTACTGACAGATATAACCAAGCTGCAGAGAATTAACACAATTTCAGCTCATCTCTTCATGTTGTTTGTTTTCTTTAGGGGATGATGTGGCTCAGTTCCTGTGGAGCCCTGAACAGCGTAAAAAGCTTTTAGGTTCTGTGCTAGCATCACTGGTTGCTTCTCCAGATTTTCACTTGGAGACTGGAGCTCTGCCTCACATGGAGGTTGAGAAAGATGTTGAGCTGGGTAGGTGTGCCAAACCCTCTGCAGTGCAGAGTTTGTGTTCTTATGGATTTGAATGATGGTTCATATTCACCCTCTTAGTTTTGTGTGGTGCCGGTGGGGAATGACTTGGGAACAGCTATTTACTGTGACGGCTTATGAATGTAAACTTTCATCGCAGGAAATGACACTTACTGTATCAAAATGGAATACTGGAACAGTGAAGAATACAAGATGTTTTTTGCCATTCCAGCTGGATGTGTTTTCCAGTGGGATGCAAAGGGATTTGCAATAAAGGTAACACACATGTTGATTGTTTTACAAGATGTGTGAAATGGTAAAATCTCATCCATTAATATAAACCCCTAATTTCTGAATTCCATGCATGAAGTTTGCTGCTTCAAGTCCTCTTCTTAATTGTGGATCGAGATTAAAAGTTTCTGACTGTGAAAAATGTCTTCCTTGGTCAAGTGGGAGGAGAAAAAAAAGAGGATGAGAAGAATATGAAGATGAGCAATTTTCACTTTATTCCAAAAATAAATGTTCTTCTTATGTACCTTCTTGTAGGTGTATTCTCAGCCTGTGCCTTGGGATTTTTATATCACCCTTGAGTTACAGAAGCGTTTGAATTCTGACTTTGACCAGAGCTTCAGTGAGAATTGCAGCTGTTACCTGTACCAGGATGGCTGTGCCGTTGTACACAGAGATACAAATTGCTTCACGCTCAGGGTCGGTACAGACAAACCAAGGACAATTGGAAGGTCCAAACTTCTGCTTGGGTGCCAGTAGTGAGTTTGGGGTGGTGTTGTGCTCATTGCTGAAGAGCTGCTCCTGTTTAATCCTGCAGTACAAATGCTCTGGTCTTTATCTGTGTACAAATCACGTCTGTCTGTTAAAGCCTCAGTTGGGTCTGGTTTCTCATTCATAGATCATGTGCTTCTCAGAGACAATCTTGAACCAATTTTTCACATTTTCTGTCTTTGTGAGTCATAAAGGACTGGAGCCAAGAACCACATGTTATTCCGCAGCAAGATTTGCATCTAAAGCTGTTGTTTAACTTGACCTCTTTCAATACATTCCAGTCAGCTATAGCAAGGTCATAGCATTTAATGTCTTGCTGAATGATTCACACTTTAAGTGTTGTAAATGCATTTTGAACTGTTGCATGCAAATAGGACTGAAATTCAATAGTGATTTCAGTCTTCAGTTCAATTTCCCCCTCCTGATCTTTTGTCCAGTTTTGAATAATAATGTTTCCTAACAGCTTACGGTTCTTGTAATTCTGTCTGGGCTGATCATGGGCAAAATCCAATTATACTGAATCTAGGGAGGGACTGTTACCTCTGTATAGATGAATAATGAAACAAAAGGTGAGCTATAAGTATTTCACCTAATCTAAGGTAAAAAGGTACAGAAATAGATTTTTATTCTCTTTTCAGGATATTCTCCGTGACCGTAAGTTCATCACAAAGGAAATCCTCTTCTTGGTTGTTCATGATCTTCTGCATGTGGTAGAGAAACTGCACAAAGCAGAGATTGTCCATGGAGATCTGAGACCAGAGGTGTTGTTTCTGGGAGACAGGTTTGTCTCTTCCTATGAATATGGGAGGGTACAGAACAGTCATTTCAGCTACAGCTCCCATACTGCTGTTGTAGCTTCTACCCTTGAGCTTAGGTAATGAAGTACTGAGGCCTGAAAAACAGGCCCTGAGCCAAAGTTGACCTCTAGATGAACCTTCCAACCAAATGTTATATTTGTATCCACTCATTAACAAAGTATCATTAGCAATATGAGCTGTGTATCCACTCATTACTGAAACTTGTATTCACCTTCCTGTATTCAGAAACCAGATAAGGCCACACCTGGGTTTTGGGGGTGTAGGAGCAAAGGCAACTCCTGGTTGTTCCTTGAGCCCTGGCCAGGCTTTGGGAGGAACCCAGGAGGAGGCTGACCCCAGATGTTGCAGCAGTGGAAGTTGCGTGAGTTTGTTTATTGCACCCTCTCCAAGCTGGGCCCTGTCCCAGCACAGTCAGAAGCCTCTTTGCCTGTGGGTGGATGCACCCGTAGGAATTCCCAGTTCCGGGAAGGGCTCTCCAGTGCTCGGCCGTGACAGGGGTCCCCAGCTGCTGTGTGGCTCTGGAGGATGGTGAAGTCTTAGGGTCACCGGTGCTGTATCTTAATCCCCGTAGGCAATCTTTGGTAGCAGTGCTGAGGTGCATTGCTGAGCTTCTCCTTCTGTAATTCTTTACAGTTTTGCACTATAGAAAATTACACTATTCCTTAGGTTGGTTTCTGTGCCTCTTGTGCTGAACCTGCCCACTAGCAAAACAGGTACTGATTTTGCAGTCCAGGTTTTTTAGGCTCCAGTGTACTCTGATAAGCATGAAAACACTTGATTTAGGAATAAAACTTCCTGTAGAAATAGTATACATTGATGTTGTAAAACTTATGCTCAACAAAATAGTTTTGCTATTGCCTGTGTTTTTAAGTTTCTGCTTTACCAAGGTTCTGGACCGCTAACTCAGTATGGTTTGTAACTTGCCTTTGGCTTTACATATCTGAAACCCAGGAAATTAGAAGACAAACGGCAGGTGGGACTGGAATATCCAGATACCCTTAAACAAAGTGTTCAGCTTCCTCTGCAATCCAGCTTGTACCTTGATGCATAGACCTAATTTTCTTCTTTAAGCTCTTTCCCATGTTATGTTAACAAAGTTATGTATCCTTTAGAATGTGATCTGTGAACTAAATGTGGTGATGCCTGGAAATAGAACACAAACTTTTCCAGACCATGTTAGAATGATAATACAAAAACAAACCTTTACTTACCTTTACTCAGGTACACAATATGGTGAAAAACAGTGCTCAGAATTACATCCTTACAATTGATAAGATGAACTGGAATATCTGGCCAATATTGTCCAATTAGAGGAGCAGTTGGTTAGGTAATCTCCCCCCTGGGTTCTGCCCTCCTACCCTACCTTTATTATGCCTGTGACTACGTGGTGCAAAATAAAATGTCCTTGGAGAAGTAACGGGCAAGACGTAAAATTTTAGGAATGTGTCAATAAGCACCTGTTCACTGTGGGAAGAAAGGTGGGAAAGTACTGGAAGTTACACTGAGGCATTTAACAGTCTACAAAGCTACAAATACATGAAGAATATATAAAAGCTAAAAACTTCAGGCATCTGTGGGAAGCCAGTAACCAGAATGTCTAATGAATTGGATATAACTCTATTACATAACTAAGAACAGCCCCAGTGAATTTATCACTGATATGTTAAAAATAGCTATTAAATTTAAATTTACTTTGAGCCTACAGTCATCCAACATGCGTACTCACAATATATTTTACTTATCATTTCTTTGTGATTGTTTTATTAATAACTTATTTATAGAACTATTTATAGATTACATACCTCTACTATGCAAGTTCCAATATTTTCTTCACATCCTGCAATGGGTTGTCTTGCACATCCCTTAGGGTGCTGTATCCTATTTTGGAAGTCATTGATCTAGTAGTGGCTTGATGGACTTGGATATCTCCTGCTGGATTTCTCTGTGGCAAATACAAGCCAAACAACTGCCAAAAAGTTAGGGTGATGGTTTGGGCTTTTTCAGATAGCAAAAGGACAAATGCATAGTATAAATTACAAAATAAGCTCACAGCCGTACAAATATGTAAGAATAGTAGTCAGAGCTGTGATATATGGATATTGTTGGCTTGGCAGTTGTTGATATAATGCTCCCTGCCCTTCCTGTTTGTCCTCCCTCACCTGTAGACTAGGAAAAGTTTGTAAAAGTATTATCAAGCCTAATTATTTTTTGTATCAAGTATTCTGAGATTTAGAAGGAGAGGGAGAAGTGCAAAATACTGCACTGATGCTGAATTGATTTTTGCATTTTTGCTTCTATCTATTCTCTATATTCTTTACATATATTTACATATGTAGCTCTGTAGCCTATTACTGTATTTGTAGCTAGCATTTTACCTACTCTATTAGACAGAAAGACAAAAATTCCCCAGCAGCTCCAAGCCCTGGGGTCCAATGTTAGGCTCTCTGGGAGCCAAGGTTGAAAACCAGCTCTTTGAGACACATTTTCATAAACGAAGTTTAGTTCCTATCCAAGGTGGGGGTGGGGGTAGGGGTTAGAAAAGGGTTAGAACCAGGGGGGAATTATCTCATCACCTATGATTCTAATTGGGGATTTTTGTCAGTTATACTAATTTGCTAAACATACTAAAATTTTATCCACTTTATGTGTGCATCTTCCGCGTTTTTCATCCAGCATGTTGTGCACCATAAGGATCCTTTTAATGGTAACCCCTTTTTATCACCTGTGTCTGGCTCATAATTTCAGGACCGATGAAAAGGCATCACACTATTCCCACAGTGCACAAACTGTGTTTCAGATAACTGTTACAAATATGAAAATAGCATCATCCTCAACCCTTTATTGTTTCACGTTGCTTACTGTGGAGACAGCAGTATCATGCCTAAGCTCTCTGCTGTGAGCCTTTGCCATTCAGAGCAGCCCTTGCAGCAGCAGTTCTGACAGCAGCCATCAGAGGGGAGCATTGACATGGCTAAGATTCACCTTCACTGTGCTGTTAAATTTAATTCTAAAAAAAAGAAAAAGTTTGTTGGATCATCTTCTGCCATATGTGCTTCCTCTGCTCAGGATCTGCGATGCATTTTCTAATGAGGAGGTGCCAAATGCTCTGAAGATGGTGGATTTCTCTCACAGTCTGGATTTGAGGGTACTGCCTCAAGTCAGCTTGCCCTACAACTTTCCCACAGCTCAGACCCCTCACGGACAACAGCTTCTGGCAGAAAGTTCTCTTCCTTATCAGGTGAGTCTCTATTTAGTAGGACATCTTAATTTCTGTGTTTCCTTTACAAAACCTGTTTTTTAAAGTTAAACTTTACAAGTGCTATGGAAAGCTCTGATAAATACTGAATAAAGATAATTTTGCATCTGATGGAATCTTTGGCAATAAGTGAAAGGATTAGCAGTGCTGTTCAGTGATTGTAACTAGTGTATTTATTTAGAAACCTACAACGAAACCAGAATTTTACCTTTTGAAGTTTTCTTGCTTAACAAGCCTCTGGAAGATTCTGGTGCAAAGATGGTTCATACTTAAATGTGTGAAAGCAATAAGAGCAGAAGGTGACGGACACTGAACTTTGTGACATTTGTTGTGATTACAGGTAGACTTGGTTGGCATTGCAGATGTAGTCCATTTGATGTTGTTTGGGGATCATATCCAGGTCTATCAGGAGAATTCTATCTGGAAAATCTGCCAAAACTTATCAGAGTAAGTCCTTTTGCAGAGTGGGCTGCTGGGAAAGAAGAGATATCTAACTTCATTTTCTTTATAATGGTACTATCTTCAGAGCTTACAACATACAACTTGGGGCTGTTTTTGCCAAAAAGTGTTCGTTTTGTGGGGACTGAAACTGTGAAGTTGTTGGACTTGTTCGCTGGTAGCCTCAGTGCTGTGTAGGAGACAATTTTAAGCTGAATATGAGTAGTTGAGATGATTTTGCTTTTTCTATCCTTTCAGATGAGACTGACTTAGTCTCCCTGCACCTTGCAGGTCAAGCTTGGAGAAGTTTCTAAGTGGGTGGGTGGTGAGGGGGGCAAAGATCACGTGAGCGTGTTGCTTCAGAAATGGGTCAGTTTGGCTTTCTGCTTTTGTCTTTTTCATTCTACTAAGACACTGATGGCAGGGTGTAACAGTTGTAGAAACAGTACACTTGCACAGCAAAGAAAATAATTAAAAACTGTCATCTAAGATGCAAGTGTGCAAACAGCTGCTTTTTGGAAGCTGCTGTTTGTCTCAGGTATTAAATTCTACTGCTCTCTTTTAGCCATGTGTTTAGGCTGTAAGTCTGCTCTGCCTTCCTGTGCCCTTTGTTTGTTCTTAGACTGAACACTTGTTCATTTTGTTAGGCACATACTGCAGATTTTTTTTTGCCTTGGCATTTCATAAGAGTTTTCCAGAACTCTGCACTCATGACAGCAATTACTGGACAGGTATCTGATTCAGGATCATAGATCACGCCTAGCACCATTGCTTTAAGAAAACCTACTACCAGCGTGGGAGTTGTCCAGTTCCCTAGCAACCTGCACTGCTTATATCTATGTTTGTTGTATTCAGCCTTTAGAAAAAATCCCATCTTCTTAAGCTGTGTACAGAGGAAAAAATGGGGGTTTTTTTGTTGCTGGGTATATATCTGGTTTTCTACTATTATATCATTCCCTTAATTCTGCAAGAGATTAAGCTGAGCTGCTGCAGATGAAGCCACATAAGGCCTGAGTTGAGAAGGTTGGGACATGGTGTCAGGGACCTGATTAGGATGTGAATGTGGGAAAAAGAGCAATTACTGTCTGGATAACTGGAGCAGGAGGAATAGTAAGTCTGAGCTGGGAAGCATAGGGCTGGCTGTCTCTCAGTGGAGTTTGGAGGGGAGGGGTTAATTGGAAAGGAATTGTAGTTAAAGCTAGGGATGCTGGATTGAAAAAATTAGGATTTTGGGTTGAGTTAGAACTTGGAGGGGGACTTGATGAGTGAGACCTGTAAAGGGCTAAAGGAGCCACAGCAGGAAGAAGGTAAAGCCTGGGCATGAGTTCTGTGGAGCTGGAACCAGGCTGTAATAGCTTCCCCCTCACCTGTGTGCATCAATTCATAATTTGGGAGTTCTGACTACAAATAAAGAATTCCTGTTTTCCACCCTCTCTTCTGCTTTGCTTCTGAAAGTGTTACAGACTTACCATTCATCATCTATACTTATTTTTCAATATCAGTTATTCCAAGAAATGTCTGCATAGGTGCTTTAGTTACACATTGTACTGAAGTCTTATATCAACAGTGTAAATGAGGCATTTCATTGTGTGGGAATAAGGAATTTGCACTGAATCCGTTTCCATTAATATATAGATCTTTTGGTGTGTCTGGTTCTTATTGATTGATGACACTTCTTCTAGTCAGTTTGAAATTTTCAAGTAATTTGTGACAAGCAAATTCAGTGCTGCAGGGAACCGTCATCCACCAGAAGAGGCTCCCCAATTAAGTATTCCCTGGGAGAAGAGTCAGCCGATGGAGATCAGTCTTGCTCTTCATCCTTTGCATACGGCCACATGTGCTGGTGACACCTGTAACACCCATGAAGACACAGGATTCTTCTTCCTGTTGCTTTTAGTATTTTTACTTTTGTAAAGATGACATAACTTCTGTCCTTTCTGTTCAAAGTTCTCTGAGTGATTTGGAAAGTGATTTTTTTTTAATTTCTTTGAGGTTCATTGGAGTTTGGTGGTTTGTTTTGGTTTGTTTTTTTCTCAAGGATTGTATTGACAGAATAACCTTCCTCAAAATAGTTTCTGAGAATTCAGGTATTGACAACTAGAAAGCAGGCTTCTTACTAGAAGGCTGACTGGTGTTAAATACAACAACCATGACCCTCTTATCTTAAGAAAGCTTTTTTTAAAAGGACTTAATTATTTTTAAGTATTAAACAAATGTAAATATAGCAGAATGACTGGAAGAGCTACTGATTTTACTACCAGTTCAGCAAAATACCAAAACACTGGGGAATTGCAGGGTAGAGCACAAAATTATTCTTCCAAGATCAGTGGCTCTCAATAAAAGAGAACCCACTTAAAAAGTGACAGAAAGAATGGGAAACACTGAAATGTTGTGGTAGAGATTTAGGGGAAGGTAGAATGTAAATTTTGATTGAGTTGGTTTTTTCATCTCTGAGTATAGTGCTGACAGCCTGTTTCTCAGGGGAGGGGTTTTACCATTATTAAAGAATGGATATGGTGATTTTTTTTTTTTCTGTTTTCACTGTATTATTTTAGGGAACTTCATCTCTGCAGGTTTATGTGAGGCAGGATATAGAAGCTGCATTTGAATTTTTAGGACTATTTTTGTTGCTCAGAACTCCTTACACCCCCTTAGCAACACTTCATCTCCTCTGCTACACCTCTTGCTCATCTAATCCCAAAATGAAAATGGACTCAAGTCTTGCCTATTTTTTTTCTTGCTTAGGTCTGCATTGACTTAATTATTTTAGCAAATATAAGAGTTACCAGTGAAATAGTACAGGCTGGATTCATTCTGAGACTGGCTGCTGCTGTTTTGTGAGTCACTCAGATAAAGCAGAGGCAGATAATTTGTTTCAAAGCCACTGTAACTCCTAGCTCGAGGGAGAAAAGTGCTTCAGTAGTCAGTAGCAGTGAAAGACTGAAGAACAAAGGGTTAGCTCTAATATCAGTTTTCTGAGACTTAAATGAGTCACTTAATCTTTTTATTTGTGTTGTGTGGGTACATCTGGGAGAGAGGGGATTTATTACTATTAATTGTCTCTGAAATGTTATCTATACAGAACTCTGGCAGATGGAAGGCAGGGGGAAAAAAAAAGCAAAGCTGGCTCTAAACCACCTTTTTCTATTTTTTTTTTTATTTTTCTGGCAGCTTTCCTTTAATATTGCCCCATTAACTCAGCCTGCAAGTGGGTAAATAAGATTTACCTCTGCCCTTTATTCCTGAAAGGAGTTTCCCAAGTTGTTTAGTTCAAAAATGTTCTTGATAATTCCTTTAAACTTAAACTGCCGTGGCTTAGCGTGAATGGTGGTAGTGGTCAGGTATCCTAGAAGAGGTAACTGTATAAACACTTGGTTTAGACCTGTGTAGTTACTATCCAGAAACTTACTGGAGAAATAGAATGGGGTCCATACATATGAAATGAACAATACATTCCTAGTTTTTCCTTTATATTTACTCATGTGAGTGAAATTATTATTTCAGGCATGGTTCTCCCAGGATGTTTAGTGCTAAATATAAATGGAGACCTTGATAGACATGTTCTCTGTGTGTGTGTGTGTGTGTACTGCTCCACTGAACACTGCTCTATTTGTTTTAGGACCCCGGACAGTGATTTCTGGAGTAAACTTTTTGAGAGAATTCTGAATGCAGATGGTAAGTCCACAGTACCTCTGCTGAGGGAGTTGAGAGAGGAAATCAGTGAAATGTTTGACAGCTCTTTCAAAGAACGACTGTTATTGACCTTAGCTGCTGTGGGAGAAACTTTCCTCCTGGTGAACTTCCAGTGACTTCATAGAAGACAAACATGTTTTGTATTCTAGAGAAGAATTTGTTGTTGCTTTCTTATGTTTTCAAATGTAAACATGAGAGTGATTGGAGCCATTTCTGCAATACTTCACATGGGACTTGTTCAAGAATGTTTCTATTGCATGAGTGCATGGAAAGCCTCCTAAGCCTCTACATGAACCTTTCTGTGAGCAGTTTGTGAGAGAAAATTGTTTGTCTTAACTGCTGCCTCCCCTTTTTGTATAGCTCCTTAAAAATTTAGCACCTAACTTGTGCCACACTTTGAAATGATTTGTCTTGCATTCAGTTGCTCTTTTAATTAGTGTTTAATCAAT
The DNA here is from genome assembly GCA_013400235.1 of Oriolus oriolus. Classification (NCBI taxonomy): domain Eukaryota; kingdom Metazoa; phylum Chordata; class Aves; order Passeriformes; family Corvidae; genus Oriolus; species Oriolus oriolus. The sequence continues at coordinate 12,434 of VXBT01006741.1, forward strand.
AAAGTTGTGTTTTGGTAGCGAGTGTCATATTTAACATTGCTATCAAATGGTTTCAAAAGACTTTATTTAGAATCCATGCAGGAGTGCTGCTGCATGACTGGGAATATTTTGTGGCTGCTGGATGCAAAAGCCCCTCATTTGGTGGCAGCTTTCATAACCACATGGGATTTCCTGGACACTTGAATACAACTTGAATAATTCTACTTGGAATGTGCTCTCGTAGAAAGTTGTCATAAGAAGAAGTTGATGAAGTCACAAGTGGAAAAGCTGCGCACATAAACCTTTATGCTTCTTAAGGCAAGAGTTTTGTCTACTTTTGCAAAGGCTGGAGTTCCTGACTGGATTTGAGCATCCCTGAAGTCTCAGTTTGCACTAAGTGAAGTGTTGGCAGACTTTTGTGGGAGATTCTGTGGATAGATAGATATGTTAACCTTTTATATACTGCATTATTGAAACCAATACAAAGGCTTCCTTTTATTCAAGACAACAGAATTTACAAGATTCAAACCCAAGGTGGTACTATGTACTTGAAGTGTAGGGAAACTTCTCAGACTTGGGATTTACTTTCTTGCAGCTTCTCCCACACATGAAAGAGCAGACAACTGCATCATTAGTAATTTCTTCTCCCTAAGAAGGCAAATTGGCTGTGTTTTTTCATTTGGTTAAATTCTCCAGCCATGGTTCTGCTTGGTTCTCCCCTTTTGTGTTGTCTCCAGATTTTGTGGTGGAACTTAGTTTTGTCTTTTCCACATTGCTTCAAGCCACCTTCTTTCCTGGTTTTTTTCTGCATATTCCATCACTATTCCTCTTACTTCAGCCTGTCTTCTTTATGCTCTCACAGATTTGTAGTGCCTTGTTTTACACTTCCTCTGAGAGGGTTATATATTCTTCTCATTCAGGAAAAGGACCTAAATGCCCTGGTAGACCAGCTTTAATATCGAATGTAAATTGCTGCTGAAGAATTTATTTTGGTCCATTAATGCCTTAAATCATGCTTCTTGTAGTACATTGATTAGTCATCTGTTGAGCTAGCAGATAAACAATGATCTATCTCTAACCAGAGTTTAGAGCCAAGATCACTGGTAGAGCACCCAGGAGTCCAATGCATAGCTCACTTCTAGCTCTAGAAAGATGACATGTTTGTTCTTTTCTTCAGCTGAAATCTGTTTGCTTTTGCTGATCCTCTAACTGCCTTTTAGACAAAACCTGGGGAATCTCACTTGCTGTCCTCTCACTTGCAACTTTTTCAGTTTATCTCCTGCAGCACTGAGCTGAATACCAGGTAGATTAGGAAGAGAAGGCTCCTAACAAAGTATCGGTCATCCCAAGGACTTCTCAGACAAGATGTGTTTGTAGCCAGCACAGAACAACTTCACTGTGTCTAATTCACACAAAAAGCTTTTGAGAACAGGCTGAACACAGAGATAAGAGCTCTCAGCAGAACTTCAGTAAAGGAAATCTGTTCTTCAGGTCTTTAAAATATGTAAGTGAACCTATTTGTCTTTAATGAGAGACTTAAATGAGGTCTAAATCAAAGCTGCAATACTCCACTATTACTTATTTGTTGACTTGGCATCTGTTTTCTTTCTGAACAAAAAGTGTGCTAATCCTTCTCCATCTAATAAGACTGCCCTTGATCAGTTACTCTTCATGTTCATCCCCGACAACACAAAACTGCCCCCCAGTACTGTAAAATAAGAAACACAGCAACAGCGTTATAAATTTCTCCGTAATAAACACAAATAATTATGGAGAAATGAAGAGGAGTGAGCAGGTATAACAAGAATGAGCAGTCATCTCTTCTGATGTTTGTTCCCACTTGGATGGAGCTCTGTCTCTCTGCTGCACAGGTTAGTCTCTGCCTCCCCTATCCCATGAGCTGATTGCACCAACATGTAACAGGAGGTCAGAGAGCTCTTTGGACATCCCTGTCATCTGTTCAAGTAACTCTGCCTCCAGCCTTAAACAAGTTTTTCCTAAGCATCACTTTTGTGTAACACACAGATGCTCTGTGACCTTGCAGGCTGGAGTTGTCATAGACTTGTCATGAAGCAGAAGACACACCAGCCCTGCTCACAGGATATTTGGAGATGAAAATTGTCTTAACATTTTCCGAGGGAAAAGAGGCATCTATAAATCCTGAGATGACAAAATGTTCCACACCAGGTAGAGGGTAGAATGAAATTGTGTGACAGCCAGATGTAGAAGTCCTAGTGAGGTTATCACTAAAAAATACATCACTAAAGTGATGGAATCTGGGCTATGGCAAATTTTAACGCCTATTATATAAATAAAAGTGCACAAAGGAAAATAGAAATGTGATGGATTATGGTTGTACCAGGTTGCTTGAGAACAAAACTTGACCAGAGATTCAAGAGGGATGTCTGGAAGATATCTGTGTGCTTCAGCTGCTTTGATTCAGAAACTGAAAGAATCAAATTGTTAATGTCCACTCTGCTAAGTGGAAAGGGGTCTAGAAATATTTGCAGATCACTGGGCACCCAAAAATGCTAAAGGTAAAAAATGGAGGCTGATCAAATGTGCTTGAGCTGTGGGTGGGGCAAACCCCACAGGTGTGAGTCATTTTCTTCTCCCTAAGCTCTAGAAGCTGTAGCTGGAGTTGATTCCTCTGTTTCTAGGAGCTCGTGGACATCATTGCCTACATCTGTGAAATACAGATGGTCCAGGTTACCTCTTTAGTGGCTGTGACCAATGATGTTACAAAACCTAATTGCTTTTTAAGGTACACCTGCAGACACTTAAAAGTCCATTGTGAGCTCTGAAATTCACTTTATTTGCTCACTTAACATCTGAAGAGATCATTTTGAGGAAGCTTAAGGAAAGGTGAGGAGTACTCTTCTGCTGGTCTTCAAAGGTATGTGATTTGTAAATTTAAAATCCTAACTCTGAGATAATTGGGAAATGTGCTAAAATTTATCAGATAAGATACTCAGAATATATGTTATCTGAGACTTTTCCAGCCTGGGGTCTGTGTTCAATAAAAAGATTAAGAAAACCTCAGAAGAGAAAGATGTACCTGATAACTAGTACATTGTCAGAGGTGTAATCTTGAGCTTGTGCTATCAGATAAAATTATTTCACAGAATAAACTAGGAATTTTTTTTTTCCAGAGTGAACTAGAAGGGGCAAGCAATTCAGGAGAGCTATAAGGATGTTGTGAGGTTGTGCAGGGACAAAATTAAAAGGGCCAAAGCCCAACTAAAACTTAATCTGGGTACTGCTGTGAAAGAGTATAAAAATGCTTCTATAAATAAATAAGCAACAAAAAGGGCAGAGAAGAATCTCGGAAGAATCCTTTATGGGACTTTGGGGCACTCCTCAGTAAGAAGTGGTTGAGTCAGTGTCCCTGGCAGGATTTAAATAATATGTAGAGATGGCACTTGGGGATCTGGTTTAGTGGTGAACTTGGCAGTGCTGGGTAGACTCTTTGAGATCTTTTCCAAGTTTAATGATTCTATTATTTAAAGAAGACAAATCACCCCTCCTGCCTGAGTATCAGCAAATAATTCTGCATCTTTCCTCTATTCTGCTGCTGATTTCCCAAATAATACTCCAAAACACCTTTGGGCTAAAGTGTAGCTCCTGAGGTGCAGCACTCTCTGCTGTGCCCTGGCAATTTCCCCACGGATGCCTCGATGTACAAAAGCTGAATTCTTATTTGAAGTGAGTTATTATTTGCCTGTGGGCTGGGGAATTGTTGGTTGGAGCCTCTCCTTTAGCCTTGGGCTATGGGCACTGCAGTCACAGGAATGTGCCTGTGCTTAAACAGATCGCCCTTAAAGCTTGACAAAGGAACACCAAACTCCTTTGACAGTTTCATTCTTTTAGTTCTTACTATTTCACACTCGTATTCCCTCTGCTTGGTTAATCTAGCAGAAGCTTGATGTTGTTTAGAAGCTTAGAAATACGAAGGTTTCACTTCCACAATAGTTTAAATTATTAAACAACATGTGAATATTGAGGTCATTCAGTAAAGACTGAGAAAGAATGTTGTTCCTTTTGTTGGTTCTAGAAATGTGTGTTCTCTACTTTCCTTTCATAATAACTACAATACGACACAAAGCTATTTAATTATTGACCTCATGGTTCCAGCTGGTATGGAAGTGTGATTTACAAACTGGAAGCAGCAGCTGGGTGACACAATGCTGACAAAAGACAAATGTTAGCGTTCAGTTTCTAGGCCTGAGCTGATGTTTGTTTTGCCACTGCTTTGGATTCTCTTGAATTTTCAGTATCTCAAGTTGTGTAGTTCCTTGAAGCTAAACTAGTCATGTACTTTGTAGTGTAATACTTTATAGTATCATTCACTCAGGAATCATTTTGTAGGAAAAAAAATGTTGGAATATTGCAGAATTCAGTGGTGGATATGACTTATTGGTATGCTTCCTTGATATCCAGTAAAGGCACTGGACTGTTCTGTCACATCTGCATCTGCTCCTAAAGAGCCAACCTGGATTAGTACTTTACCTGTATGTGAACTGGCTACAGCTTGTCCTGTTCTTAAACCACCCTCTTATTCCAAATGCATTCTAAAATTATTATTTTTGTTCTTCTCTAAGTTTTTTATTTTCCCTTTTCTCTCCTCTGTGTTTTGCAATTTTTACATTCTGTGAGTTGTGTTGATGTGCAATGGCACCCCACATAGCCAAGGCCAAACCAACAGGATCCTCGGGGGTCCCTTCCAGCTCAGGCCGTATTGTGATTCCATGAATTATTACTGAGTGATTATAAGCAGCATGAAGCCTTTACACAAACCAGGGTCTCTGCCCCCTCTCTTTTTGTGACATGTCTTTCCTTCCAGAAGTGGTTGTATCTCAGTAATGCTGCAGAGATTTTCAGGGTAGAAGTTACTCTACAAACATGAGTGTTATTTAACCTCAAACCCAGTGAGGAGCTGGAAAGATAAATCTAGCTCTAATGAATGAAGTCCGAAAGCTGACAGCATTCAGTAATTTCACAGACTTGGGATCTTTTCTGACAAGAAAATTCATTTCTGAGACTTGTTGACAGAAACATCAAGAATGAAGCTGCTGCCTTTGCCTCCACCCACCCCAGCAAAGAGTGGGGGAAGAGAAGCAGCTCTTATAAATAGCTCGGTTCCTGTTATATTTGTAAGTTCAGTGCTTTTTGTGTCAATGACATCACCCTCTTCTCCATGGCAACCCCCTACAATGTCAAAACTGCAGGGCACCATCAGAGGAACTCAAACCAGCAGATGAACAGGTTGAATCAAGATGATTTAACTGCAAAATGGTGCAGGGGCAACAGGAGGAGGTGGGAAAGAAACAAAGGGGCTAATGGCAGCCCTGTTACTCTGGAAAACCAGCATCTCTAGTGGCTGGTTCCCCAAACTCTGCCCTATCTCTTTTTCCAAGTCCTTGTCAGGAGGAGGTAGGTGGAAGGCAGGCATGCATCTTATTCCCAATCTCCAGTGTGTCTGGAGACCAGAACTACAGGTGACTAAGCAGGAGGAACATGACTGACTCACTCCTGATTTATTTCTCACTCCCCTTCTCTTCCCCCTCCCATCTATTCTGTTTGTTTTTTTAGCTTTCACCCAACAGCTCAGATTTTTCCCCAGGCCCTGATGAGGAAGAATTAGCAGCAGGCTTTCTTGTTACCTAATGTTCACAAAAATGTGCTTGTGGTTATCCAGGTGAGGAAATAGAAGCCAGCTCCAAGAGCAAGAAAAATGAATTGGCTCTTGGATACAACACCTTTATCTGAGGGGGAAAAAAAAGTGCTTCTCTTTTCTGAATGTTGTGTAGGAAATACTAAAGTAACTGATGTGCCAGGAAGCTGTAAATAACTGGCTTCTTTATCAGGATACCTATGGAAAATACCTAATTGCCTCCCTGGCAGCCCTGCTGGTGTTGATTTCTAAACTGACTGCAGTGGGGAGAAGCCATGGCACTTGCTGTCTTGATTACAGCATTGGATTCTGCTGGGTTGCGTTTGGGACTAAAGGATCAGGAACATAATGGTTACAGCTGCAGAGTTTCAGCCAGTATGAGCTGTTTCAATCAGCTTAATAAATCTATCCTCATTTACATCCCTATGAAGTCTGAAGCCTTAAGACAGTTTACCTTCCTCCTCAGGGTGCCAGGAGAACTGTTGCTGAAACCTCGCCTGCAGAAGTGTCAGCTTTGTATTAGCTTTTGCATTTTTTTGAAATTGCATGACATAGACCCAGGCAAGTTATGCAAGACCAGCACAATGCCCAGAGTCCTGACATCCACAAAGGGACATGGCAGTGCTCCCCACACGGAGAAGGAAGTCTGTGATGGAATAACACTATATTTGCCACTCGTGGCCTGCAGTTTACAGGGCATGAAAGTCTTTAATCACAGATTTTTGAAGTGTGAGGCTCTGTTATGTCTGTAGCTCTCTCCCCACCCCAGTGTGATGCTAAGCCTGTGATTTCTAGGCTTGGTTGAGGGGAAAATGCATGGAGTCTCTACACACCAGAATCTTGATTAGTATCTTGCTCTTGCCTTTTGTGCAAAATGCCACTCAAGGCACTGTGCCATCCTCTTTGCTGAGCTCACAGCATCAGCCCACGATAAAAAAAGGTCCCAGAAAACATTGACTCACTGCATCTCAGCATCCTGACAGGGCTATGTGTCTGCAATGAGATCTCCTCAGCTGGAACTGCGCGTTTCAGTGGAACTGATGGTTGTGAGGCTGTTCTACCTTCCCTGAGTTGTGCTACCACCTGTACTGCCTGCCAGGAACAGGGGTGGGAGCATTGGGATCACTACCCAGCACCTGGCACGGGGCAGTGCTGCTGAGGAAGCAGCTGGAGCCGGGGGGTTTGCATGTGCATGAGGAGTTTTCTGCAGAAGCTTTAAGACTAAATTGCTGAGAATTTTTGCCTGAAGCAAGGGATGTTTCCCGTGTTTAAGACAAGCAGCAACCTGCAGTCAGAAGGAAGAAGGGACTGAATTCACTCCAAAAGTATTTCTCCAGGATCTTTTTTCAAGGTAAGCCTGCTTTTGTGGGAGGTAGATGGGGCAACAGGGTTCAGCATTCTGAACACTAAAACTGAGATGACTTCTGCATTTTTGTTACCTTCCCAAGCTGTAGAACTCAGATAAATGTATTATGTCTCTGGTACTCCCTTTTTAGGCTGAAAAATCAGCTAATAAGGGCCAATTTTCTGAGGTCTGAAGCCATAAAAATGGGTGAGGGAGAATGTTTTTAACACTGCCTTGTGCCTGCCTGTGTTGTAGTGGTGAATAAATGCCATGGACTGTGCCTCTAAAACATATATTTAAGTTGCAGAATGATGGGCGTTGAAAGAACAGTAGGTGAATGAAAGTAAAATTTAGTAAATAGACATCAGCTTATTGTTTATTAATTTAGTGGTTTTCAACATTGCTAGATTATTTGTTGTTCTGAAGGAGGCAAAATGAAGATGGTTCCTGCCTTGGGACCTTGGACTGAAAGGTTTTTAATTGGCATGGTTTGAAGAAATGCTGTTGAAGCCAAGAGCAAAGAGATAAGATTTTTTTTTTTAATTTGAATGACACCTAACAACCAGTTTATTGCTGTTGAAAACTATTGGTTGAGAGGCCAGAAAGTAGTAGAGAGTTTGTCCTAGCTGCAGGAAAAGCCTATTTACGGTAAGAAAAAATACCTTGAAAGTACAGAAATGGCTCTGAAAAAAACTGGTAACACCTAAAAAATGTTTGATCGTCAGCATCCCTTCCTTGCACTGAAACTCTTCCTAGCTGGGAACCCACCAGACTGAGAAATGTGTGCTTAGGTTGTGGGGTATAAATTATAGTCCTTGATGGGAGTACAGCAGAGCATGAATTTGGCAGAGCTGCTGGAGCCGTGGAGGGAAGGCACGTGCTGAGTCCAGAAGTGCAGGGCAGAGCATCCACACTTTCCCTTTGCACGCTAATGGCGCTAATACTTATATAAGGTTCCATTTTGCTCTTGGAAAAGGAATATGTGCTCGTAAAACAAAACCACCTTCTGGTTAGGGAAGTAACTGTAGTCAGTAAACTTTTGGAAAAAATCCCTGTCAAGTCTGTGAGGAGTGAAATCAAAATACTTTGTTGCCTCTTCTTTTTCCTAGGGAATGTGGGAACCGAGAGGTGCCTGTAAGGAAATTGTGCTCTGGGCAGGCTGCAGAGTGGCTGGGTGAGGTTGCCTGGGGAAGGGCACCTGTGCCCAGTGTTGAGGCAGGGGCTGGTGGCCAGGAGGGCCTTGGTGCCAGCAGTGGTTGTGTAACGTTGTGCTGTCTCCGCAGCTGGTGCTGCCAGGCGCTGGATCAGCTCATGCACTTGGATGTAGTTGCTGCAGCTTGATTCCACTCTGTAGAAATAGTTGAGGATATTCCTGCCAGCTTCCCAGTCAGGAGTCATCAGTTCTGCCTCTGTCACTTGGGGAGCATGAATGAATAACTCTTAAATCATTAATCTAGGGCAGCTTCCAAGAATCCTGTGTACCCAAGTCTGGAATACATTGTGATCTGATTCATTATCCAGGGACAGCAAAGACTTTGAAGAGGTGTTTACCCATGGGGTGGACATGCTGCACTTCAAACTCCCAAAGAAAACCACAACATGAGAGGGCAGGGAAGCAGGGGAATTGCAAGCAAGGGCCTGGAGGAGCAGGGAAACTGAAAAAGGACAGTAGTAGCCACATGCTGTGGACTGGTGGACAGGCCAGCACAGCAACCTGTGGCTTTGTGGGGGGCCATGGAATCTGCTGCTGCTTTTGGCAGTGTCACTTGACATCATTTTAAACTGGAATTCTGCATAACCAGTGCTAAACGTCAGGTTATCTTCCATGGGATGGTTCTTTATATCTAGTAAAACCTTTTATTTTGGCTGATAGGATTTGGTGGTAGAGGGGAGCTTTCTCCAGTTCCAGAGAGAACCATGGAAGGAAGGATAAATAAGAGGAAACAAGTGCTGCTGGAGAATGCACAGCAACCTAGATAAAGGTGATCCTAACTGAGGAGGAGGAGGACTGACAATTAATTAAAACTACTCCTAAAACCTAGGCTCTTAGCAGTAAAATAAATAATAGCAGGACATGAGTAATTCCTCTCGGGGGGAATGTTGGAGAGAAAATTACACTAATATAGTAATAAGAGGGGCCTGTGTGCAATTGCTCAGAGGAATAGGAGCAGGGCAGAATGATTTTTCACTGCTAAGAAGTTCAAACGTGGTTCAAGTGAAAAGGGACCGGTGCCTGTTAAAGCACACACTCCTTGGACCGCTTCCAAAGGCAGAGCTGTCTGAGTTCCTGAGCTGGATATTCTTGCTGGACTTGGCAATACCAGCACAGAGACCAAGGTCCTTCTCTGCTTTAGCGAATAATGGCAAGTTCTGTGTGTCACTTGCACTCCTGCTCCTCAGTCAGGGTGTTTTCAGTGAATTAAAAATACATAGTTCAGACCTAGACTTAGGACAACTGTGCTATGTGTCATGCATCTGGAGGCAAAAAAGGACATTAAACTATCTTTTATTCCCTTATTTCCCTCCTACTCCTCATTTCTGATCAGCTCAGAGCTCTGTCTGCATTCCTCAAGCTGTGATGCCCATTCTTGGGAGGTGGCTGAATAGCAAAAACTCATTAACCATCTTGACTGAGTAACAGCCATTGCAATAACATTGTTTCTTCTCCATAGCTGCCTTGCATAATACTCCATTTCAGTTTTGGTTACTCCTTCCATTTCATGCTTTTCATTTCTGTGACATTCATCTGTTTACCAGACAAGGTTTGGAGGGGTAGGGGGTTGAGGGGGTTGGAAGTAGTCCCAGAATACAAAAAAAAAAAAAAAAAGCATGCATACAAGTGAGGCTGGATGGGGCTTGGAGGAGCCTGGTCCATTGGAAGGTTCCCTGCCCACGGAAGGGGGTTGGAATGGGGTGATCTTTAAGCTCTCTTCCAACCCAAACTATTCTGTGATTTCTGTGATTCTATGAGTATATAAAGGGGATTTAATGAAGAACAGAGGCATTGGGACACTGGCATGAGAACTGCTGTTGCAGTGAGAGAAGATCCTGAATACTTGGGGACCAGGAAAGCAAGCAGTACAATCTTTTTCCTTTTGTGTTGTTTTTCCTTTCCTCCCCTCTTACACCATCTGTGAAAACAACCAACCTACCACCCACAGCTTCCCCCTCAAAACCCCCAAGTTTAGTCAAAGGAAAGAGTAAGGTGATAGTGGTTTGTGGTAGATGTGGAAGGTAATTTGTAACCTGCTCTGAAGAATCAGTGCAGCCAAACTGTGGCTTTGAGCAGCGTCAGTTTTGGTGTAGACCCAGCTGAGGCACTGCAGCAGCATCCCCTGGCCAGGAGCAGGTGTCCTGCTGATATGGCATGGAGAGAGTATATAGACAAGATGGTTTAGTGGTTAAAATGAAACATGGCATTGCAAACTAGACAGCAAATGTACTCAGCAACTTCAGCAGAGACAGTGACTCCACCAACAGATGTCAACTTAATGGCTCTGAGCTCAATTGTTTGTCCTTGAGAACTGGTTAAATTGGACTGTCTGCAGGGTCAGCGTTACCTTATTGATGGCCACCTAGTTTTTTGACTTTGCTCCCTGCCAAGTGTTGTGGGTACCTTTTTAGCCCCACCTGCATCAACCTTTGAGTCTTCTAAATCTGTGACCTTTCAAGACACAGAAGGAGCTGAGGTTCTTCACAGCACAGCTGGAGAACTGCGCTTAGAGGGGGAGAAGAGGGGTGCAACTGTGTCCTTAATCTGAGCCAGGAACAGAGGAGTTAACATGTAGTGGCCAGAAGGCACTACACAGATCTTAAAATAACCAAGAACAGGATAATTTGGCTTAAAAAACCATCTGGGTCTTGATTCAGTGCTCATTAAAATTCATAGTAGCCTTATGATTGGCTTCTGGAAGAATTAAGCAGGGTGTTACACTTCATAATGAGTACTTTGGGCCTTGGCCAAGAAAGTACATCACTGCATACAATAATGCTAGAAATTAACTTCTTTCCTGTAACATCCAGCTTAGAATGAGGATCTTTCTAGCACTTGTGGAAGTCAGTGAAAAAGCTCTGTTTTCAAGGGATTTTGGATTGCATCCGAAGAACAGATGTTACAGCTGACTTTGGGAAGAAGTCTCTCTGGGCAAGTCATCTCTGAGCTGGTCATGCTGCAGCAAGCTGTCCACTTTGGGGACACTCACAATTTGCAGCCATCAGAGCTCCTGAGTGTGCAGAGAAAGGGGGAAAGTCAGACTGCAAACCTAGCATTGGGATGGAATAATTGAGCCGTAAAAGGAAAAATGCCTGCTTGTGTTTATTTCATTAGAAACCTAAATGTATTAACTAATGGCACAAATAGCTAAGAATCTTGTGGCACTTCATCAACCATAAGATGATGTCAGTAGACAAAATGCTTCTGTCTGTGACTGCTGCTGAGAAAACCTCCTGATTTCTGCCTCTTTTTTATAGAATACTGTTTGGTGTTAAAGGGAAGAAAATACTAATTCTGCTTGCTCCCAAACCAGAAATTTGCAAAGCTCTCTGGGCTTTTGTGTTCTCTTCTAAGTTCCAAAAATGTTCTCCCAAAGCATCTCGAAACAGCAGCCTGAGTGACATAAAGCTGAGCCAAAAACTTATTTAAGGAACATTACCTTTTATTCCTGCATCATTTAAAGACATGTTTTTAAAAGAGTCTCTTAGAACCTGGATTCACCTGAATTTGCTGGCTACTCCTAACCTGTGGTCTGGGATCACCTTCAATGGTCTTTGGCTGTGCTTAAACTGGGACTGCTACTTATGGAAAGAAGGAAATGAAGGAATTTTCCACATAAATACTTAAGTATTTCTGTAGGACATCTTTGGCCACAACTGTTGCCCAGGATTTCAGTTTTCATTAAAATCTGAAGAACTAAATAAGGAAATTGTCATTTTAAGTGTTAACAAGCCTTTTTTCTTTTTTTCCAAAGGTCACATGTGAAAATGAAATAGTTAATATTTTTCGTATTGGAATGTATTTTTTTGAATTCATTTATTTATAGAATTTGTTTGGCACCTCAGAAAGCACATGAACAAGAAAAGGGTTTTTTTGAACTAGTAGTTTGAAGAATGCTAGCCTCAGAAATCTCTAAATGTGCAGATTAGGAAACATTACATCTTAGTTATAACTTAAATGGCTATGTCTTATGTTGCTCTTTTCTTCTTTAAGTATTATTATTACTGTTGTTATTGAGATTTTCTTTAATCTTTAGATATACACACACACACATGTATACACGTATCAGTGGACTAGTTTCTGGTGTCATGTTGAAGAGGATTCTGGTTGAGTTGTTCCACCATGGTTTCCCTCTCTCAGCAGCCAGCAGGATCTAGACTCCTTCCAAAGGACGGGCATTCACTCTGCCAAGTGCCAGCAGGTCCATGTGTTCAGGTAGGCTGTGACTGTGCTCACTTTGGCCTCCCTTAATCATAGGGTAGGGCTGTGGTAGAAAAATGTTCCTACATTACCGGAGACAGCCAGCATGTTCCAGTCCTCTCTAACATGCATTGCCTGACTGTTTGCATGCTTTAGTTCCTTATTGTGGAATCTAACAGCCTTCGTAGTTGTACAGATGTTTTGGGTAGTTTGGAAACTTGTTTTTAATGGAGACAAGTGGTAGTTGGAGCTTTATTGTTTGCCCACTAGTCTGTGTTGTGCTGAAACTGTGTGTTTCAGAACAACCAGTGCTTCCTTCTGTCTTAGGCAGTATTCAGGCTATTAAAAATTCCAGCCTAAATGAAGGCTGGAGGAGATTGCTGAGGATAAAGAAGGTAAGAGACTTCTGTAACTATTGTCAGGAAAGACCAAAAATCACTCTTAGAGGAGGTAGGAATTAGCCTTCTCCTCTGTCGTAGCAGTTAGAATGCAAGACAAGGATGTCTCAGCTGCCATTTTTCTATATCAATAAATCTCTAAATTGGGATTATAATCATTTAATCCTTTGCAACTCCTTCTGTGGACTCCAGAGCATTCACAGCTCATGGAGATAAGGGAAACCGAGGGTACAGTATTGTGACATGCTGCTTTCAGTGGCAGAACAAGAAGGTCCAGTTCCTGCATTGCAGGTCGTGGCTGCTGTGTTGTGGCATGACTGTGTGGCTGAACTGTAGGCCAGGCTCCTGAAACAACTAGAGCTTGAAAATAAATTAAATAATAGTAAAAAAACCCCAACCCAAACCAGGTTTAACCCTTCAGCTGCCTCCTATTTCCAGGGAGAGGAAAGCAAATGCTTGATCCAGCCTCAGCAGCTGGAGGGCGTTGAAATAAATTTTGGATACTTGTTCCTATGCAGTTGTCAGCCCTTCCCCTCTTTCATTCCATGGAGAGGAACAGCTGCTCTGCCTCTATCAGCCTTCCCCCCAAAAATGTCACCCACTCACCACCATAGATCAAAGTCCCCTCCTGTACTTGCCATAGGGAAGCTGCAGCTGGAAGGTGATGCCCTTTCCCTGGCACGGGATTAGTAGTTCATCTTCCTGATTTTCCTGGGCTGAATGCTTTCAGTGTAAGGCTGAGTTGGCTGCTAGGACAGTTGTTCCCTGCCTTCACGAGGCTGCAAGTGGGATGGGAAACCTGTGCTGCATGGAGGCACGTGCCTGGATTTTGACAAGCATAAACTCCAACCCTCAAATTATTCTAAGCTCTTGAGAGTTGGGTTTGAATGTACCCAGAGGTAGAGTGACTAATGACAGCAAATGGTGTTAGACTTTTGCAGCCGTTATTTTAGCCACTAGGAATTCGCTGGATTCTGGCTAATACTTCAGCAATAGCTGACTGACCTAGTTATTCAGAACAGAGGCTGCAGTCTGTATTCCTCTGGTGTCAGTGAGGGATTTCAATCTGCATTTCTATAGCATCCTTAAGGATCACAGCATGCTTGGAAAAACAACAGATTAAGCCGCCTCTGTTCTGGAGGAGTTGAGCATTGTCACAGTCATTTTACCAGCCTGCAGAATGCCTTTCCCAAGGTGACCGGGGAATCTGTAGGCAGTGTTGGCTTTCTGCTGTGATGTCGCCATTGCAGAACTGATCATCCTGACTCTTGTGGGAAGCAGAAGATGCACCTTTTGTAGAGGGTGGCACAGGCTTGTCTGGTGGAGCATGATGTTACTTCTGTTATAACCAAATAAGTCTGTGAATTTTTGCAAGTAAAAGATCTGGAAGAAGTGTGAGGTGGCTGAGTTCCAAGCTGTATTGATATTATCTGCAGGGAATGTGTACCAAGCCACAGGAATTTAACCAGTAGCAAAATAGCATGTGCTGCGTTCAGGTGATCTTCTTGAGCTTTAACTTCAATTTCTCATGAGAGTGGGAGTTAAAATTTCAAAGAGTCTGCTGTTTTCTTACTTTTTCTAAGATTAACCTGCTTTCTTCACTGAAACTGTTGTCAAGCACTGGAAGGAGCTGCCCAGGGCAATGGTGGAGTCACCACCTAGGAGGTGTTCAAGGAAGGACTAGATGTGGCACTCAGTGCTCTGGTCTGGTTGACAAAGTGGTGATGGGTCAAAGGTTGGGCTTGATGACCTTAGAGGTCTTTTCCAACCTTAATGATTCTGTGCTTCTTGCCTCTGGTATTCTCAGTTTGGCAGAATTTGCAGGTCCTCGTGCTGTTTCCTTGCTGGCCATGCTTTGCTTCACCACAGGAGCTGTTTGGCCTGGGAGAACCTGGCTGTAACCCAATGTGAGCCTGAAGCAGGACAAATTCCCTTCTTCCATGTGCCCCAGTCTGCATTGTCCGGCACAGGGTAAAGAGGGACTCTGAGCTCCCCACTGCCCTGCCAGATAGGAGTGTGGGGATGTGTCCGGATCTTCGACAGCACCTGGAGCCTCTGGCAGAGGCAATGCACTTGCTCCACCGACTTCCAGTTCTTCAGCTCTGGTGCATTTGTTTTGTTTTGAATCGGAAAAAACCTCCCCTGGTTTAGACTGTAAACCTTAGATAAAAACACTGGATGAGCTCATGCAGCTGGAGTGCAAGCAGGGCTTTGTCCTGCTGGCATCTTAGGACACTACCTGGATAATGGCAGCAATGCATAGTAAGCAGGAGGATAACCCAAACACTGGAGCCCGCCATCCAGGTAATGCTCGCCTGGAATGTTCTGCCTACCTCTGGATGGGATACCCTTGGGGAAAGGTGGCTAAACTGTAAGCACTTATTTAAAGCGAAACTGCCTCTGGATTGCTCACTCCTTATCTCCAGTCCTGGCTCATGTCATGTGTTGATTATGAGACTTCCAGACTTGATTCCTATCTCATGCTTTCTCCAGCCGGTTGGTGCTGATGTGCGAATTTGCAGCACACCCTTTCTCCTAGTGACCCCTTTGTCCCAATCCTTAAGCGTATTCTTTCACTTCCCTGGCCAGCTTCTCTAGATTTCCAGAACCCCGAAAGAGAAGAGGGAAGGGATTCTGTGTGGAAGAGCATTTCTGCCTCCTATCAGATCCCTGAGCACAGAGAAGACTTGATGGAAGGACTGGTCCTGAACCCCATGGCTTCATAGGTGGAATTGCTGTAGTTCTTACTGGGATTTCCTGAATGTATCAGATTTCCTGTGCCTTGGTGTTAGGCTTTTCCTGGAAGTTTTGTTGAATACAGATCCATTTTCCTTAGCAGTTTGCCCAGTTCCCACAAGCTTCAGACAGGTGGGCAGGTATGTTTCTCCTGGCTGAGGCAGAAGACCGACATTGTATGTGGTACAGTTGGCCTGGGTGTCTCTGACCTTTTATTTTTTAAGTTAAAGGTCCCCAGTGTTGCCTATTGGAATAGGAAAACACTGAATAGTGGGGTTTTCATCACAAAATCCTCCTCCAGTAGCGATTAAATGGAATTTATTGCAGCAGCAGTGCAAGATGCAAGATCCTGGAGCTCTCCTAGCACAGTGATGTAGCTGGGCAGGGTGAGGAGCAAGGTGAGATCAGCACTTTGGATCTGAAATTTGCTTTGCTTTGTGTCTGGGGAGGGGACATGGAATATGGAATGGCCTTTGCTGGGAAGACAAATCAGGCAGGCTGCAATGCAAACGTGTAGTCATCGTACCCTGCAGCACTTGTTGCTGCCAGGAATGGCTGTCCTGGAGACTGACGGGACCTGAGTGAGCAGCACAGAGCAGCCGTAGGAGGAGTGGGGCGTGTATCGCATGTTTATATAAATGTGCCAGTATAATTATTTATATTGTCTTGTGCAATTCTCTAGGTTAGAAGGGAGCAGCGGGCAGGTAAGGAGCAGTAAAATGTGTAATCAAGGGACAGTTGCTGAAGGGGAAAATTAGAGATGTCGCTTTTACTGGGAAATTTTTCTTCAAAGTGTGCAGGACTGCTGGGACCAAAGTAGTGACTATAAAGACTGGAAAGTGTCCTAATTTTTCATTAAGATTGTAGGCAGCAGAGGTTCACACGGACTCAGAACTGCCTTGGTTTCATCTAAGCTTGTACCTTGGCGAGTAAAATAAGGCTCTGCCATTTATAACAAACTCAAGTCTTGTTCTAGAAGACTGTGCTAACACGTAACCCAGGAAATACAATACTCATGCAAATGTGGAGCCAGCTCCAAGGCTGGATGACTCCTTGTAGACTGTAAAAGCCGTTTGTGTGTGACACTCCCCACGCCATGGTTGTGCAGATGACTCCTCGCTGGCTGGCACAGCAGCAAAGCCCAGGTGCACAGATGACAGGGCTAGTTTGCCATCCACACCTACCAGGTTCACTCTCTGCTTCCTCATCCCTGATCCTCCACCACGCTGCTCTGCCCTGAGAGTTCCAGTGCTTTGGGAAAGAATGCTGTCCCCCTTTGTTATTTACTATGATTTGTTACTATTAAAGGGAACTTTCCTTTTTTTGATTACATCTGTGTATGGGGGCTGCCTCATAGGAGAGAGAAGCTAATCCCCAGACAGAAAGGAACCTGGCTAACTCTATTTCCTATACCGTGGAGAGGGAACAGGCAGGAAACCTGGGTCATTGTGGCAGGCAGGGACCTGCAGTATAATGTAGAAGCAGTGACTGCACGTTCAGGAAGCAGCCTTCCACAACTTAGCTAGCAGGTCTGGAAATGAGGATTAGAAACCTCAGACCATCAGCTCCAAAAGGTTCTCTCTATGAACCTTGGTTCTGTTCCTTCTCCATGACAGTACTGTGGAGCTTGTGAATTCCAACTACAGCTGAGACTCTGGTGGTTGTACAAAGATACTGCAGCTCTTTTAGTTGGAATGAACAGGTAGGGAGGAAAATGGGAATGGGGGGAACATGGCTAAACGGTCACTGGGCTGGCCCATTTCTGCTGGCCCAGCCACTCCCAGCAATAATTATGAGAGCCTAATGATTCTTTGTAGCATGTCGCTCATTTATTTATTTTAAGGGTGGTTCAACAAAACCAATATTAAAAAAAACCCTAAAAAGTCACGGGGGTGGGTTTTTACGGTTTATATCTCTGTTCTTTGGACCTAAAAATATCTGAGGGTTAAGCCAGCATTGTCAGTGGTTTGGAGAGGCCAAGAATCCTCTTTATTTGCAATGGAGCAAGGGCAGCTGATGGGTTTGCTGCTATGAATTCTGACTGCTCCAGGCTGTAATCCCCAAAGTGTCCTCTGATGATGACCCAGTCACCAAGCCCAGCCGGCACTGCCGGAGCTGGTGTCCTGCTGAGTACAGTCGCTTGTGGAAAGTCTGTTTCCAGGAGTCAGTAAACCCTGAGGCACAGGGAGCGCAACAGGATTAGAGGGTGATCCCAGACTCCAGACCTGGCAGCACTGACTCATGGCGAGGACAGGGGAAAAGTAAAAGCGCCAGGTCATGTGCTGCTCATCTGCAATGCAAATAAATGGGGTGAATTCTTCTACAGCGAGCCATAAAGCAAAGCTTTCCTTCCTGGAATGACAAGGGATTGGTGGCAGGTCCTGAAATCTGCAGCCAGGCGACACAGGCGGAGATGTCAGGTTCGTTAGGAGCTGCAGCAGCTCCCGGCCCCGAGGCTGTGGAGCCGAGAGAGAAGAGCTGACGAGTGGAGCTTTAATAAGTCACAGTGAAGTGGGGTGGTGAAAAAGGGTGGAGGGGAATGGGAGATGATCTCCCCAAGGTTCTTGCCTGAGACCCGGCACATCGGGGTGCCCAGGTGTGACTCTGAGCTCTCTCTCCCTCTTATCCCCTCTAGGGATCAAGAAAGGAGACGGTGAGAAGAAGGCGAGATGGTCCCAAGAGGCTCTGCTGTCGACATCTGTCATTTTCCGTGGAACAGGAATCTGAGGCTTCTCCACACTGAGCACTTCTGTGTCCCATCTGCTACCACACCCTGAAATCAAACTCGGCAGCTTAGGTGAACCAGGCACTGTACAAACATGTCAGACTTGCCTCCACCCCTTTTTCTTCTCCCGCTTTCTCCTGCCGTCTTTCTCTCTCAAGTTTATCGACGTGTCAGCGGATTCCGGTGGCGGAACATTCTCACTTCACCTCTGGTCGCGCAGCAATGAGGAGTCAGGGGTAAGCGCCCTCCTGCAGATTTGGGGATCGACATTGATTTGCTTGCTTGCTTGCTTTAAAGCTGTAACAACCGTCCTAATGGCCGCTGTTTCGTGAGATTTGTTCTCTCTGTTTACGGAGGACTGGGTTTGTCAGTTTGAACTAAGTCTCCACTTCCCAGTGGCTGTGCTGCCTCGGCTTAACCCCCTCCCTTCGGAGCTGAGCAGTGCCACTGCCAAGGATTAGCGTAATGATCACACGTGTGTTGGCAGTGCCAGCCTGGGGTGAAGTGAGAGTGGAATGGTTCGGGGGGTCATACAATATTTTCTCTCAAGGGATGCTTCTGGAAGGGAAGAAAAACTGGGAGCTGGATTCCTTTGGGAAGGAGTTTGCTTCATCTTCACTCCTATAGCACAGCAACACCGTCCTCCAATCGGCTTTGCTGCCTGACAGTGGGAGAGTTTACCTCCCGACCTTTCTTTCTCCTCTCCCTTGGAACTGTCCACCACCGGCATTGTTGCAGTAGGACTGCCAGTAAGATCTTGTGGTTTTTACTTTCCAAGGTCTGTGAGGTGGGACAATGTGTGGGGCTGAGGTCTGGTGGTTCAGCCAGCAGACACTCAAGAGGATGGGGAATGTGGAGGGGAAAATGCCTTGTTGAATCTTGCAGGGTGATGCTCTTAAAACCTTGGGGTGAAGAAGGGGTTAAAAATTATTACGGATGATGCTTGAGAGAGCAGACAGCATGTCAGCAACATGCATACTCATCACCTTTACAGGAGACAGAGCAATATCTGCTCTTAAGTATCTTGTAACTGCAAGGACCCTCACCATACCTTACAGAGAGGTCTAGTCAAACCCCTCCTGTCTGTATTCCCAGCCTTCTGGCGGCTGTGCTGGCCAGGGTCCTTTCAGAACACCTCCTGAAGCTATGCTGGAGTATTCGTGTGGGGCTGGGTGTGTGAGTGTGTTTTGGCTGGCTGAAAGCTGCCTAATCTCATCCTATTTAAGTTAAAATATAAGGTTTTATTGGGCATTTGTACTTAATTATTTTTGTCAGGTAACCAATGCATACAGGCAGGTGTTTGCAGTGACAGAAAACAATCCTGTCTGTTAATATTTGCTTTCTTCTTTGCCAGGACATTAATGCTTTAATGTATTTGGGGACAGAGCACTGAAAAAACAGAAGAGCGATTTGTGTCTGGTGAGTGCAAGCTCTCAGGTGAGGCTGGGGAATGTAAGGAGAGTAAGAGACCTTTGCCCAGTCTTTGTCTGCTTTTCTGAGTTCTCTGTTTGGGTACAACCTGAGTCAGCCCCTAACACAGCTGCTGGAGAAGGGAACCTGCTGTCTGGCTCTCTCTCCAGCCCTGTCCCACAGAAAAGTCTCATTCCTGATGGTGTGATGAAGCTTTATATTGATTTTAACATTCATTGCTGCCTTGGTGTGTACGTCCTGCATGCTGTGTGAACAATGGTTTATGAATCTAGAAGCAAAGCTGATCAAATAGTGGAAAGAACTATCAGCAAATAGCTTGCTGGATTAGTAACTGTGCTCCTAGATGGAAAGCCTGCTCCCTGCACAGGGGTTGTTTCTGTCTAGATGGGTGTGAGTATGGATGTACCTGGGAAGGCCACCCTGGGTCATGCTGCCAAGGCTTGCAAAAGCGAGAAACAACACTTGCTTGGTCACAAAATGGTTTCCATTCCCAAGGAGAATGAAATTAATTAAGGAGAATTCTTTAAACTTTGTCTGTCCTGCCTCCAATCAGGAAAAAAGAGCTCTTTTTAACCTACTTCTCTAATATGCTTAGGGAAATTCAGAAGCAGAGAAAAGAGCTAAATATTTGTGTAAATTGCTTTAAACAAAATTGCTTAAAGCAGCTTGGACTAGCTTAGCCCAACTGCAAGTAAAAACACAGCCAGGCTCTGAGCTCTGTATTGCACTTGAGGGGTTTTTGGGTACCCACAGGGGTACCCTGCTGAAGTTCCATCACATTCAGAGCAGTACATGAGCTCTGTACCGGGACAGAACACAAGTGAGCAGGAGTAGCTGAAGGCTCACCAGGAGTTGTGCTGCTTAGCACTGAGGGCTGCAGAGAGCACAGCAGACTCTGACACCTCGTCATGGGGGGTTCTGGGCTAGGGACTGCCTCCCTTGTCTGAGGCACCAACCCTGCTCCAGTCTCACTGACTTTGAGTTATAATGGCATAGACTTAGTGCAATGGAGCACAAAATCAGCACTTGGCTGCTGCAGGTCTTGTTTTTAAGGAATTCCTCATTATGGTTTCTAAAGTTGCAGGATTACCATGTGGTTCAAGGACTAATGCGCTGCTGTTTGGTCTTAGCAATGATACTGTTGTTCTGTGACTGACCTTCCATTTGTCCGGCAAAAGAGAACAGTGGGAATGGAGGGTGCCCATAGACTAGAAGTTGAAATCTGTTTCCCTCAAAAATGTCTCAGGAAATTACACTTTCCCTAGGGCTCAGCCATTTAACTTGTTGTGTTAGTAGTTAGATTATTTTGTAATTAATTGATGAACAGAGTGTAGCTGTAGCCAATAGCAGTCATTTATCTCGTGTTAGGATTGCACCTCAGGTTTTAATGTACAGAGGGCTGTGTGAACACTCACAGTCGTGGCAAACAGAGCAGGATAACTGATATTCCCTGGGAGAAGACTTGTCTGTTGCGATTTAAATTTGCATCTCAGTGTTGGCAGCAGTGAGCAGGAAGGCACTGAGAGTCAGGCAGGTTGTGGGGTTTAAGTGAGTCTGTCCCTTCCATGTTTTGGGGCACACTGCCTGGGCTGCAGTTTTCCCATCATTTATCCTGTGGGGATAACACAAGCAAAGTGCCTTGCAGGCTGCTGGCAGCAATTAAATATATTTGTATCTCTCTTTGGGAGAACATTGTGAGCATAACTAGGGACTGAGATTGTTTAGTGTTGGCTGGAAGGAAGTTTAACTCTTTCATCTCTGTACTTGGGTGATCTGGGGAACTGCTGGGATGTCTCTGTCAGTTCTTTGCTGTGCTGCTGGAGTGAGGATGCTGATCCAGGACAGAGGTCACCAGTGCTTCTGCTGGGACAGGTCTGCTTGCAAGAATTTAGCCCTGCTCCCTGAGTGTGTGATTCTTCCTGCATACAGTAAAATCTGTGCTGTGCCCATTTGCGGCACAGAGCTGCAGCTTCCCTCTCGTAACCCTGTGTGCCAGAGGCAGCTGGACCTGCGAGCCATGCAAGAGCACGCTGAGGTTCCAGCGCTTGCATGGAGCCGCAGGACATGGTGCCCAGTGTTGCAGCCCAGTGCCTTGGCTCCTTCCTCTGCCATGTGACCCTGCATGCCAGATGTGGCCCTTTGGCTTGTCCCAACATAACCTCTTGTCTGATATGTAAGATGTTGCTATTCATGTGAATTTTTGGAGACAGGACCTTAAATGTTCTTATTCTCATCTGGATAGTACTTTTATGCTGATTTTGAATGGATCTGTCACACAAGACAGTGGAGAGTTGAAGCCCTGAATCCTTCAAGCATTGTCTTGAAGCGCTGTGGTGCTTTGGATTAACAGCAAAATATAGCAACTTGTTTTTAACACTGATGCATCCTTTGTGGCAAAATAATGTCGGTAAACCCATGCGGAACAATGCAGCTGCTCTTTGGACAGGGATCAGGGAGGGGTGTAGGTGTGAGGTGAGTGTCAGAGGTGCAGCGCTGCGTGGTTTGGTATAGCCAAAACAGGACAGGAGCCACATGAATCACGTAAAAGGTGGGGAAAAAGGGTCAGAGTTGTTGTGGCTTTAGCCTCAGCCTGGTGACCTGCAGCACACGTCCTGCTGGCTCTGCATGCCGAGGCCACAATGAGTGAGCCGCCTTCCCTGGTGCTACAGCAGCGTTTGGTGGCTCTACCCTCTCACACACTGAGCCCAGGTGGGAAAGGCTGGTCTTGTACTGAAGGCACCAGACTGCAGCTGAGGTTTGGGTGCGATTTCTGTCTGTGCTGCTGGGTTCTGTCAAGGCATCTGGACCTGTGTGCTGGTGTCCAGATCAAACCTGTGGTCAGAGTGTGTCTTGGCCTCTGCTGGGGCCCTGCACCCATGTTTTCTCTCTGTGGAAGCCAGGGTGTGTTGGGCCTGGATGTGGCCTTGACATAAAGTTAAAAAGCAGCCAGGAGACACACCTGGGAGATGTTGTAGATCTGCTAATCTAGACATAGCTGGGAAGAAACAGGGCTAGTAATTTTTTTTCTGTCTCATCTGCAAATGAGGATAATAATTCCCTTTCCTCACCTTTCGTGTGTTTAGATGAAACCTCTAGAGGGTGGGGCCTGACTTCAGAGACAGACACAGTGGGATGGTGACTTCAGCTGGGATTTCTAGGGGACTGTAAATAATGGAAAACTTTGTTATTTGTCAAGGGATAAAGCCCATTAGCATTTGGGACGTGCCTGTGCTGGTTTTGGAAAGTTCAAGAGGTCTTTTCTTTGCAAGTGCTTTTATATATGTCCCAGAAAAAAGTTGGTATGGTATAGCTAAAACACATCTAAAAGTATGTAACCCAGCAGCCTCCCAAATAAGCTGAGCAAATAGGCGTTCACTGGGTTTTATGTTTTAGCTCTAATTTATGAGCAAGAAAATGGAACAGGGAAGAGGGAGGCAGCACCAGAGCCTTCAGAAGCCTTCAGACCCTGCTCAGTGGAGGCATGGCAAAAAACGTCAAGGCAGTTGTGCTGTTCTCCTCATTTCTCAGAAACAAACCCACCAATATAACAAATATGTCTCTCCCTAAGCTTATTCCTAATGTAATATTAATCTGTGCTCTCATGTGTGTTTGGGCAGGATTTAGAGCATTACATCAGTTTGCTGTGCTGTTGCTTTGCTCTGACATGCAGCTTTGCCATGGGGGGCTGGTGAGGGAGAAAGGAGAAAGGAAAGGATTTGAAATGAGGAAAGGGATAGCACAGCAAGGAAATATCCACTCCTCCTTTAGGAGGAAAAAAAGTACTTCAACCAGTATTTCTAAAACTAGAATTGCAGACAAATGTGGAAGGTGTCAGGGCAGTGGTCTTAGATCCCATTTCAGATGTTGGACCATTTGGCTTTTCTTTCTCCCTTTCACTGGCCCTTGTTGCCATCCTTTGCTGTGTGAAGTCACATTTGGTTTTGTCAGCTCTTCAGGGACCCAACCTGTCATTTCCCTTTGTTTGCAAACTGCTGTGATCGTTTATGGCTTGTTATAAATAATAAGAGTGTTGGAAACCTCAGGAAGGCAAACATGAGTATTTTAGAAGGTATGGGATGCAGTGAAATTCCATGTGTGCATATTCACGCATACATTTGTGTGAACACATGCATATGACATGCATGGATAATGGCCTAGTTAACCTGTGATCCATTTCAGATGCAGTACATGACAGTGGCCTGAGTAGCACAGTACGGAAATACATTTTTGCTTTTAATTAGCGGGTTCTGTGGGATCTTCATCTTCCTACTGCAAACTCAATCTGCATATTGCAGTTCCTCAGGTCCTGTAGGAAGAGTTCTCCTTCTCTCCCTCTCCTCTTGGAGCTGGCCGGAGCAGTTTGGCAGATCAGCTGTGGGAGGACTTGGAAATGATGGGAATGGCTTTGTTGAGCCCAGGGACCAAGCGTTATCTCTTGTCCGGGGCAGGAGGAATGTAGGGAGCTGCGTCCAGATCTGTGATAGCGACTCTATGAGCTGATGAGAGTTCAGTGCTGCAGCAAGGAGGGGGAGGGAGAGCTTATTTTTAACTGGAAACTGCACAAGTGAGACTGAAGCAGCTCTGTGCTGCCGTGCTATCATCAAGTGCATGTGTGAGTGAGGGAGGATACGAGCATGGGTCCGTATGGCGCGGTGTCCCAGTGGAACGTGTGGCTGGACGTGAGCTGGGTGGAGGTAGGTCGGGTGAAAAGGCAGTGCATGCTGCTGTCTTTGTCTGGGCGTTGGAACGAGCCACTCCTGATAACATTTATCTACTTCTTTTTTTTTTTTTTTTTTTTTTCTTTTTCTTTTTTTTTTTTTCCCCGGTGGTGTTGCTTTCTGTGCCCTCCCCCTCGGGTTGCCTGTCTCCCACCCATTCCTCTCTTCCTTACTAACTATCACTCCCCTTCCATCCTTAATCTTCCCACCCCTTCCTCTCATCTGAGCCTGACCCCTCTCTCTTCTTGCCCCTCCTTCCCAGCTGATCCCTCCCCCTGCTCTGGATCTGCTGGCTGTGGGATTTTTTTCTCGTGCTCACTGGCAGATGTGACAGCTTTTGGAACTGTATCATCTAGGAACAGCTATATCTGGAGTTGAAAAACCTAACGTGGTTTCCCAGGCAGCAGGAATGGATCGCTGAGAGAATTTCAATCTCCGACTGCTTTTGTCTTGTGGTAGTGACTTTTATTATTTATGTTTGTGGCATTTCTTACAGTACAGTTGTCTGCACTGAATGAAAGACTAAAGTCTAGTAGATTATTATAAAATCAGTGTCACAGTATTTGTGTTGTTATATTAAAGGGATGCTGTCTATGTTTAAATACAGGTTTGGCTTGATTTACAAAATCTTATATGCATAAAATGTTCTTATGAATTTCTTACTGACTTAGAAAAGGCCTGTTTTTATGTGTTTTATCTAACAATAAACATTCTTTAGCTGGGTATTGGAAATACAAGTAAATAGCTCTTGCATGAAAACCACAAAGTGAAAGGAGACTGGTTAAATACAGACCTCCTCAATGAGATGCAAAACATACCAAGATTATTAGAATTCATTGGATTTCAAATAACTATTTTTAGTGTATGTATTTCATTTGATCTTAATGCAGTTTACCTTTAAACCACCTGTCTGATCTCTTTATAATCAGGGATTGATGCTGACCATGTAAAGCAAATGCCATTGGATGCCTAGGGGTGTGTTGTATTTGGAGCTGATTACATTTTGTTGTTTTTAAGCTGTCTGTTTTAAGCCAATAAGGTAGATGCAGGCCATGCCAACCAGTCACTTAAAACTGACCATGAACTCAGTAGGTGCTCCTTTCTGGGTTTTGGAAGCATGCTTTTGGCTCTGGGATCCAAGTGTAGTCCACGTGTTGATTGCCAGGGATAGGGGGTTTATGTAAATATACAAATGTAGTGTTGTGTTTATGCTTCTGCAAACTGAGGTGGTGAAATAGAGCCACTGTTCTGCTTGGGGCCAAAATATCACCTGGGCTTTAAAAATTTGCATTTTGAAGCACTCCAGCCAGAATCATTCTCCTTATGGGGAAATGCCTGACAAGTTCAGAAAACCATTGATGCTAAAAGTGCTAATGATTGTGGCATTTATAACACCTGTCTTACCAGGACCCTTTGCCACACAAAGCTCTTAACAGAGCAAACTTGAGACTGTCTACTATGGCCCAGGTATCTTCTCATTATGAAGCTGTGAAAGTAGGAGCCGGAGAGGTACTGGTTGAAACAGTTAAGATCACTGGGATCACTGTGGCTGGGTCAAGGTGGATCAAGAAGCTGTCTTAACTGACATGTAGTCAAGGATTCAGAACTGAACCGCTTGCTGTAGTGCTACAGAGATACTCCCTGTTTCCTTGGAGGCTCTGAAGCTCCTCGGCAGCTCCAGCTGTTGGTTTGAGCACTAACACTGTGAGCTATTAGAGTATCTTTCCTTTCTGGGATTGTCTGCACTTTTTTTCCATAAAGAATTGCCCTCTGACTTTAGTCTTGATTATTAGTTAATAAGCAGCACCTAAGGGGCCTGAGAGATGAATCACTGTGTTTGGGGAGCTGCGACACAGACCTGGAACACAGACACCCTTCCCATAAGCTCTCCATTAAGATGTATTTGGGTTTTCATTGGAGCTTGTTCTAAGCAAAGATTATTCTGGCTGCAAAATCTCTCCTAGGCAGAGCAGTTGTTTCCAGCCTCTTTTGTAAGTGCTTTTTTTTTAGTTTCCTAGCCTTTTGTTTTCTTTTTCACCTGTGAAGTATCTTTAGTAGGCTGTTGCAATGGACAGTGTGTGTGAAGTTGGTGTTTCACCAAGGATGGATTGCATGACTGGAAGGTTAGATGGAGCAAAGGTCTTTCTCTGCCATACAAACGTTTCTATCCCTGTGACTGCAGGATCGTGGTAATCAAACTGGGAGCCAGTGTGTATTGGATTTTCAAGACCCCAGTCTAGCACCAGGGAGCAAAGCCATTGTTCAGATGGTGGCTGCACTTTACTCCCTAAACAAGTTTAGAGTGGGGCAACCTGGAAAATGTTTGACATAGATTTCACTGTGATGTGCTGATTTTGGAGACCGGTGTCCTCTAGAAGTGTGTTCTTGTCTACACCACAGCGGGTTATCTCTCTATGCGGTCTGTCTCTCTGACCCTTGTTAATATTTATTCAGCACAAATAGTTGGAAGCTGAAGTCCTGTACAGGGGAAGAGTAACTGCTACAAAGTTGAAGATTAAGTGGCAAAAATCCTCAGCCTGATGTCAGGGAAGATGTCATGGCTGTAAGTAGTGTTACTGAGAGGCAAATGCAAATAGTAATGTTGTCTGTGGAAAAGGAAGAGCATATAAATGTTGTTATTTTTGTTTATTGGCGGATGTTAATTGCTTTAAAAAACCTGTGCAACTTTTTCCCAAAGCAGTGAAGAGAGTCACAGAACATTTCAAAGGAGAAGGGACCTTGAGAGGCGCAGCCCAACCCCCCTGCTCAAGGCAGGGTCAGCTCGGAGGGTCAGGCTGGATTACTCAGGGCTTTGGCTTTGAGAGCAAACCCCTGAGGATGGAGCCTGCCCAGCCTGTCTGGGCAGGCTGCTCCAATGCTGGACTCTCCTAGTCACAGGAAAGCTTTTCTTTCTATCCTGTCAGGACCACTCCTGTTTTGATTTATGCCTGTCTCTCACTCCCACTACTCTCCACTGTGAAAAACCTGGCTCTCCATAGAAAATCTGCTTACCTCACCCTATCTTCCCTATCTGGTTTTTGTGAAGAGGTTAGGTTAATCCATTGCAGTCCTCCAGCTTTCCCACCTCTTGACTGAATACAGAGCTCTGGTTCTTCTTTTTCCTTCAAATTTCAAAAAGGTCCAATCTCTTAGCTTTCTATCTAAGTATCTTTTTTTGGTTATAAATTCTTAATTCAGATTTTGAATGTCTCCTGTGTTTGGGTATATTTCAGTGTTAGGTGCTTCTGGCTTGTTGCACTTGCACTGGCTGTTCACACAAGCTGTCTCTCTCAGCCCCCAAGGGAAAGGAGTCTTAGTTTTTAATTTTAGCTTCTTCAGCTACCTGCTGACAGAGTTTGATTTCCACTTACCACCGCCTCTCTCCCTCCCAAGCCCTCTGTCTAAGCAAGAAAAACTGAGATCCGGAGTCAGTCTCAGGCAGCTCTTCCTTTGGCAACAGCTCTGCTGTCTTTAAGTAGGAACCAAGTGGATATTACCTACCTGGCGTAAGCAGTGAGAAGACAACCTGAGCCCTGTTCATAGCCACCTTAAATTCCAGCCTTGTGGTGGCATCAATGCTATCTAACTGGCTGGACTCCAAGCCATTTAACATAGGTACAAACAGGTAAAATATAAATATGTATCTCTAAATTATTGTTTAAATTGTTCTATCAGGTAATATGAATTTGTAGAAATAAAGGAAGTCACTAGAATTCCCGTCTCAGCCATGAACCTACAAGGTGGTCTTGGGCAAATCATCACTGTCTTGGTGTCTGTTTCCTCATCTGTAAAAGCAGGTGATCAACTCCTGTTAAAGTGCTTTTCACTGGTAAATTTTCTCAATACAACATAATTAACTCATAGAACTGATATGTGATTTTACTGGTTGGGCACTTCAGCCCTAGACAGGCACTGACAGCATTGCCTTCTCCGCTTCAGGCATCATGTTCCGCAAGAAGAAGAAGAAACGCCCGGAGATCTCGGCCCCGCAGAACTTTGAGCACCGTGTCCACACCTCATTTGACCCAAAGGAGGGCAAATTTGTGGGGCTGCCACCTCAATGGCAGAATATTCTGGACACGCTGAGGCGCCCCAAGCCAGTGGTAGACCCTTCAAGGATCACGAGAATGCAGCTCCAGCCTATGAAGGTAAGAGACAGAGACTGTTCTTTCCTGTTCCTCGGGGAGTTGCCTCCAAGTTGAGGCTCTGTTTCCATTGCCCCATGAATGGCACTAAGAGTGGTATCTGTACGGAATTCAGGGGATAGCAGGCTTTGATAGCCCAAGGTGATAGTAACTTCATCAGGAGTAAGGACAAGTAGGATCCTGACCTGTTGCTGTCACTGTTGAAGTAACCAGCTGGCTGCCTGTCACTGTGACGGGGACCTGTGAAAGCTCCTGTGGTAGCTGACAGGACCCAGGATGTGTTCAGCTGTTGTACAGGGAAGCCAGGAGAAGAATTCATGGAGAGACCTGTTTTAGCAGGTTTGTCATTCTCGTGGGTGAGCAAATTTGGCTGCTAATTAAGTTGCCTGGGGAGCCTGAGTGGGAGAGAGAGCTGGGTAGCGCTGCCTTGCTGTTCATGGACAAGTAAGGACAACAAGGACTGGACTAGGGTCTGGGCTAAAATGGTTAATAAACCAGCATTTTAATGGAAAGTGGGACATAATAGTAACGGGAGAATGTCCTTCAGTGAGGAAAAACAAGTGATTCTTGTAGATGAGTGGGTTTAGATGGCTGCTGGTACTGGCATCTGGAGACTCTGTAAGTGACAGCAGAAACGTGCTGTGGGAAAAGGCAACTTTGTGGTGACCTCTCCAGAAAGGAAATGAAAGATGGTGACAGAAATATTGTGCTTAAAGTCTTGCTAGCTTGGGGGAGGCTTTTGTTGCCAGTTAAAAAAAGCCCTGCGGGGGCCTAAAAACTGAAAGGTGCGTTGTAAAATAGAGATGCTACATGGATTTTAGGAGGGATATAAAAGAGTTGTCTATATGATGAATATATTTAGCTTTTTGTATACAAGTGCTTAAAACATGGGGACTAAAGGGGACTGTATTTGGTATAATGTGAGCTTTAGTACATAATCAAACCTGCAAATGAAACGGCCCATCAGGATCTTTGAGCAGATGCTGATTTATAAAGGAAAAACTTGCTTAGGAAGAACAGGTGAAAAAAAAAAGGTAGGAGGTATTGCCTGGTGTCCTGAATGTGCTTTGAGGTTCAAAATGTAGTAGGGGATAGGAGCACAATCCAGAGAAGAGATAAAATGTGTAATAAGAGACCAACTTGGTTAGATCAGGAGCTCTTTAATGAGTTTAAACTGCAGGAGGATTGCTCAGAAGGGTGGAAACTAGGTCAAGTTATAAAGGGCAAAGAGAAAAGAAATTCATGTAGGAGCAAAACTGGAAGGCCAAGGCACGAAAAGATGTTATTCTCAAAGAACATAAAGGGCACTAAGGAAGAGAAGTGCATCATAAGTGCACAGAGGAGGAGAAGGAGGATGAAGGAAAGAATTTGTTCACTGCTGATTTTGGAAGAAAGTTATCAGATGACTCTGAGAATTCGTAAGTGTTTAATGATTTTTCTCTGGTCTTTATTAAGTGTGATCAGTGGGCTGACAATTAGTATGAGCATGAAGGGATGAGAATGCAGGCTGGAATAAGAAAAGAACAGGAACAGAAATGAGACTTAGCTAAGAAGATGCATATTTTCAAGTCAGCTGGGCCTAATGAAATTCAAGGAATTGCAGATCAGTCAGAATAACTTCTATCCCCAGAAAGAGACTGGAACAAATAAGCAAGTAATCTATTTGCAGCCACTTCCAAGGAGATAGCAGGGTAATAGCTGGCAGCCAGTACGGATTTATCAAGAAAAGTCACGTCAAGCAACGCAGTTTTCATCAATCACAGGGTAGGGGACTTCGGGTCAGGGAGAAATGATAGCACTCCCATGTACCTTGGCTACTTCAGTGAGGCTCTGGACACTGCACCAATGGCATTCCCAGAGCAAAACAAGTTTCCTCAAGTATTAGGCAATGGATGCTCAAAAAACAGTGTGAGGCATCACTGTTGAAACAGAAGTGTGTGTGAAGAGATTTCTTGGAGTTTGCCCTGAGCCTTATGCTGGTCAGGACTTTCATATCTGACTTATTAAACCCGAGGATGGTAAAAGCTGAAAGGAGCTGCAAATCCTTAAGAGAACAAGGACAGAATACCCAACAGGCTTTAAAAGCTAAAGAGTCATATTAAACTAACTGTTTTTGCCAGTAATTCCAAGCGCAAACACTCTCTTAGACTGCATAACGAAGCTGACTATTTCTGGTAAACACCATTTGAATTAATTCCTGTTCAATGATACCAGTCAATTAGATCTTTTTTTTTTTTTTCAAGTGCTAGTTGGCCAAACCCTCGTATATAGTCCTGGATTCAACTGTCAGAGTAGTTCCTGGGTTTGTGTGTAGCTTATAAAAAGATGCTTTTCTTGTTACAATTTCTCAGTTTTGGTCAGTAAGGCATGATCTCTGTAAGAGCACTCCGTATAGATTTAGCTCAAATTTAGATGTTTCCTCATTAATCTGATGCAGTCCTTAAACGCAGCAGCAAAGCAAGATTAATTCACATCTTCCCTGTCTGCTGGGGCTAGGTCTGACTTCATGGGAGTGACTTGAGTCAGTTCTAGGGAGTTTTAGCTAGAAGGGGAGGAGAGCACTGGAGTGGATTTTCTGGAGAGGCCATTGCATGTTGTTGGAGATTTCTTATTTTGAGAATATACACATCTTTCTGGAATGACTTTTGTCTGTTTTGGACAAAAAATTTGTGTCCCCAGCACATTGTTCCGTGACAGCAGCTGGGCTGTGGAGGAAGGGGTGCGTGTGTGGTAAGGGAGTAGGAGCAAAGACCAGAATTTCCAGCTGCACCTGGTGTGCGTGCCACGGAGTGAGTTGAGTTGTCCTTTCTTCACCTTGTTGAACAAAAATCTTCTGTTCTGCCTTTCATTCTCAGACACTGAGCAAAGCAGGTGCTCGTTTGTGCGCTGTGGTGGCGTTCTGTTGAAATTACTGGAGCTACTGTGTTGCACCAGCTAAATATTAGTCTCAGTGTAATTAATTCAGCATGTTTAGAAGATCCCTGGAGCTTAGTTAGCAAACAGGAGATTGCTGTCACTCCAGGGAAGGACTTTCCTCAGGCAGAGGTTCATGAAAGTGTAGGAGTGATCCTGTGCTGCAAATTCCTGTGGAGAAATGAAACGCTTTGGTTCCCAGCACTAGAAAAGCTTCTGTAAGCTTCTTCAGTTCCAGAAAAAAAACAAGGTAGAACACTACATAATATACCAACAGCTTCAAGTGTCCTACTTGTATAGAGCTGGTGCCTGTTTGGATGGAAGCCTTGTACTTCAGCGTTTGCTTACAAGGCAGTTGTGAGCTGCTGTGACCCTTTGTTCATCATTTTTAATTATAATAGCTTGGCAGAGCAGGGAGGCAGAGTTGGAACAGCACGGTCTGCACTGGTCAGGATTGAGATGTATTAGCAGAAATTGTGGAGAAGCAGACTGAGGGAGGCTGATTACAACGCTATTGAGCGTGCTTCAGGGGAGAGATGAACCTTGTGTTGGCACAGCAAAGGTGAGTTTTGCAAATGGAGCTTGCAGCATGCTGGAATTTCTGAGAACTAGTATTTCAGGAGCTTGGTGAGTGCATTAGTGATGTAGTGTCACACTTTCAGCACGAGAAAGCCAGGAGTGTTGAAATATCCCAGTTTTGCTCTTAGAATGTGAGCACAACAGCAAATTTGACTGTTCTGGCTGACGGCACTGCTGCTCTGACAGTGGGGTGTAACCCAAGGACTCCTTTTTTTCCTTCAGTAAAGAACAGTGAAACAAAAGACAAAAATTTGTAATTTTTCCTGAACTCCGTGAGTTGTCTTTGGCTATATGTACAAAATTTAACCTTTGGCAAGATAAATTGAGCCTCGATTCTTACACCTCTGACTTGTTTCTCACCTTCCCCGTGTTTCCCAGACCGTGGTACGGGGCAGCACCGTAGAAGTGGAAGGCTACATCTCTGGGTTGCTCAACGACATCCAGAAGCTTTCTGCCATCAGCTCGAACACTCTGAGGGGAAGGAGCCCCACCAGCAGGAGGAGAGCCCAGTCCCTTGGGCTCCTGGGAGACGAGAGACCCCCAGACATGTACCTTCAGAGTCCTGAAGGAGACTGGGCAGACAAGTATGGGAACTACCTCAACTGCAATGGTGGGTCCAAGGTGGCCCGGAGGCAGACCATGTGGCCGGATTACAAGCCCCGCCTGGAAGGGCAGTCTCATCCCAACGGGATGGTGACAAAAGCCCAGTCCCTGGGGCCCTCGGAGTTCCAGGGTGCTGATGGCAGCTGTCTGCAGCGGGCCTCTGGGCTGCAGCACGTGCCCACTGTGCCGGGGGAGAGCGAGACGGCAATGAAGAGCCCGGAAGAGGGCTGGCTTCAGCGACAGCCCAATGCCAGGCCCTCGGGGGAGGGCAGCCCCAACTCCAAATCACGGGAGAACAGCCTGAAGAGGAGGCTCTTGCGCAGTGTGTTCCCCTTATCCAGCTCCTCAAACAAGCCAGGCCCTCCCCTGCAGATCAAGGTAAGAGTTATTCACTGGAGTGTGGTGTTGACTTTACGGTTCCAGAGGTTACACATGCAGCCAATTTAATTGCAAACATCGGGCAACCATCTGTTCTTGTTGTGATTAATGTTGGAATCAAAATAGTCCTGGGCAGGGGAAATGTGTGGTCCTCCTGAGCTTCACGAGATGCTGCAAGGCACAGCTCATGATGGCAGCCAGATCTCCAGCAGAAGGTTTGGCGGAGCTGTGGGAGTGTGGGTTGGGAAGGACGAGGGGTCTTACTCATTACCTTCTGTGAGGTAAAGGCATAACTGCAATGCCATTCTGCTGGCACCGAAGAGCCTTTGCCATTTGGGAAATTGCCATGATTTGCATTAGCAGTGTATTCTTCTGCCTATGCAAACCAGAACTACCTCGGGGAGAGTGTGTTGGTTATAGCTGTATCTGCCAGGCCACTACAGCAGCAGGGTTTGCATCAGCACCCACGGTGCTGTCACACAGTAAATCAGACTGTTGGATTTTGGAAGGGGTGGGACAGCTCATAGCTACAGCTCCCCCAGGAAAGCTGTCCTAAGTGGATGACTCATTTCTTGTTAAACTGCAGAAAATCTCTGGTTCCTGCTACTGGATAGGAAATGCAGCCATTGCTTCTTTTCCATTCTGGGCTGACCTGGCACCTGTCTTCTTTGCATGGCTTGTCTGGTGGCTTCAAAGTTGGTGCTAGGCCAGGCTGATTCCCAGCAGCTGTGAAGTCCTTGAACTGGGAGGATGATGACAGGAACCATTGTCTAAACCAACCTGACTGTTCTGAAGGGTGTTGCAGGAAGGGCACGTCTCCAATCCAGCTTCTTGCAGTTTGCATAAGGCTCAAGGCTTTGGGCACAGTGGGTTTCTTTTCCAAGGGAGAGGATTTCGAAGGAATGCAGTCCTTGTGTAACACAAACTGCACTTATTGCTGTCTCAGTGACTCTGGGCTGATCTACGCTGGTTGGAGGCCTGACCCTGAGTACCTAGAACTGTCCACTTCTGTCTTCCCTAGACAGTCTGTCTTTGCCAGGCTCAGCACTTCCACAAGCAGGAGCAGAAGTTACCAGCCAAGTGGATGTGCTTGGGAGTGTTTGAACTCTAGCTGTTTGTCAGAGGAGAGGAGTAGGGAAGACCTTGAAGTCTATGTGATCTATCTCCCTACTCCAGTAAGGGATCTGTGCCATCCCTGGTAGCTGTTGATCTAAGATGTTCTTACCAGCCTCTGATGATGAAAACCAGGGTCTCCTGCTCTGATGGAGCTGATGATATGTGAGAAATGTGTAATTGCAGATGAAAGGGACAGGGATATGACTGAATCATGGAATCCCAGACTGGTTTGGGTTGGTAGAGACATTAATGTCCACCAGGTTCCACCCCCTGCCATGGGCAGGGACACCTTCCACTAGACCAGACTGCTCCAACCTGGTCTTGAACACTTCCAGAGACGGAGCGCCCACCACTTGGCTGGGTAGCTGTCTGAAGTGGGAAGGTGGTGCCTTGAAAGGCACCACGGGAACTTTGAGTGCACCTTCCTGGAAGGAGTGGGAGAACCAGTGACACCTCAAAATGTCCCAAGACAGAAAACATGTACACGGGGACTGTTGGATTACAGGAGCAGGAAATGAGACGTACGTGTGGTTAAACAAACCTGTGTGAGCTTGCACGTGTGTTGTGTGCACTTCTGCATGCTCTGGGTTACGTAAAACTTTTTTTTTTCCTCTCTCCTGAGACAAAACAAGATTTGGGAAATAAATTCTGTGTTGCTGTGAGCATGTCAGCACAGGACTGCAGGGGTGGAGCTGGTGTATGGGGAGGAAGGAACTCCTGACAGGCAGTTGTGTTTGTGCTGTGCCCTGATGCCACTAAATCGTGTTTTCCAGGGCCTCTCTGTGTGTGAGGCTTATGCAGATTCTGCTCTTGACAAAAATCCTTGATTAAAACCCAAAGTGCATAGAATTAAATCCTACACAATTATTTTCTGTCTGAGACAGGGAAAATGAGTGCTCTTGTAAAAAATTCTCGATTGGCAGTTTTTAGTTCCCATGCTCATATTATTAATTTTATTAATAATCTCTCTGAATTC
This sequence comes from Oriolus oriolus, assembly GCA_013400235.1. Lineage (NCBI taxonomy): Eukaryota > Metazoa > Chordata > Aves > Passeriformes > Corvidae > Oriolus > Oriolus oriolus. The sequence goes on from VXBT01006741.1 coordinate 47,563, forward strand.
TGAGAGAGAAGAAGCTTTTAGCTTTGAAGTTTTTATTTTGCCCTATAATATAAATGATGGGCTTGCTCCTTCTGAAGTTACTTCTTTGACAGATCCACTATTATTTTGCATATATTTATATACATATGTTTATTTTACATATACACATGTACGTATATAATGTATTTTGTGCCGCACCTGCTAAATATTGTTGAATTTTAATTAATCAGCATTTCCAGGATGAGTGTTAGCACGACAATATTTATCCTTCCTGGCATCGGAATGCATATCTCAAAGCCACGTTCTCACAGGCTGTGATCTTACTACATCTCCTACACTAAACAGGGTTGGGCCTGCTTGTCATTTGAGTGGGAGGTCTCCAAAAACCTCGAGCACTGCTAATCCAAATTCAGTGTAGGTCAGTTTTAAGCCGGTGAGGTGGCAGGTGGCTCTATGTAGCTGGAGTTTGATGCTGGCTGCCTCCAGCTGTCCTGGTTCCTGGTGCTTTTCCCAAAGTGGAGAGCTAATTCCATGCCTGATCGACAGGAATGCTCTGCAGGTACCAGTGGAAAGTGCAGAGAGTGTTTTCAGTAGGCAGACTGTAATTACCCAAAGGGAATTAGGCCAAGACATCAAAGTGATTTACAGCCTTGGCATGAATCCCCTTTCCTTTTATACAAAGAAAGATCAGAGGCACAGAGGGATAAAGGATTTTCAAATTCTCTGCAGCACAGGTTGCCCCTGAGTTTTGGTGGCAAGGTTGGAATGCTTTTTAGTAGCTGGGGTTTTTTTCTGTGGGTTTTGTGTCTTGGTGGTTTTTTAAAGCATGTTCCCTTTAAACTGCCTCAATTTGGAGTAAAGTGTAGCACCCATTCCCTAAGGGACTCTTGAAGATCTGCATCTAAGGAGATCTTCGTCCAAGCCGTGTGCCGGGCAGACCTGGAGATGAGAACCTGAAGCTCTTGACTCCAGTCTGCTCCAAGGTGTGCTGGGGCAGAATGAGATGACACAGAACTGATTCCTCACCTTGCTGCTTGTTAATCCAACCATCACTTTTTCTTTCTCTCACTTTCCTCTTTGTCCTTCTCAAAGTCTAATGCTTTCTTCAAGCCTCAGCAGTGGGGTTCTCCCCACAGCCCTGCAGCCAAAGCCCAGTCTCTCCCGTCAGACCAACCTGCCTCCGAGTTCCCCAGGATGATCTCCGAAGCTGGGACCCCGCAGAAGTCCCCAACAGTAGAGAAGGCTGTGGCAGTGCCACCAGGCCGGCCCTCCCCGGCGGGATCCCCCAGGAACCGGCAGACCCAGACCAGTTCCAGCAACCTTCACCTGCCCCAGGATTCTGCTGGAAAGGGGCAGCCACCCAGCGAGGACCCCGTGGTTGTGACTCACGAGCAGTTCAAAGCTGCCCTCAGGATGGTTGTGGACCAGGGAGATCCCAGGACATTGCTGGAGAATTATGTCAAGATTGGGGAAGGCTCCACAGGAATCGTGTGCATCGCTCGGGAGAAGCACTCGGGGCGTCAGGTGGCCGTGAAAATGATGGATCTGAGGAAGCAGCAGCGCCGGGAGCTCCTCTTCAATGAGGTGAGTGTGCTCAAGACGGGGATTCTGCTGTCCACATCGGAATAGTCGGCGTGGCAAAAGGAGGAGAAGGGTAGGATCATCTTCCTTTTAGTAGCATTATGCTTGTAGCAAGAACAACTATTGCTGGGGGGATGGAGGCTCTGTGCTGTGCTCACAGGGCTGTGTGTGCTCACTTGGTTGGATAAGATGAAGTGTGGTGAGTGACTTTGTGGTGGTCTCTCGTCCACTGTGGTTTTACAGGTGGTGATAATGAGAGACTATCAACACGTCAATGTTGTGGAGATGTACAAGAGCTACCTCGTGGGAGAGGAGCTCTGGGTGCTGATGGAGTTCCTGCAGGGAGGAGCCCTCACGGACATCGTGTCTCAGATCAGGTACAAAGCAAAATCCCAGACATCAACATGGGAGAGCAAGAGCAGCAGAGTGGGGATTTCTGGGACAAATAGTTTCCCTCAGAGATCTTGTGTTTGCAGTGCCCTGCAACTACTACAGTTTATAACTGTTATCCATTTTAAATATGTGATAATACTTCTGATGTGGAAGGGACTAATTTAAAGTACCGATCCCTTTAGATACCCACTAGTCATCTCCTTGATGACCTTCCCTGTAAAACACAATACTCATAAAAATTGTTGTTTACTATATCTGTTGAATCCTGGCCAGGAAGTTCACCGAATAAGTATTAAAGGGCATGCAGAAATAGTTTTCAGTGGTGCAACCTTAGCCACAAATTCAACCTCACTAACTCCTGTGGAGAAGTGCAGCAGAGCCTTGAGATCTGGACTCTTTCCCAAATTTCATTGCCTAAAGATAGCAACTACTGGACACTCTCCTAAATTTGTTTCCTTATCTACACTGCTTCATATTCAATAGTGCCCAAAGCATTTCTGTAGGGCAAAGAAGTTGTTCTCAGATGGCCTCTGGTCCCTCTCACAAGGTGTTCTGGTGATCGTGTCTTACCCATGACTCTGGAGCACCCTCCTGCTTCAGAGCAGTCCTGTGAGGCACGAAACTGGGGCAGGGAATGACAGTGGAAAGACTGACCAAGAAAGTCTTTAGGATGAGAGTTTCTTTTTGGAAGATTCAGGATCTTAACTGGATTACAATTAGGCAGTATGGCTAGCACTGAGGTATTCAGATTTTTTTAAAATCATAGTATACCTTTAGTTCATGTACGTGCTTGGCCTACATCCTGTGGTGGGTTTAAGGCATGTATCTTACTCTGTTTGGTGGATTTAAGGCATGTATCTTGCTCTCTTGGGTTCTGTGTTTTGGAAGCACACCTGTGATGATTTTGAGAGTTGTCAAGAGCCACACTGTCCTCTGTAGCCTCCACAACCCCACCTGGAAGGAGTATCCTGGAGACACTTACCTGGGCAGGCCCTTCCAGAATTGAGTTCAGAGGCATCTCAGAGTCTGGAAGCCAACATTTAATCCTGAGGAGTGCTGAGTTACAGCTTACAGGGCCAGTGAAACTCTTGTAGCTCTTGGCTGGTACTGAATTACAGATAAAAGGTGATGAAGAGGTTTATGAAGGGTCTGTGTGTTTATATCCACCAGTGAGACCTCAGCCTAGTTTTGTTTTAAGAAGCTTCCTTTGAACCTGTTAATGAATGCTTGTTTTTCCACATGATGGAAGCAGGATCTGTTATAACCATAACATTTATCAGAAGTAAGCTGCAAACCTTTATCAGTTTTTCCCAGGGAGGAAAATACCATCATTGCAGTCATTAAACTTTTGCTGAGGGGGATAAGTGATTTACGTCTCCAGGAGTGAGGTAATCCTCCAGTAATCTGTTTTACACTATGCAGTCACTTGACTGAAACCAAATTCCATACGTGACAGGGTGAAAGTGCACCTCTTGTGATCTTCTGGAACCACAGGGCTCTCAGGTGGATCAGCTCAGGCACTATGAAATGAGAAGCACTGCTCCTAAAAACATTGGGTTCTGTGCTGGGAAGTCCCACAGGTGGCCTTTGTCCCTCTTCCTTTTCAGGTTAAATCATAAAGGCAGAAGTAGCCACCCTGACACCCTTCAGATTTCGTTGCCATCAGTGTGGCACAGTGCAGCTACAACCTGTAGCTGTCCTGGTTTGGAAGAGTAAGGTATGGGATGCCAAACAAGCAGCACGAGTGTAGATTTCTCAGCTGATCATGTAGAAATTGTTGTGGGTTTAGAAGGTGCTGATTCACTGCACAGCTCTGCCTTCTGAGTGCTCTCTTCTCCTTAGGTTCACTTGCAGACCCAAATTTGAGAACGTTTCATTTCACTGTCCTCAGCTGAGGGTTGTTCAGAATAACTGCTAGAGACAGGCTGAGAATCCACACTGCTCAAACTGGGTACTTCAGCTATTCTTTGAAATAATTCGCTCCTAGCATTTCTCGGTGTAAACATGCACAGCTGTCACTGTCCCCAGGTACAGGAGAGAATTTTCATTTCTACCGTTTTCCCTCGATTGTGAAGGTTTTTGTGTTGCTATTCTAAACAGCAAGAGCTTCTTAAAGAGGAGGTTCTTGGGGCTCATATTCCATGTGCTAACAGAGTGGTAGAAATCAGGAGTGTCTTCTCTGCTTGTAGCCTGTGCTACCTTTTAGTTAGGTAAGTGCACCCCAAGTGTCTGCAGGAAACACCTAAAGGATCCCCATATTCACTCTCAAATGATGTGTTTGGGTGTTTTGTGGATACAGTCGCACAATAAGCCTTGTGAATAATGGCTTTACTATATTTGCTTAAAAAAAAGCTGTCTCACCAGTAACTGCAGCACCTTGGCATCAAGCAGCACTGCTGCCTGTCAGAACTGCTTGAAACAGCATCTTGCGGAATGAATTTAGGTACAGAATTTAAAGTGCAATTTCTCTCTATTAAACCTATGAAAACTTAGAATTGTCAACCGTCAAGTCAAAAATGTTTTCCGCAGTAACAGATGTAGAAAAATGGTAAAAGTGAGATGGTAATTGTCATAGGGAACCAAAGTGTCTGTGCTTTAACCTCCCTGTGCCCCTGTGAAGGAGCACTGTTCTCTGCACAGTTAAAGTCCCCTGTCTCTAATTGCAGGCTGAACGAGGAGCAGATTGCCACAGTGTGTGAGTCAGTGCTGCAGGCTCTGTCCTATCTCCACTCTCAGGGGGTCATTCACCGAGACATCAAGAGCGACTCCATTCTTCTGACGTTGGATGGAAGGGTGTGTTTCCTCAGACAAATTGTTTCCTGTCTTCTGCTGCTGCAGCCTCTCTTATTTCCTTTCTGTTCCCAGTTCCTTGTTTCCCCTCGTCCTCTTACTCTCTCAGCTTTGTCTTGGTGTTTCCCTCTGTGTTATTTAAGGTTTATTTTTAAGGTTGGTTGCTTTTCTCTTTGTACAGGTCAAACTCTCTGATTTTGGCTTCTGTGCTCAGATCAGTAAAGATGTACCTAAAAGAAAATCCCTGGTAGGTACTCCTTATTGGATGGCTCCAGAAGTCATTGCAAGGATACCATACACCACTGAGGTAAGGGACTACCTCCCTAATAGCAGGAGAGAGAGCAAGTAATATTCTGAAGTGTCACAGGAAAATAACTGTTGGCTTTTTTAGGAAGTCTCTAGATTCTGTTTAAAATATAAACCCAACTATGACTACAGCTTTGATGGTGATGACATCAGTATTTCTTAGATCAGTAGAAAACCAGATTGTTCTGTTTCCAGGAACAAGGCATCAACTTATTCTTTTCTTACACCTAAAGCTCGGCCTAGACTTGTACCTGCTGTGGACAGATGTGGGCAAGGAGCAGCATGTGACGTGATAGGGATCAGTAAATTGATTCCATAAAGGAAGGTGGGGAGATGTGAGCTCTGAGGGGCTCACTTCAGGGAAAGCAGACATGGGAGCTCTGGAGTTCTGGGCAGGTGGCAGCAGACTGACTAGTTTTGTTTACCAACCAACCAGGTGTGGTACAAGCAGTTACTTGTGCACCTTTACGTGTTGCAACACCTGCATGGCTCAGTCCTGGGTGCAAAATTGACTTTGTTAAACTCCTGTAAGGAGCCCAAGAGCATTAAGGATATCAGCGTTGGACTCTCTTGGTACCATTTGTTATACATGGGATCATGTGGTCTTTGTGAAAGCAACAAAACAAGGACCTGCTGCTCTGGAGTGTGTGTATTGATGTGACATTGTCTCCCACAGGTGGATATCTGGTCCCTGGGGATCATGGTGATAGAGATGGTAGATGGAGAACCCCCCTACTTCAGTGATTCTCCGGTCCAGGCAATGAAGAGACTCCGTGACAGCCCTCCTCCCAAAATGAAAAACTTCCACAGGGTGAGCATGCTGCCAAACACTTGTAAGCCTGATGGTTATCGTGGGCAAATATCCATATCAGCTGTTCTCAGTGCAGCTGGCTGTGGAAATGGTCTTGCTAGGACATGTTTCTTGGGGAACAGCTTTGGCCCCAGGGTCTTGGTGGCCGCAAGCTGCTGCTGACAGCTGGTGGCTGCTTTGAGAAACAGCCCTGGCAGTGTGAGGGCAGCTGGGCATAAACGGAGGCTCCAGGTCAGAGCTGCTTCAGGTGGACCCAGCCATTCCCAGCTTGCTGATGTCAATAGAGTACCTCATCTTCCAGGGAAGGGAACAGGAGGATCCCTGCTCTTGGGAGTTCCCAGCTTCATGGCCTTCAGGGCTACAAAGGCTGCATTATGGTCAGAGCAGGGGAGAGCTCAAGACAGACAGGAACTCCTGGAGACACTGCAGCAGCTCAGAAGATGAACTTGGCTTCATGATTTCTTAGGAAAAAGTAGCAGTGACATAAGAAATAGAGTGATCACCTTTCAGTGCCCTCTTAAAGCAATCCTCCTTTCATTCCATGCCCAGCCTCTGAGATCAAACAGCTTCTGCAGCATCCTGAGCTACCCAGCCTTTCCAATTAATCAGAGCATCTGCAGCTGCTAAAACTGAATTATTTAAGAGAGTAGACTGCTGAACTAACAGCACACACTCCAACATCAACAGCTGTTCTTTCCTTTTTGCCTTTGCAACGCCAACTAAAATTTCACGGTCACATTCTGGACCTGGTGCTTGCCCTCCTTGGGCAGTGTAAAACCATCCTGGTCTGGGTCACACCTTGCTTGGTGACATGGCCCTGCCACAGGCTGTGACAGCCAGAGCTGGTTATGGTCTTGCTCCACTCCACTTTGTACTGGGAAGCAAACTGGCTTCCAGCAGACCTCTGATTTACAGGCTGGTGGGCATCCTCCCCCGTGTCCTGCTGGAGTGCAGCTCCAGCTGTGGATCCAGCCCTCCATTCCAGTGCCAATTCATGGCTCACTGTGGTCAGTGACTGCAGTACTGGGAGCAGCAGGTTAAAGGGATGCTACCTAGGATAATCCCTGCTGCGTTGCTAAAGCATGGGCAGATTTATTGACAGGGACACAGGCTGGATCCTGGCACTCGTCCTGAGCTGTGCGGTGCCTTCTCCAGCAATCCCAAGCAAAGTCATACAAAGTGCTCCTGAGATGAGCAATAGCTCAGTGTGAACAGTATTTCAGGATCTACTAAGTGAACCAGAGCTGAGAAAATGCCCCCAGTCTAAGCTGGATGTAATTATCAGCATTAAAATAAATAAATATATGCCAAGTTAATTTTTTATTCCATTTCAACGAGAAGATTAAACCAGCCAGAGATGTTAAGGGTCTTGAAGTGGTGCTTGGGGCTGGCTACTCCCAGGCTTTTACACCTCTTCCAAAGGACAAACCTGTGAGGTCATTCAGCTCTTTGGTACTTGTTCTGCAGCTTCTTCATCTTCTTGTATCATGAGCATGAGGGTTTTTCAGGCTCTCAGAAGCTATTGAAGAATTCTGTTTTACTACCTTTCCATAATCTGTGACCAATAAAAGAATGGATTGATGCCCCCTTCCCACCCAAGTGATGTGCCCAGGTAGCAGGAATCCTGCTGAATATTTGAGCTGAAATCCAGGAAAGTTTAAGTAACAAAATGGGAAGCAGAAGTAACCCGAATGAAAGGATGTGGCAGGCGGTCTTGTCTTAATTGGCTGTATCCCATTCAAAAGAAAACAACCTAAGTGTTGTGCCTAGCAGTGACAGAGTTATGTCCATAGCATAAAAAGCATGTGACCCACGTCACATTGCTGGGCAAACAGGGATACAGATTGGGAATGTGCAGGGTCCTTTTAACCACACCCACCTTGGTAGCCTGGTGTTACATGAGCTGTGCCCGGCCCCTTTGTGGGGTTGACTTGGTTGCTTGCTTTTTCACAGACCTCCCCAGTTCTGAGGGACTTCTTGGAAAGGATGTTGACACGGGATCCGCTGGAAAGAGCAACAGCACAAGGACTTCTGGATCACCCCTTTTTGCTCCAGACAGGACTTCCAGAGTGCTTGGTGCCCCTTATCCAACAGTATAGGAAGCGCACCTCCACCTGCTGAATTTATATGAGGGGAAACTGTAGGGAAAAGGAATGTTTATTAACAAAAAAAAGAAAAAATTAAGAGCCCAGGCAGTCTCGACCTGTGAATGGTGCTTGGAACTTGCCAGTGATTGTTTTGGAGGACGTATGTGAATCCTGTCCGTGCATCCTCAGCCTTCTGTGGCTTCTCCTTTGCTGAAGACAATCAATACAGACTAGATCTAGGTGAGACCGAGTCTGTCTCAAGGATAAAGCGGGTATTCCACGGCTTGGGGATCACTGCTGCCAAAGGATGGCATTCAAAAGTGGAGTCTGAAGCTGTGTATCTGAATGTCTCTGAGTTTCTGCACACCCTGGCTGCTGACTACTGAGCTGGAACAGTATTTCCCACTTAGAAATGTGATCTTTGTTTCCTTCATTGTACACTGGAGCTGTGAGCTGACTCACTTTGGGGCACAGACCCCTTTAAACTCTCAATGCACAAAGACTTGACTTTTTTTTTTCCCTCTGAGACCTTTTCACAGATGATTTTAATTTCCTTTGGTTAAACATGAACCTAGAAACCTGTACACACTTCCTTAGGGAGCAGATGTGATATGTATATATTTGTTTCTAAGTGGCTCTCTTGCATCAACATGCTTCTCTTTTGCTGCGGAATATGTATGGTTTAGTGGTCAATCTTGAATCCATTTCATGATTTTAAACTTTTGGAGGGGGAAACCCTTGGATACAGGCCTCAAAGTGGACTCCATGGAGACCAGGTGCTCTTGCCACCATAATCTTACAGTTGAAAATTCACTATTTGCAACACCTTGTGTGCTGGTTGGAATGTGAACAGCGTGTTCCTGTGGCTGGTTTCCAGGCACCCTGCCTTCCCAGTCCTTTCTCCCAGGAGAGGCTAAGAAGAGCTGCCCTGGGGCAGTTACTGGGTAGCATTTTGGGAATGCTGTAGGAGACCGAATAGAAAAGTTTGAGCTGTCCTGCATATCCCAGGATTGAATTTGTGTTTGTGTGCTGCTGTCTGGCTATTGGTCTGCCCTTCCCCATCATCCCTTTACATCTGGAAGGTTTCTGGTTGTCTAAACAGCTCTTTAAGTTATTTTAACATAGTTTTAGGTATTTTGTATGCTGCACTCTCTGATCAGTGAGATCCTCAAGGTAATTGGACTCTAGTTTGGGGTTAACATTGTACAGTGATGGTGTGTGTTGTTGTGAGGTCTCAAGAATATATTCCTACATGTGGAACTGGGATCTTGTTTTGAAACTCCAGATACCAAGGTATTGGACTTTAAGTTATTCTCAGGACAGTCCTGCTGTCTCAGAAACTGACCTCAGAACTGCGTTTTCTTCAGAAGATGTTCATAACTTCTGTCCTCTGCTATTTGCTCCAGCTACAGATCCTGCTTCAAAATTGAAGCCACAGTTGATTACTTGAAGTAATTTGGGATGGAATTCATCTGCACTGCTGCCAGCCATCAAAGGGTGGACACCCAGTCTGCGGAGCGTGTGGGTTGGCTCTGTAGCCCATGGGGAGAGGAACACCCCTGAGGGAACAGCTCCAGAGGTGATTCATCCCCTTGGCTCAGACACCTGCTGAAGGATGAAATCACTCTCTCTCTCACCCGTAGCAGGTAGAGAGGTTGTAGGGAGTTTCTGAAGACTGGATGTCTAAGTTTGGGGCTGATGGAGTTGGTTGAAATTAATTCATTAAGCTCCTCCTTAGCTGCACTGGAAAACTTTTGATGTAAAATGTTTCTGTATTCCAGATATATTGCTTTTTTTTAATGCAAAAAAAGCAGGGCTTGGAAAAGATTTATAATTTGAAACAAACAGTCCTGCTTGTCTGTAGTTGTGAATCCTTTGCACTTGTGTTTTAAATTAAAGTAGTTCTTGATTTATTCATAAGCCTGTTACAGTGCTGAGATGCTTAAAAATGTGTCTGTAGTTCAGAGATGGGAGTGTGAACCTTGGAGTCTGCTCTAATGTCTCTGTTCGGTGGCTATGTGGCTTCTAAAACAAAAGGAGACTGGGGCAGGAGCCTGGATCCTGAGTCCTGAAACAAAGGTTTCTTGGAGACAGAGGTGACAGGTTTTGCATTTAACAACATCTTGTACTTCAGCCCAAATCTGACTGAACACAGTGAGGGAAGGCCCTGGAAAAATCACATTCAAGTATCTTATAAAATTTTAAAATCTCATTACCATATTTGTGAGGAATGCAGAAAGGATCCATCTTCCTGCCCAGCGTAGAATTCAATTCCTGCTTCTTGTGTTTCTCTCTTTGCAGTTCATGCACAGCACAGCACCAATTAACTGCCAGATTACTTAGATGAGTGTGGAATCAAACCTAAATCCTAAGATAAACCTAGATTAGCTGAAAGATTGAAGTTCTGTCTCCAGGGCCGACAGCTCCTTCCCCAGGAACCAGGCAGCCAAGCAGAAGAATGAGGATACAGAGCAGGCTTGGAATTTGCATTGCAGTAGTGTTCAGGTTGGGATTTTGTGTAAGCTGGGTGAGATCTGACTGTACAACAAGGTGTAGCCTCTTCTCTGACAAGCTCAGAGTTTACTCAGTGGGTAATTATGCTTGGATATGATGTTTTCTCTGAGTATCTTTCCTTTTCTATAGGGGTGCACTTGTGTCTCGGGGTTTGCTGCTGTTCTGTGTCATGTTTCCCTTGAATCCTTCCCTTTTATTTTCCTTCCTGTCAGCTTTGCTGGTATGGAGCCTTTTCCTTGCTGCCATAGCCCTGGCAATTAGCATCCAGGAGGCCTTTGATGATGGCACATGGTATTTATATGAACAATTTGCTGAATCAAACGGGGAGTCTGTCAGTGCTGTCACATCCCAATTGCACTGGTTTATCTGTAATGGTGCCTGTCTTCCTCCAGCAAGCCTCTGATGTTGGATGCAGCAGCTTATTATCCCATTTATTTTGGAACAGGACAGATCTTTGTCTAGAGGCCCCTGTTTTTTAACCAGTGGCAACAGAAGGACCCTGGTTCAAATGAGGCTCCTGAACTGTTGCGTTTGGTGAGACAAACGCCACCCTTCCCCTGCAGACTGGGGAGAGCTTCTGGCTGTGCCCTGGGTTCAAGGGATAAATGGGGATAACAAGTAGTAATCTTGATAATCTTGGAGAATCTTGACTCGTGGGATACATGTGGGGCAGGGAAAGTGTATCTAAAATAGAATGGTTACTGTGCAGCAGTTCATTCTCTGAGTGCATTAGGCACATCAGCACTATCTCTGCTATGGAGGTAAAGAGGATTGGGGTCGTTCAGGTACAGTGTCTCCTGTTTGTGTCCCTTGCTGGGGTTGGAGTCCTCCTCTGCTTTAGATATCCCCGTTATCTAATTTTTAATTACATAGTACAAAGGTTGGCCTCACTTAAATATTTTGGGTCAGAGAATGAGATCTAGAATATGCCACTTAAAAGATGAAAATGTGGAAAGGATCAGAGATTGTACCTAAATCTGCTGCTGCTCAGTGTCTGACCAGATGTTATTGTCTCAATTGCTACTGGAGTTCTGTGTGTAACTGCCTGATGAGAGGCCCGTCTGAGCCCAGTACCGCATCTCCCTGTGCTTGGCAGGTGAGCAAAAACACAGGCAGGGCTGCAGAGGAAGGAATCCTCAACGTTGTCTGAATCCTGTGGGAAGAAGCAGTGCTGGAAAATCAGATGGCCCCTCTCCTCTGGAGTCCGTGAGTAACCAAACCCTGGCGTGACTCAGTTGTGCTGCTGGTGGGGTTCAAGGTGTGCTTGGGAACCTTTGCAGTAACATTTGGTTTAGTGCCTTTATTTAATTTTGTCTGTTTCCCATCTTGCAGAGCTTTCCCCCATTTTGTGCAGGCAGGGAGGTGTCAGAGGCACAGAGGGGCTTCACCCTGGGGAGAAAGGGGGTGATGCAGAGTGTGGTCTGTGCTTCATGGGAGCCCTGGCTTTGCTTATAGTGATGCTTCCATGTGCACTCTGGAATGTACATTTAGAAGGTGTTTTTTAGCACTGAGGTGAAATCTGTGTAAAAAATCACACCTGTTTTTCATGAAATTTGGTATCAATCCCCTGTGCCAGTGTTGGGTTCCATAACAGAAGGGTTGCAGAGCAGAAACTGTGATGGGGTTGTAAGGGGCACAAGTTGGCATGGTAGGTTTCCTTGCTCAGGTTTCCATCATCAGAGGACATTAATGCCACAAATCCCAGTGTTGAAGTTCCATTTTCTTAGCCCTGTGTCAGCCTGAGCTCTGGTTGATTTGGAAATGCCCATCCCTCAACGAGCCCCCTGCAGAACATTTTGCTCTGGGTGCTGTGTCAGCCCTTGCTTTGGCCTCTGGATTTGTGCTGTTCAGAGCTCTCGGGACACTGATGCTCTGCTTGGGGAAGGGGCAGAGGGGCTCAGCTTGAGAAGGGCAGAGCGATGGGTTCTGCTGGCTCTCAGATGGCTCCTGGGGGAGCAGTTGCCACAAAGCAGGAATTAGAGGTCTCGGGGCTGGAAAGTGAAGCTGTTTGGGAATTGTGGCGGGCTGGAGGGGAGGAGACTGTAGTGGTGTTGTCCAGTGTCACAGCTTGTGCTGGTGCTGTTGGTAGGAGCACCCTGTGAGATTGAGCTTGGCCAACCTGACTTGGAGTGTTTGTCATGTCACGTGCCATGTGGAGGGACAGAGCGTGTCCTGCCTCTCGCTGCCACTGTCCCTGTGCAACATGATCTTCTTTAGGTTGTGGCACTGGGGGAAGGAAAACTCCTGCGAGCCCTGGCCCTGCTGTTGTGTCCTAACTTTCCATGCATGTCTCTCTGACTCAGGTTTATTCTGTGGGATTCATTTCCAGGGAGGGTTTGAGGGAAAAACCCAACCCCTGGAACTTCGGCAGTGTGTGGAGAGGGGGCCACCCTGTGCCAACCTTCCGGTCTGACACTGGCATCTGGGTTCCCTCCAGCGAGAAGTGGGACAGATTTTCTTTTGGAATAACCTCTAAGAAGTTCCTCTGGAGGGGTTTGAGTGGTCAAAGCTGGTGACGGATGCAGGGCTCAGTGCCCCTGTGCTCCAGTTTGGAACTGCCAGCATTGCCTCTGGATTTAAGGTAAAATCTCCAACTGCTCCCTGGCTGCAGTTGGACCTTGCTGGGATGTTTGTCCTCTGGTGAGGAAGGGCCTCAAACACCACAGGGACAGAGTCACACACACACACACACAGGAACAGGGACACAGAGGGACAAACAGCCAGGGACCTGGGTACACAGGGACACACACATGGACACACACGGACAGACACCTGAACAGACAGGGACAGGGAAACGTGCACAGACACAAGGATGGACACAGACACCTGGATACAGAGACACAGACATGCAGTCACACACACACGCAGACACGCTCACAGACGTGGACAGACAGACATGGACGCATAGAGATGCATGGATACCAAGACAGGCATGAACACACACTTGAGGCACAGAGAAATACACATGGACACACACAGCTGGATAGCTGGACACAGCCACAGTCCCACAGTGAGACATGGGTGAAGACACACACACACATGGCCATACAGAAAGACACATAAACATGGACATGCAGACACATGAACACAGGGGCACAAGGGGACAGAGGGATACAGCTACACCTGGACACAGACAGTGAGACACACTCACACCTGGGTACAGACACATGCAGTGTCACAGACATGGGCAGACAGACACACACACTAGCTGCAGCTAAGTAACAAGTGACCCAGTTGTTTAAGAAAAGCAATTTTTAATTTTTTTTAGAAAATAAATAGCTCAGAAATGTACAATCCATAATTCCAGTACTCTGGTGACACCACAGGGGAGATGTGGACTCACTGGGTGTTCAGCCTAGGCTTGCAACATGCTGTCTCATAGCTGCTTGAGCTGGGGTTTGGTTTGTTTTATAGCAGCATTTGTAATTGTTTATTAATGCAGCTTCAGGTGTCACTGTTCTCCTGTAGCACACAGAGCCTGGTGTGGTTTGCTGTGATTGAGCCCACTTTCCACACCCATCCCCACCTGCGGTGTTTCTGTATCACTGTTTAAGGGGTTTTGTTTGGTTTGTTTACTGCTGTTTCATTGAACCGTGTGGAAGATGTTAGGACAACCTGGACTGATGTGAAGGGATGCATGTGAAGAATGATGAGGGAACTGACTCTAGAAACTGGTCTGAATGCCAAGTAAATATTCCTGTAGCTGCTGCTGTGATGCCAACAGGGAGCTGGTCTGCAGGTACAGGCCCTTTCCCACTGCTGAAATACGTCAGAGCTCAGGCTGGGGAAGCACTCTGAAGGGTGAGCTCTCCAGACTACTTCCAGATACCTGGAATAATGTAATACATTCCTGAAGGATTTCAGGAGAGCTCCCCAGAATGGAAAGGGATAGCAGTAGTTTGTGAAGCTGGTTGTTACTTCACCATACACCTTCTCGCAATGAACAGTAAGGAAGGGACTCATCTCAGAATATGCTCTCTTCTATCTCCACATCCATTCCAGCTCCTGAGGGCTCAGTCAGTGCCAGTGTAAGCCTGGACACCTCTGCTGCTGGGATGTTTGCTTCCAGTTGGTCTGTAGAGCTTTGTTCTCCCTCAGGAATGCTCCAACCTGCTTCTTTCCCAGTCTGTGGCTCTCCAGGAAAGCTGGCTTTGGTGTAGTTCTTCACCATCTCCTGAACCTCCATGTTCAGAGCTCTCAACTTCTCCTCATATTCCACCTGTACCTGCTGCTGGAGCTGTAAATGGAGAATCAGGTCATTCCCACACACTGGAGCCAAGCAGAGAGACCAGGAGTGCTGGGACAAGCTGTTGGTGTTTCTGGGGTCTGTGTGGGCCCCTCATCCACTTTCTCACCCCCTGGGAGTGGGTGGGCTGAGGGTGGCAATAAAGATTGATTCTCTGGGCGTTTGGACTTGTTGTGCCAAGGAACAGGCCCTAACCCTAAAAGTTGTCCTTACCTGGCTTTCTCTCTCCTTGATGGACTGGAGACTTGCTGCCTGCTTCTCCTCCAGTTTCTGCCGGAATCTACCAGTCTTCTCTGTCACCTTTAAAAAGAATAAATTAACCCCCCTCAGGTTCCAGTTTTATAAGCAAGGGCTTTGGACAGCTCGAGCTCAGCCCAGCAAGGCCAGCCTGGATTCAGGGGCACTGAAACAGCCTGGCATGTTGAGTGCACACGGACATGTGGGACATAAGGATATGGACACAGACGTACGTGGATACACAGACTTGCATAAGGACAGACACCTGGACAGGCACAGGGATACATGTACTCACACAGAGACACTCAGGCAGAGGTGTACACGGACACAGACACACATGGATGGACACACAGTCACAAGGACACTGATGGAGATGGATACAGACAACTGGACATGGACACCCACAGACATACACACAAGGACACAGCTAGAGACTGATACAGACACAGAGAAATGGACACAGATACAGGACATGGATGCAGACCCATGGACACAGAAACACAGGGAGACACACAGACCCACACTGACACACGGATGCACATGGACACACCCTCAAACACAGGCAGACACACACTGATACAGGCATCTGGATGAATACAGACACACACGTGTGCAGATACAAAGACATGGACAAACACAGGGACACACGGACAGAGATGCATGGACACAGATACACACGGACGTAGACACGCTGAGGCAGAGGTGCAGAGATACGCACACCTGGACATGGAGACACAGGCAGACAAACAGGCACACACTCACAGAAGGACATGCATAGAGAGAGACAGACATGGGGACACACTCACACAAGGACACAGCTAGAGCTGGACATGGACAGACACACCCATCCATGGACAGATACAGACAGATGGACACTCAGACAGAGAGACACACAGACTCACACATGGAAACACAAACATTGACAGACACAGCTGGACGCAGAGACAGACGGACACACGGACCCCAACACAGCCACATGCACACATTCGGGGACACAGGCACACAAAGACACTCCCAGTCACAAGGACAGACAAACATGGACACAGACACAAAGGCTCACAAAGACACAGGCTCGTGCACAGGGGGACACACGCACACACACGTGCACACACAGAAACAGACACCTGCATGGACACACGGACATTTACATGGACAGGCACACAGGAACAGAGTGACATGTAGACACACTCTCATGGACGCACAGACATGCAGGGGCACAGATAGAGGGACAAAGGCTGACACCCAGACATGTACAGATGCACCCAGACACACCGACACATGGACAGATACACGCACGGACACACTCACACACACACAGATAACCACAGCCATACATGGACACGCACACACAAACAGACACAAAGATATACATGGATAGAGATGGGCATGCAGACATATAAGGACACAGGGACACATACAGACAGACACAGACAGTCAAATGAACACACAGACATAGACACACACCCTGACCCAGACACATAGAGAGATGCACAGCAACACAAACACGGACACACGTGAACATAGAAACACATACACAGACACACCCCCACATACAGACACGGACTCAGCTTTGTCTGGCACTGGGTCTCTGAAGGGCAGAGATGGGGTCCTTGAGGTGTCTCTCTCTCCTCCTGCCACGCTTTCCCATTGTTCCCGAGCCGTGGGTTACAAATGCCCTGGACACACTGACCGAGTTCCCCCCGACACCCCCCTGCAGAACCCAGAGCTGCTGGGGCAGCCTGACCCACCAGAACTTACCCGTTTGACTGTCTGCACCACTTCCTGAATGTGGGAGTTGTTAATT
Source organism: Oriolus oriolus (assembly GCA_013400235.1). Lineage (NCBI taxonomy): Eukaryota > Metazoa > Chordata > Aves > Passeriformes > Corvidae > Oriolus > Oriolus oriolus. The sequence continues at coordinate 64,311 of VXBT01006741.1, forward strand.
TCTTTCTTCAACCTTTAAGGAAAAGTATAAAACCCAGTAAAATCCCAGCTATTGTCCTTCCATAAAACCCCGTTGTCAGTACTGATCAGTACCATACTGATCAAGTGTTACATTCAAGGTGTGTTACATTCCCACACTGTCCTGCCACAGGGAGAAGCTGCTGTAATTTTAGGAAGGACAAATAAAACACCACTCGAATTTGGCTGAGCCAAAGGCAAATAACTGGATGCAAAATTCTACTTTTTCAGCCTCCAAGTCAGCAAGAGACCCTGCATCCTGCACAGACAGAGCCCAGGAACATCCACTCCCGCACCTCTCCTGAGCAGCCTTGTCACTGGTATTCCTCAGCATGGCCTGGACCCGCTCCATTCTCTTTGCCTCCATCCGCTTCTTAATGTCTTTAATGTTGCTGTGGAGAGAACAGAGGAGATGCAGGCCTGGTTACCAGCCCCAGGCAGCACAGCAGTCCTCCATCCACAGCACTCCGCTGTTCAGAAACACCAAGTGTGGGAGACTGTGCAGCAGGAGGCCTGGAGTCTTAAGGATATTTTAAGTCCTGAGTCAGGATGTGTCCTGCCCCAGCAGTGGAGGCAGCACATGCTAAAAGCAAGTCTAAGAATGAACAAGTGTACAGGAAATTTTCCCCTCCTCCACCTTCCCAGTTTCCAGTCTATCCTCCAGTATTTATGCATGTATCATATTCCGTGATTTCACTCATACTTTGGAGTTTACCTCTACTTTTGGATTTCACAGCTACTTGCCCTGGGAGGAACAGTACTTAATTCATACACAATGTGACAGAGGCACCAGAGACATTCACTGCCTGTCCCACCCTTCTTTCCTATGAGAAACAGTGAGCAATCACTTCCCTCTTCTCTTCCAGACCATTCATGATTTACACATTCCTGTCACATTCCCTCAAACATCTGTTCTCCTAGCTGTCCCATTTAATTCCTTTTTGCGCACAAATTCCCCCTCAGTGCTGGCTGTTCTTGCTCTTTCAAAGACTTTTTTTGTTTGAGATGGCACACTGAGAAGGGGACAGCTCTGTGCAGACAGCTCCAGTGGCACAAGGCTGACTCAATCTTTTTTTTTTTTTTCCCTGTACAATTCCCAAAATCCTGTTTGCCACTGCAGGGCGGGGAATGAAGAGCATCCACAACAGCTGAAGATCTCTTACCTGAGTGCCAACACCAGTGCACAGCTGGGCTATGGCCAGGGTTTTCAACTCAGATTTTTATATTTATTCCTGCTGAACTGAACTGCCATTTCATTGCCTATTGCTCCAAATCTTGAAAACCTTCTGGAGCTTCTCCCAGCCAGCTGCAGCTGTGACTGTACTAATAACATCCTACCATCAGCAAGCCATTACCTGGCTACTCACCTGTTTCCTTAGACTTGCCTGAATATACTGAATAGCTGAGAAAAGAGACTGGCTTGGGACAGGACACAAAGAGAGGGAGCTTTGTCTGAATGTGCAACTAAAGACAGAGAGGATTTAATGGGAAGGAGGAATGAGTGAGGATTTTAGAAGACCTGGAAAATTCTTGCAAGAACAAATGGATACATGTCTGGCTAGAAACTGGTCAACTGATTCTGCCAGTTTGTTTAAGTACTGGAGCCAAAATGCTCAATTCACTTAGAGGATGGAGCGGATCAGTCCCTGGAAGGGATTAATGCAAGGTCCTGGCTGCAAGAGACAGAGGTGGCAGCCAGAGACCAGCAGTGGTATTTCCTATCCTTCCCCATCAGTGGCTCCAGGCTGCTCCCTGCAGATGGAACACTGTATCCTGCTCGGTGCCTCCTGGCAGGAACACTGTTCTGGGGATAACAAGAGGCGTCTTCCCCCCATACCACCGTCACACGATCCCATGTCACATCCCTCTGCCTCAATTTCTCACCAAAGGAAAAAAAAGGCTTCTCTTCCCCATCCTCACTCCCTGGCTGCAGAGCTGTGAGATCCAGCAGAAAGTGCTGCCCCAGAGCAGAAACCCCGGGCATTATTTGTGATTCCACTGCCGTGTTTACCTTTCTGACGTGTCCCTCAGCACCCGCAGCTCAGCTGCCTGCTTCTCCCTGGCCAGCTCCAGGATCCTGGCAACTTGCTGTTCAAGAGATGAACATAAGACCAAAAAGGAACAAACCAGGATGAGACACTGCACCCCAAATGTATCCATTTGCACCCACATCAGCTGTACACCTCCCTGCACCGAATTCCAGGAGCCACAAATTCCAAATCTACGAGGTTCAGTGCAAACACTGGCACAGCAGTGAGCTCAGCCATGCACGCAGGCCCCGCTGTGCCAGTGGAGTGGCACTTGTGAGACAGGAAGGTTTCATCCCTGGCTCCTCTCCCAGGTTAGAAGTCTGATTCCCAGGTGAGAGTGCCCAAGTGTTATTTTCCCTTCAGAGTTGCACACAGCTTGCAAGGGGCTTGTGAAGCCTGAGGTGCACCAGGGAACTGAAGATTTAAGATGTATCAGTGCAAATTCCTTCAGAAAACACTAATGGGAAAAGGCCTCCCAAGCCTGGAATCACTCCCCTTTCATTGGTACAGATAGCATATGCTGGATTTACCACCACCATCCCATGGCCTGCACTCTGTCCTCAGGCACCATCATGGCTCCTGCTGGCCTTGGCTGAGCTCAACCTGCAGGACTCCCCTCACCTGGACTCTTTGACTTCCACCAAGTCAAACAGCAGAATATGCTCTGATGCTGTCACTGGTGAACCCTCAGCCCACCTCCACATCACCCCAGCTCTCAGGGTTCCCAGGCTCCCGGAGAGGTGGCACCTGGCAATGTGTGACACCAGTAAACACCACATTAACTCTGCGCTAAGCCATCAGAAGAGCTGGAGCAGATGGAGCCTGATGTGCTCCAGGGCAATGGTGCTCTTTCTTTAAAAAACAGCAGACAAAAAAATGTTTCTGCAGGATTTTTAGGGCTTCTAACAATAAGTTTCATGTCTTCGTTCTCAGTTACCTGGCATGGACCTGACAATGTGTGTGTCAGGTGCATTCTGGGACCACATTCCCAAGCTCAGCTTAGTGAATAACTTGGGATTTTCTGGGCTGTCCCAGGATACATTTTCAGGTGACACTTGCAGCCCTCACCTCGGTGGCATGCTGCTCTTTCTTCCTTCGGATCCGATTGTGGTGCTCCTCCCCAAGCTGGATGAGGTCCATCTCCAGCCTCTCCCTCAGCTCCACAAGCCGGCAGCAGTCGATGCTCTCTGCTGCTTTTACAGGATTTGCACTGGTACCGGCATCACTTGGGGTCACACTCCTGCAGAGCAGAACCAGAGGCCGTGCTGCTTCTCACCATGCCAGTATAACCCCAACCTTCCCACCTGCCATCAGTGGGAACCACCCCCCTGGGTCACAGATGCCTGCACTTCCTGCAGAGAAGGGCAGCCCATGTTTCCCTGGGGATCCTTGTTTTGGTTTGGGAAGGTGACCCCCAGGCTGTGGTTACCTCTTCTTCTGGGTTTTCCTCGTGCGTATTGTCCTTTTCTTGCCCCCAGGGCAGGCCAGCTCTGAAAAGAGCGCAGAGTATTTCTGCAGCAGCTCCTCCCTCTGTTTGCTTCCCTTCCGCTCCAGCTCCCTCAGCTCCTTCTCCTGCCTCTTCAGCAGCTTCAGGAAGCGCTCCTTCTGCTGCAGCTCAGCAAGGCTGATTGTCTCAGGCTCTGAAACACAAAATAAGAAGGCTGAGCAGGGCCAGCTCCTTCCCAAGGCTTGGAGTGGGGAAACTGGAGCATATGGCTCCAACACATGTCCCTAATCACCACATCCAAACCAGATCCCCGTCTGCTCCACACCACAGGATGCCTCTCCCCAGGTACATATTCTGTCCTGGGGAACACTTTTCTTTAGGAATAACCTCTAAAAGAGCAATGTACATAACAGTTACTTGCCAACATATCCTGAGTGAAACAGGTTTCCCCTTGTGCCTTCAGTTCAGTTCTGAGGCACAGTTAGGCCCAGACAGTTTGCAGGAAATCAGCATCATATTGCATTCAGACACCTGGAAACAGGTGAACAACACATTGCACAGGGAGTGCAGGTGTGCTGAAGGAAACCTGTCCTTGAGCCCCAAGATTTCTGGGATTTGTCTTTAGTGCTGGCTACACCTTGGGAATGTAAGATGACAGACAGGGCCTCAAGCCCATGTGACCAGCACAAGGAGTTACCTGTCATCTGCATCACTTCTAACACAGCTTCATCCTTGGTGAACACTGCTGCTCCTGAAATCCCAAAAGAGGTTCCTGTTAACGTTCCATCTTGGATGTCCAGGTTGGAAATGGACAGTGGAGAGCTCACCAGAACATAGGCCATGTGAAGGATGTTCATGTCAGCACAGAAGAATTAAGCTGCCAAGATGCCTGATGCTTGAAAACTCTTGGAAACCTACCTGTGGACCCGTTAGAGGGAGGAATGTTGGGTTTCCCAGTGGAGCCTGCCACCCCGTTAGTCTCAGCAGATGAGAGGTTTGTCTGTGTGCCAGACCTCTAAAACAAAGAGGTAAAACGAAAACTCCATTATTGCAGGCTGAATGCATGCTGGTGCTCTAGAGAACAGAACCTGGAAACACTCACCTCCCCCGAGGCATCCTTGAGCTTCACCAAGCGCTTGTCCTGCAGGCTGAAGAACTTGATGGGGTTGGTGAGGGCAATAGTGAGATCTGGAAACAGAGAGGAGGGCTTGGCTTGGACAGCAAACAACTCATGGACTCATTTTCCCTGCCCAGCACAGGACACTGTGAAGAAGGAGTAGTTTGTGTTCTCTGCTTGTAACCAGCCTCTGCCTGACAGCACAAGGGAGGGAGGAAGGGAACCTCCTTCAACTCAGTCCCAGCACAAGACCATGGCTCACAACTGATGTTCAGGGCAGCTCTGTGAAGTGATTTTGGGAACTCTGATCCCAAAATCCAGGGCCAGGTTAAGACTTTTCTCACCTGCTCAGCTCCCTGCTCCAATTCCAGTCCAATGTTGTATAAACTCCATCATTTTATAAAAATGTGATAAACGACATTTCTCAGGATTTCCCCAGTGAACAAGGTTCATTTATATGAACACAGGGGAGGAGAGAGCAAACATGAGAAGTATTCACAAGAGCTCCTGTGGCTGATGTTGTTGCATTCTGTGTGGATTTGGTCATGACTGCTGATCCCTCTGGTGAGGCTTCTCTCTCATCCAGCTCTGACCCTTCTCAAAGGAAGGTCCCCATATCTCAGTACCAGCAAGAACCCCCTTTCTCTTCCAACAGGGAAGAACATCACTCTTAAAACCTCCCTAAAACTCCTGTTCTCCGCAGCCCCTGAGAGATGTCACCTATTCCCTCAAGGAAACCTCTCCCTGCCTCTGAATGACAGTAGGGCTGAGCCGTGCCACACTGGAGCCTGGTACACCTGCAGTGCACCTCAGGTGGGAACCAGGCACAGCTGCAGTGGGAGCCTCCATGCTCTTCCCAAGGCAGCGAGGCTGTCACGGGATGCTGGCATGCGCTCAAGTCCCACCCTGACAAGGAATTGAAGGCGCAGCAGGAAAGCACTTCCTAAGCTGGAAAAATGCTTCTGAATCCGAGTTTGGAGGAGGCCAGAAGCACCCCACACACATTCCAGCACTCCCTACCTGCCCAAGCATCTGGCACGTAGTCCTTGATCTCCAGGAACACGAAGAGGGCGGGCATGGTGAGCGGCATGTTGCTCTCGCTGCGCAGGCACACGTGGTGGTAGCCTGGGGCAGAGAGGAGAGGGAGCTGAGCTGGCAGCATCCTGTCCCTCCCTGTCTCCCTGCTCCAGCAGCCCAAGGCCCTCTTTGCAGGAGGGCATGGTGAGTATATCATAGGATAAAGCCAAGGCTATAACAAGATGGATATAAAGGTTCCACTGCCTCGGGCATGGAGATTAAGGAGCAAAGTATGCAGCTGTTTGTATTTGTTTTGTTTATGGCTCCCACTGGACAGGTCTCAAGGGTACAAAAGCTGAAGGAATTTCCACTGATTTACCTGAGTGCATTGCAATGATGGGAATGATACGCTGGCCAATGAACTTCCCTCCTTCTTCCCAAGCCACAATTTTGAGAGACGCCAACTCAGGCATCATGATCTAAGGGAAAAGCAGAGTAAGGCACCAGTGTCATCACTTCTAACTCCTGAAAGCAGCATCCTCCCCCTCCTTCCAACCAAACAATTCCATCTCTTCATGGATGGCACTGCCTATTTCTGCATCTTGTAATGTAAGGGCACAGTTTATCATAGACAGCTGAATGCCCAGAAACTCCACCAAACACAGGCTTCTCAGCCTGCCCCGGATCACAAGTTACCTAAAGACAAAAACAGAGCAACAAACCCTCCAAACCACTGCTTCCATGAAGCAACACACTGGAGAATGGAATGAACTGGGATGGATAATTTAGCAAACATGGTAACATTGCTGTAAGGGCTTTTGACTCCCTCCTTCTCTGTTTTCTTGTCCCATAAAATGAACTCAAAATTATTCTGCCAGGAGTGAAGTCTCAGAGTGTTTCTGAAAGGAGGATATTTCACCCAGTTAGGCTGAAAATACCTGTAGCTTCATACTGTGCCTGACAGATGAATTGTGTAATGTGTACTTCACTAAACTTCCCTGTGCCCTGCAGCTGGATTGGCCATCACTGAATTCTTGGGGAGAGACAGGGCAGCTTTCCATGTTCTGGCACAATTGAAAACTGGTCTCATTACTGCTCCAGTTTGGTTGTTTCTCACTGACAGTTTAACCACAGACATTCAGTTCCGTTCTGGTGCTGGAAGTTTTCCAAATTGATCAGTCTGAAGAGGGCATCACAGTGGGGAGACTTTGGATGCCTGTTATTTCCAGAACCATTCCCAGCTACCCCTTGTCTGTTCTGGGAAATATCAATGCAGAGTTGTTTTGGATATTGTTGTCTGGGTATTACCTGAGTGTGTCCAAAGCCAGGCCTGAGGTCTCCAGAGGGGAGTCCCTTCTGCTGGCACTGACCTCTCCCAAGGCAGTGCTTGTGGCCATCAGGAGCTTTAAGGATTCTCTGTCTAAATTACTACCAAATGTTCTCACCTTTTCAAAAACAAAAGCCTCCTCTTTCCACACAGGGTTGATGGAGTTGGCCGTGGAGGTCAGTTTGGTTCTGTGTTTGCGTTTGGCGTCCCTTGGCAGCCCAAGGAGCTCCACTTCCACGTAGGTCTTCACGCTGCGGTCCGAGAGGAACTGACCAGAGAGTACCTGTGAACGGCACAGAGTGAGCAACTGCTGGGAAGAATAAAACAGAAGGACCCACCCATTCCTTCACCCCAAAGTCACTCTCCAACCCCAAAACAGCTTTTCTGCTCCAGCTCTTCTTTTACCTCCACCCCTATTTCCTGCTTCAGCACTTCCTCCCTCCCCACCAGCACAGCCTTGGCTGCCTCTGCACGGCAGATGCTCATTTTCCATTTTCATGTGATTATGATTAATTTAAAATAGCAACAAGCCTGGGAGTTGCCACAGTAACACTTTCCCCCAGGACTCCACAGGTTCATGTGGCATTGAGAGTCCCCCTGGGTGACTCAGGCTGGGGTCTCCAGGCTGTACTTGCCGTGACACAGACAGTGGTAGCCACCAGCCCATCGATGTGGTCCACAGAGAAGGGGTCAAACTGCTTGTCAGGTCGCCGCATGAACTCGTGCTTGAGCAGGTACCCACACTGCCCATTGAACTCGAACAGGGCCATGTTCTGCTGCATGGGGACATCTGAGAGCAGAGCAACACAGTGAGACAGGGCTGGGGGGGACAGGCAGCCTGTCTGCTACGAGGGAGCTGAAAGCTGCCGGAAGCTTCCGGCCCCTGCCAGCCCACAGCTTGCAAAGCCATCTTGGAAACTAATTAAGCCTCTCAGCACCCTACAGGGAAAAATATTGCAGCAGCTGTTGTAAGGAAGGGAAGTGGTTTGCTTGCGCTTGCACCTGAAGTCATGGGCAGAACTAAATTAAAACCTGCTTTAAGGAGCACCCACTATTTTTGGGTGGGAATAACTAGGTGCCTAAGCCGCTCTGCTCCTTCCCCCTTTCATTTTGGGCCTCCTCTAAGTCCATCTTCTGTCTGACACTTCTGAGGACACTGCCTGGTGGTTTCTGCACCTGCCTGCACTGTCATCCTCTTCAGAACCAACCTTGCACTCGCTCCCTTTTGTCTCCTATGCTCTATACATAACACAGCCCTCTGAGGAAGGAAGAGAGGTAAGGAACACCTTTCTCTCAAGGCTTTTCTTTCCTTCTTATGCTGGTTGTGCCGCAAGGAAAGGCCCTTCCTCCCTGTTCTGGACAAAATCCTGGAAATAATGGCACAGAAAGGTCAGTGCTGTGGCCAGATGGAGCTGTGCCTCTGCCTTGTAGAGGTAGCAACTGGGGGGACAGGGGCTGCAGGTGCCCTCATGGATGTGATTCAGTGTGACACTGTGGAACAGGACAGCCAGGGACAGTGCCCAGACACAGGGTGACAGCAGGCCACGTGTGTGCATGCCAGGTCTGTGCTGAGCATGGAAAAGTGCTGTTGGGAAAATCTCTGTGGGAGATCAAGTTAGAGGAGAACAGCCCTTGGGAAAAGGCAGCAAAGGAAGAGACGGGGACCAGGAGCACCCAGAGACCAGCACCACTTGACCTCACCCGCTCAGAGGCTGGAGGACACCCCGACACTCACCCATGGTCTGGAAGTTGAGTGCCACCATCTGACAGCCGATATTCCAGAACATCTGGGGCTGGTAATTGGAGGAGTCCATCCGGGTGCCTTTGGGGTAAATGCGGCTCATCTGCCGCTTGTTGTATCTACAGGCTCTATAGGAAACAAGTTGGGAGCGCTCCTGTTGTGCCCACCTATTGTGCCTGGGGGAGGGACAGGATGCTGCCAGCCCACATATTCCTCTTACAAAAACTGTTGGACCTCTGCTACCAAATGCTCAGAGCCTTCCAGACAAGACCCCAGAGAGGCCCAGGCTCCTTTTCCATACACGTTCCTCTAAAGGACAAGCATCTGGCAGCCTTGACATTGGCTACAGCAGGATGCATCCTGTCATGAATCTCCCTCACACTCCAAGCACCCAGTGGCACTGGGAAAGGGTTGCCAAAAGGATACTCTACAAACTGCATGGGGAACTTGCTCAGTAGATCACCAGCCTTCATCTCAGTGAAGGAAGAGATGACGTAACTCCGGTTCTTCTCTATAAACAGGAGATGATAAAGCATTTAGGAGCAAGGCACACCCAGTCCCCGTTCTGCGTGGGGGACCGATGGACCCAGGAAGCACTTGGCCTGGATTCTGAAGGGACTGAGCCTGACTTACTGGCAGAGACCTCGAAGGAGTTGAATTTGATGGGCTGTATGTAGTTAACCAGGCTGGACATCTCCTCATAGGCCTTCACTTCCAGGCCAGCCGTGCCCTGAGCAGAAAAGAATCCAAAAGGAGACAGATGAAGACACCTTCTGTGGAGATGAAACAAACTGCACTGGAGCCTCCTAGTTAAAGAGCTCTGGTGGCTGTCCTGACCAGAGTGCTCCAGTATCTCTGGCTTCCCAGTCCTACAGCTCCATGGTGGGCAGGGGCACAGAATCTCCAGGCAGCTGGGCAAAAATGGAACCAAGGCACATGGAGAGGTTCCAGGGAGGATGTACGAAGCCCAGACCCCTTTGACCCCTCAGAACATGGAGTCTGGGACAAACTGGGGATACTGTTTTTCCTCCTCTCCAAAGGATACCAGGGAGATGGAAATGGGAAGTACTCTTTTTATTCAAGGGAATGCTGATCTCCTCCCTCCCCCTTCAGCAGCAGCACTTTCAGTAACAATTTCTCAGGCCGAGGCTAAGCCTCCCCAACACCCCCAAGGCAAACAGTTATCTCCAAATCAGGTAGAGTCAGCAGTAACCCCTCTGCCACATTCTTCATGCTTGCAACAAAATTTCTCTTCTTCAGTTTCTCCTGCAAAAGTCTTGTTGTGTGGGGGATGGAAAGCCCCCATCGGGTTCATTCCCCTTTGCACATAGGGTTCGTGGCTATTCAATAGGGTGAAGCCCCAGAGAAAAATGGAAGGCAGCAAAAATCCAAACAGAAAAGGAAAAGAACCAACAGTGACAGTACCTCATCTGACTGCATCTTTTTGATTTCTTCTTCATCCAGGTTTCTGAGCTGTTCATCCTCTTCCTCTGGCTCCTCTTCAGCCACATCACCTGCCCAGACTAAGCACACAAGCCCACATCAGTGGTATGGATCAGCAGGACACAAACAGGACCCTGCAGGCTGCTGGCAACGAAGGGCTCTGCCAAACCTCACCACCAAGTAATGCTGGAACAGTGAGGGGAAGAATCCTACAATTTCACTGGCCAAATCCAAATATGAACTGGTACACTAAGCACACCCAGGAGACCAAACCATTCCTGCTGCAGGCTCCCCTCACACCCAGGACTGACAACCACTGGGCTGTTTCGCCTCCAAGGTCACACATATTTGTGGGAATAAATGTCCATTTCCAGGTGTTCTGCAGCAGTGCTCACCTTGTCCTCACATGATTTCATGTGCTCTTTCCATGACAGGGACTGTTCTACCACAGCGGCCCTGAGCCCAAGAGGTGACAGCAAGGGAGAAGAAAGGGGCTGAAGGTTTTATGAGCCTCCAAGACTCAGGGTGAAGAACTAGGCTGTGGTGAATTTGTGGTTATCAGAGAGCTACAAGCAGTAACAAATTATTCCCCTTCTCTGAACCCAAAAGCCAGCGCTTATCAGTGGATCACTAAGAGATGATGGGCAGGGTGTACTAAGTGTTCAAAGTACTCTGAAGATTCAATTTCTCTTCCAATTTTATGCTGCTAGTTGGGATAACTAATTTAATGACTACTGCTGGCTTGCCCCAAGCTTATATTGGGTGATTTGGAAGTCCCACTTCCCTTCAGACATACCAGTATCTTCAGCATCCACAGAGGCTGGCTGCTCAATGGTTTCTGGTTCCATGTTCCTCCCTTTCTTCAAAGAGCTCTGCCTCTTCCCAGACATAGATTGGTTCTTTTTGTTTTTGATCAAGATTTTCCTTAAGAGATCCTTAGGACTTGGCAGAGGAACTCCTGGCTTCAGCTGCAACAGATAAACTTCATCACAGAGAGAATTCAAACACTCACCTCTCCTGTCCCCCTGGCCAATTGCCAGTGCACAGACACATTTCTCACCCACTGCACACCTACTTTCCTCCATCTGCCAGCATATCCCACTAGATCAATGCAGATTTTTCCTAAGAGTTCACCTATTGTTTCAGTCCAGCATTTTACACCTCTCAGGCTCTGCCATGCTGCCTAGCCACCCGTCCTGCTAGAAAAACACCTACATGGCCTGAAGGCATCCACATACCTCTGGCTTCACATTCCACCCACTTTCCCTCATTATCCCACATCCTCAGTCCCTCATCAGCACTCAGGCCAGATTTAAACACTGCCTGCAGCAGATTTAAAAAAGGTCCCAGAGGAGGTGGCTCAAGACAAGCACATGTGACAGACTGCACAGACAGCAAAGGCCTGTTAATAGCTTAGCTGATCCCTTGAACCGTTCACCCTCTCTGTTCCTACAAGAAAACCTCTGTGACAGAGTCTTCCACCCATCCCTATGAACCAGGATCCATGTCCATGGCATTGTGTCTGTTGTGGCACCTCCCAGCACCAGGAGTGACCAAGTTTTCCAGAAAGGCCTCCTCAGTGGCCTCCTGCCCCAGCTCCCTCGTACCGGGTATTTCTCCAGCGGCTCTGTCAGCAGCATGTCTCCAAAAATGGTCCTGCAGTACTCGGCCATCTTCGCCTGCTGCTTGGGCCTAAGAGAGATCAGGCAGGAGGGAAGAGGAAAGCAAATGCCCAAATCCAGAGTTTGGCATGAACAACCACCTCGAGATCCGTGTCCTCCACCCAGAAAACCATCTCAGCTATGCAGATGTTGAGGTCCCACTCCCAAGCCAACTCCCATGTTCATATTCTGCAACCCCAAGGTAAAAGGCTGCACAACTGTGATTATTCCACTCTGCAGGTTAAGGCTCGTCTTTCAGCTCTGACCCACCTCCAGTTGCTTCAGAAACCTCAACTAATGCTTCACATCAGCTCAGCACTTGCTTAAAACTCAGCAGCCCTTGCCTGTGTATTTTCTGCTCTGGACACAGCAGATAATTCTCCCAATCACCAAATACTCACGAGTCCACGTGGTTCTCAAAGGACAGGATCACAGGGTACGGAGATGTTTTAAAAGCACTTTCTGCAATGGCCTCGATGGCATCCTGAAGGAAAGGCCATGGTCAGAGAGAAGCTCAGCACTCATTAATAACAGGCACACAGCTGACCTCCCACTGAACGGACTCCAGAATTGTCTCTCAGGAGCTCCTTTCAAAGTCACCAAACTCCTCCGAGTAAGAAGGTGAGAAGTGTCATCTTTTTCACACCTGCCCAGATTTCCAGCTCCAGAGGATCCATGCTGAGCTAAACTCAACAGCTTGCACCAAAATGAAGCTGAAGGTGCAAGAAGGTGAGTTTTTGGTCTTGCTGCATAGGTCAGCATACACATCACTGCACATGAGAGCATCTGGCCAGACGGACAAACCCCTGCCTGATGCACCTTGAACGGGCACAGAAAGGTGTGTGCAGCACCAGACTAAACCACTGCAAACTCTATCCATGCTTACCTCTGAACCTGCCCAATTTTCTATCATTTCTGCTGCTTATAAAATCCTTTTGCCTGGCAGCAAAGAGAGCTGGAGTGTTCAGTCACCAGCTGTGCTGACATTTCAAATGCAAATACCATGGAAACCTTCTCAGCATTAATGATGTAAGAAAAAATATTAATATTTTCCCCAAGCCCCTGTTAAACTGCCACAAACTTTCCACTATTTTCCCTTCTGGTGCTGCTAATTGGTAAAAAAGTGCCATTTGCTCCTTTGCAATTACAGTCCCCTGATCATCCCAAATCGTGGATCAGCCATGACCTCAGCACAGAGGGTGGCTGCCACAGCTGCTCCTCCATGGACCACTGGGAGTCTGTCACAGAAGCCTCAAGGCTCTGAGGAGAAGCATCAGACAATGCTACTGAAAGGCCACAGGAATTGTAGTGGAAGGAAGGACCATGTGTTATGTAAAACCAAAACCCAGCACATGCTGTGTTAGCAGGTTATAATTTCCTTGAGGAATGGTCCCAGGCTTCAGCAGAACTCTGCAATTACAGCAGCTACAAATGCCATTATTTCTGTTCTATCTGCAGTGTACTGCTGTGCAAAAAGCAGCAGTGATACCACAGGGCTTTGGAAACTAATGAGTCTGAGGATGACAATACCTCTGACCCTAAGGATTGGTTTGGTTGGCTGTTCCCCGCCCCCGACATAAATATTTTAGTAATAGGGAAGTGTGGGAACTGGGGAGAAGATACAGAAGAAAAACAAAGACCTGGAAAAAACAGTCGCTGCAGCAGCTCCCTGTTGGCAGCAGCTGTAAAGGAATGCAGAAAAAATGTCAGTGTGATGCCTTTATTTGTAACCTGCTAGCTGGGGATAAATGCCCTGTACTTCTTGGCTTTGTGCTGTGCTTCCAAAGCCTGGGAGCTGAATCCTCAGGGAAGCCAGCTGCTCCATAGAACACATTCCAACACTCAGGTCATTAGGAAGGAATTGAACCCTATTCTTCCAAAAGCCTCCACTTGAGGCTGTCAGCCATATAAACCTGCTGCAGACCACAAGATAAATTCATTTTAACCATGTTTTCTAAAACCCATCCTGTTTGCTCCTCTGATGTGCCTCTATCTATAAATCCACCAGCCTCATGCCACGTTCTGTCCATCCATCCTGTGACACAGCCCTGTGTACACAGACACCTCTGCTCAGCCATCTCTATGGCTTCCTACATTTCCCTCATTCACTTATCCATCTTCATCCAGCTATCAACCTCTCTGCTACTCCTCCCATTCCAAAACTGTACAAACTCCAACCTAGTGCTTATCTGTTCACTTTTCCTTCTACCCACACATTCATTCACTTGTCACCTCGCCATCAATCTTTTTCTCTCAAACATCTTTGTCCTCAGCTCATCCCTCTGGCTCCCTCAGCAATCAGTCTAAAAGCAGGCAGGGGAAAGCATCCATGGAGAAAGCTCTTCCCTACCTTGAAGAGGATCTCAGTTGTCATGGTGAAGCCGTGGGTGATGATGGGCTCCTCGTCCGGGGGCCGGCCCTTCCAGCAGTCCAGCTCCACGCAGCGGCAGCCAGCCAGGAGCGTCTGGCGGTACATTTCAGGAGAGGACGTCCCAGAAAACTGCCCAGCTGCAGGAGAGAGGCTCAGCATTAGCTACTCACACAGGACAGCTCCTGCTCAAACCGGGGCAACAGGAATCTCTGCCAGCCTTCAGTAGGTGGACACAGCAGACCAACAAGATGTTTTCAGTTGCAGGGCGACACTTCTTCCTGTCACACAGCATTTAGAGTCAGCACAGCCCTCAAAACCCCGAGGGTGCACACGTCTGCCCGGCTGGTTGCGCCCCTCCCCTGTCCCTGGGTGCGCCTGACGCCTGCCCTGGCAGTACCTGTCAGATAAGTGTTGTGTGAGGAATTGATGTAGTAGTGCGAGAGCGGCTGGGTCATGTCTTGGTACAGCATCAGCTTGTCCAGCACTATCAGGTTGTTCTCGGGGCCACAGAGGAACCAGACCATCCCCTCTGGAGACAGCTGCCCTGCATGGCAAACAGAGCTGTTAATGGTCCCCAAACAGAACGGTTCTAGCGCCTCTTTGGAAGTGCATTGCAACACAGGGAGTTGTGGGAACCAGGCTGATTGCTCTCCTGGGAAGCAGGATGGAAGAACGCATGAGATCTGCTCTTTCATCCCACCTCTACAGCAAGAGCTCTGGGCTGAACAAGACTCACCTCTCTGGATATTAAACCCACAGGGCTCGTATTTCTCTATCAGGCTCTGCACCTGCTCGGGTTTGGCTGGCGGGAAGAGGCTATCATTGAGGCGGGTGTCGCGCTGCTTCTTGTTGATGAATTTTGCCAGGTGCTCTTTGGTCATGTAGGGCTTTGCTTTTAGATGGCTGCAGTGAGAGAATCACAGAGGGGCAGAGGTAAGGCCTGGGAATTACCAAGGAAATCTTTTCACATAGGAGAGGTTGATCCTTCCTCAGGTTGATCCTCCCTCTGAGCCCATATATTTCCTGTTCTATAGTGAGGTCTCATCCTTTTTATTCAGGCTGTGAGTGAAGGCATTAAGTGACCTGGCATCCTGACCTTTTAAGGCTTAAGGCCAGACAAACCACAAGGCATTAAATCCCCTCCTTTCCGACTATCTTTTGCCACATGAGATCAAGTTCTGGGCTGTGGCTTGAGGGAAACTTACTGTGAGGTAAATATCTCATCAATCTCAGGCCGCGGACATAGATTCATGAGGAACGTCTTGTACACGGGCTCCGGGAAGTCCTCAGGGTTGATGGCATCATTCTGAGAACGCAATAAAGATGTGTTAGGACCACAAACCCATGACAGCTATTACCTGTCACTGAACACCCACAGCTCAGCACTTGGCTGTGACAACCCCAGTAAGTGACAGGAACATCTGGCTGGGTGTTGCTGCTCCTTGTGCCACGCAGTGCAAGTGCTGGAGTCACAAGAGTTACTGGAAGACAGTCAGAACTGATGCCAGCAGGCCAAAGTTAAGGCCTGGAAGTGGTAGGGTAAGGTAAGCAACTACGAGCATCTTGACTGATGGTTTTTCACAGCCAAGGGCATCCCAGTCAGGGCAGGGAAAAAGATCCTTCTCAAGCTCATGAGACTTCTGGACATCCAGAGAAACTCTTACCTTGCCATTTGGCAGATGGCAAGCACTTAATGCTTCTTCCACCCTCTTCTTGTCTGCAGGGAACATCTGAAAAATACTGACCAGACAGGCAAACAAACATCACCATGGAGCAGGAGAGAGGTCAGGGGGCTGGAGCTGCAGGCAGTGCAGGACACTCCAAATGCACAGCAAGGGAGACAGGCGAGACATCTGTAAGCATGAACCAGCAAAGACAGTGTTTCTCCAGGGGAGTAACTGAGGGACCGAGTTTGATAAACCTACACAGGATTTTTTGACTGCCGATGTAAAGCAGAAGTTCTGTATTTCTGCTATGGACTCTGTAAGAGCCCTGTCACTCAAAATCCCTCTCCTGTCCTTTCCTGCCTCTCTTGGACGTGCTTCCTACAGTACTGTGGAGAAGTAACAACTGAACTTTCCCTCCTTTCAGAACATCCCTGTCAACAGCACCATGGTCTCCTCCATGGATAAATCCAGCCTCAGCTCTGTTAAGCACAGGTGCTCACAGCAAACGAGAACAAGGAATGCCCTGTGCTTCCAGGTGGGAGTGCCTGGGGGGGGGCTGCAGCAGCTCATGCAAACCCTGCCCTTTGCAAGGCAAAACTGCAGCAGCCTTGGTATGATTCCAAAGGGATTTACATATTTAAAGGGAAAGGCAAATGCTCATGGAATTTTCAGAAGTTTTGAAAGTCTTACATTTACCTGCACCTGGAGATACTGAGTATTTTATAAACCTCGTTCTTAATCTGGACTATTTCACTGTCTGCATTTTTACCATTCT
This sequence comes from Oriolus oriolus, assembly GCA_013400235.1. Taxonomy (NCBI): domain Eukaryota; kingdom Metazoa; phylum Chordata; class Aves; order Passeriformes; family Corvidae; genus Oriolus; species Oriolus oriolus. The sequence continues at coordinate 80,924 of VXBT01006741.1, forward strand.
GCAAGAAATGGGCACTGAGGAGAGGTACATCCTGTATCAGATTTTTCTTTCTAGCTTGTTTCAGAGGAATAAGCTGGTTTCTCCCTGCAGCAATGCTACCTTGCTTGCATTTTAAAGATGAATTCAAAGCACTCTTCCCTAGTGTGTTATTCATTACAGACCTACACATTTTTAACAACCCTTTGATGAATACTCAGGTTTCTGACAATGAAATTCTGCTGGTTGGTGGTTTAGAAAACAAATAACAAAAAATATTTAGTGTTGAATAAAGCTCATCCCTCCAGGAGCCCATTTGGTCAGCACAGCCCTAATCCAGCACAGTTCCACCTTACAGCACACCCTGGGGCCTGTGTTTATTTGGGGTGATTAGTGCTCACCTCTTGTGGTGCTGTAACACAGCACAGACCTAGAACAGAGTGGTTCAAAACTTCCCAAATGCACAGTCTGCAGCTCCTTATTCTTAAAACAAAAGGTAATTTACGGACCCAAAAGGGAATTCAACATGGCAGTGCACCGCAGGACCAGCCCTGGAGCAATTTTACTTGGGAAGACACTGAATGGCACAAAATCAATTCCAGATTCATCCCACATAGTGCAGGGGAGAAGGGACAGGCTGGGCTTTGCTTCCCATTCTAATGAAAGCCCTACCTGATGCACAAGGCCAAGCTGGGGACAGGGAAGGACAAATCTCCTTCTGCTCTGCTCCTAAACCAACACTAACACTGGCCCAGAGGCTGCTTTGCTCTCATACACATCCAGAGGGAAGGCTGAGGGGCAGAGGAAGTGGAGAAGGACTGGAGTGGTCACAACGGGAGAAAGGAGACAAGAAAAGCAAGGGAACCCTGATGCAGATGAGCTGGGGAGTCCAGCAGAGAGCTCTCCAAATACAGAACTCCTTACAGGAAAGGAAAACAATCCTACACCTCATCCACCTTTCAGAGGTTTGCAAAACAATCTGTGATCAGAATTTTACCAAAGTTGCTTTGTTATCTGTGGCTATTTAAGCCATTTCTTGCTGTAGATGAAGGCCACAAAGTCTCCTTTCCAGACTCAAATTACGTGTCACCTAGGTGCAACAGGAGCCCTTCCACAGCCTGGACACAGAGGGAAAGTTCTCTGCCTCTTAGGTGCAGGAAGAGTGGACGGCTGAAGCCACTGAGCAACCACGCTCTCACCAGCTGTTCTGCCTGTAGTCTGACTGAACACACAATAAACAAATATCCACACTCACTTCCGGACAGGAATCTTTCCCTCTTCATTCAGTTGCAACTTCAGCTTCACAAGACTGTGAAAAAAACCCCAAACAAGATTACAAAAATGCAATTGAACAATCTTAAGAGATCCTACTAAGTAAGAAGAAAGGAAAATCAGGCAGTCGGGAAAACAATCTAACAGTGAACTGAAAATCAGGGTCCTAGAGACAATCAGCTCAACCTTGGCACGACCCAGGCCTCGGTCTGGAGGCTGCCAAGGGACCTGGATGCTTAGAAGTCTTTTTTTTTTTTTTCCCCAGTACTGACAGAAAGGGCAGGACACAGATGTTTCAGTGAACAAAGTTTCTCAGAAAGGACTTACATTTTCTCTAGGAAGGTGTAGCGGGGAGCGTTGTACGTGAGGGGATTCCGGGCAATGGCCATAATATCCTCAGCCCAGTCCTGGAACAAACAGGGCAGAGACAGTTGGGCACTGTGGAACTGCTCCAAGAAGTTCACAGCAAATGTGGAAAGGGCACAAACATCCACAGGAATGGTCTGAGTTGGAAGGGACCTGAAAGCCCATCCAGTCCCACATCCTGCCATGGGCAGGGACACCTTCCACTACCCCAGACTGCTCGGAGCCCTGTCCAACATGACCTTGAACACTTCCAGGGATGGGACAGCCACAGCTCCTCTGGGCAACCTGTGCCAGGACCTCCCCAACCTCACAGGGAAGAAATTCTTCTCACCTCCACTCAAAATCTACCCTCTTCCAGTTTAAAACCATTACCCCTTATCCTGTCTGATAGTGCTGGGCTTGACTCTATCACCTTCCTCCTGCCTATAAGCACCAGGAGCTGAAACTTTTCCACTTCTCAGCTGCCTATTCATCCATACAAAACACATGAAGGACAACAACGACCAGTCTTCTATTGGTCCTTCTCTGTGCAGGGCAGAAGCTTCTAGAACTACAGAGATACCACACCTGCCTGGAACATAAACCTGCTTGTTTATAACCTTGTCAGTAATGCTGACAGGACTCAGGGTCCTGTCTCCCCCTCTCCTTTCCTGTTCCCCACTGAATGCTCCAATCCTTAGTGGCTCCCAGTACTTCCATGACCTCAGGCCCCGATACCTTGCAAATATTCTCCTTGTAGGACACAAAGTTATGGAAAGTGAGATCAACCATGTCAGGGCCAGATACAATTGTCAGGGTCTTCAGCAGGAAGGTGCTGTAAGGGTAATCCAAGTTAAAAACCTCTCGGAGCTTCAGGGACTGCAAAAGAAACAGAACAGATGGGGGTGACTGGAGAACAAGGGAAAACTGTACCCAAAAAAACCAGACCCCAATATACACATTGTCCCAAATTCACAGCAGCCATCTCAAGGGTTGCAAAATTGCTTTAGTGCAATCTTCCTTTTCTTGGCTTTCCTTATTTATCCTTATTCTGGAGTTTGCATTACTGGATCCTCCATGGGACAAACCATCATAACTAACACCCCTGCACAAGTCTGAAAAAGTCAAAGCTGGAGACTGCTCTTAAAGAAATTTCTTCTGAAACTTCAGGCTGGACTTGCAGACAAGCAGGGGAGGGTTTGGCCTGCTTGTGCCAGAGGTGTGTAACCAGCTGATTTTATCAAAACACACACTAAAAGAGTGTATTAGTGTGACACCCTTATGTGCAACCTCTCGCCACAAGGAAGATATTTTTTGGGACCCCCTGTCCCCTCAGAGCTGGGTTCTTTCCCTCCAAGCCCCATTTTCTGCTGCTGTCAGTTGCTAGAAGTGGTTTTTTCCATAGCAAGTCCAGTGCCCTACAGCAGTGGCTCACCAGAGACTTGTTTTGTTAACTGTAAGGCTCATCCGATTAGTGGTACTTGGATTGCAGCACCATATGAAAGTATTTATAGACTCCTTTAAATTATTCAGCATTTTCTGCATTCCTATGCGTGGTGTCACTAAGCCAAGGTATCCAAGGTATCCCAGAGTTTTACTGACGGTGCTAATTATAATGGGAAGATAAAATTTCCACTCCTAGAATAAAGGAATCCATTATCTGAAGTGCAGGACAAATCCCTGTCCAAGCAAACAAGGAGCTGTCAGAGCACCTGCTCCTTTAGAAACTGGGTAAAATCCACAATCTGGGATTGTTAGAGCAGGTCACACTTGGAAGTTAAACTGGAGCTGGAATCTGAGTGTACCTTCAGGTTTCAGTCTGCAGCACATCACACACGCAGCTGCATAAACATTTTATAAGGAACTGCAGATTTTTTTTCACTGAAATTTTCCAAATTTCTGGAGTATTTGACACATGTGTAGCAACCAGACATCTTTAGGAAAAACAGGACAGGCTGGATTGTAACTCAGGATCATCTGACTGCTGTCTCTCATTTTGGAAAAGCATCTCTCCGAGGGGCTAACTCTGAAACATGTTTAATCCCAGAGCATTTGGAGGGAGGGAAAGGAAGGAATATGATTTGCCTATTTTCTACAAGGGAATTTCTAAAATGGCTCCTTCTTGCCTTGTGAGCTATTTTCCTTTGCAGAACTGAGCACCACCAAACACCCATATCTCCTTCCCACACTTGTGGCAACTCCTTTTTGGAGCTCAACTTTCCAGTGCCAGCAGCAAAGTGTTGGGATTTTAACTCCAAACTTAACTTCACCTTGCAAATGCACCAGCATTTGTTCAGCTCCAGGGCTGTACAGGAGGGGAGGCCCAAACAATGGTGAACTTGTGGTTGTGCTGAACTCATTTCCTGTATTTGTTATCCGGGGCTCCTCCCAGCCCTTCCTTCTCCGCACGCCGCTCTCTAGCAGACGTTCGTCACCTGGCTCTCTCCAGACCTCTCTGTTCAGGCCACATCCCCAGCAACCCGAGCGCTTTTGCCCTTTTCCAGGCAGTGATGCATCCAACACCCAATGAAGGTGTGGAGAGAGGACCAGAGACTGTGTCCAGGAGCTCTGAACCTGATGCCACATCATGGCTCTTTTACAGCCTGCACTCCTTTAGTGCCTTGTGCCACAGCTTCATTCTGGGATTACTTACTGTCACCTTACAGGTAGCCATAAAGGAAAAATGGGAATTGCTGCACAAAAAGCAGGATGTGCATATTAGCCATGCAAATCAGAAGGGAAACACATTTAGCAAATCCCCTTAAAAAAAAAAACAAGCAGAAAACAACCCCCTGGCAGAGTGGTTGAAATATGGAGTCAGCTGGAATTTCACATCCCACCCTCCTGATTTCCCTAAAATCCTCAGCTGTACAGAGATCCATAGTCCAGAGAGAAGCAAATTCTCATGCAAATATAAACAAAGGGTCAGAGACAGATGCAGGACAAAGAGGGTTGGTCCTTTCTCTGCTTGAAAGGGGGCAGAGCCAACTGACAGCAGGACCTGCTCTGTCACTGTGCACTGACAGAGCTGTGTCTTGTGGCACTAGGACAACAAATCTTCTCTTTTGGAGAAGAGAGGTCTTGTTTGGTTGCCAGAAGGGAAAAAGGAAGCCCCAAGATATTCCAAATGCCTTTGACTCCGGATGTAACACTCCTGTCCCTGTTAGCCTTGCTGCTCCATGCTGGAGATGATAGCTGCAGAATGGGGAGGGCCAGCCTGTCCCTGTGCCAAGCATCTCAGGGACACAGGCAGACAAAAATCCACAGTGAAGCACTCTCAGCTCTCAGTGTCTTATCTAAAGGAACTGGAAAATGCAGCAGCTCAGATTCTCAGGCACAGAATAACCCACGGCATTCTGCAATCCAGCAGGGACACACTGCCAGGAACAGAAGAGACTGTGCGGCTCCAGAGCTCACTGCACAACGATGGCAGAGGCAGGAGGGCCCAGCATGGAAAACGCCATCACTCACATGTGCCCATTTCCTTGCTCAGCTCCTGCTCCATCATTTATAAATCCTTCACCAGCCGCAGGCTTGTACCTGCCTCTCTCTTGTGCACAGATCAGTGGCTCCATATGATTGCTCTCCAGTTGGAGGGCTGGAATTAGACTTAGTTCAGCTTCATCCTGGGCTCAGAAGTTGCTGAATCCCAATGCCAGAGCTGCTCATCCCCTGTGCTGCAGCAGAACCACTGACCACCCGCAGTGTTTACAGCCCGTGGCTCACAGCCCATGGCTCAGCTCTGAGGGCACTTCATTGTCCTGCATGGTTCCTGAACATTCCCACTGGCTCCAACTTTATCATCTCAAAACATGATGAGTGAAAAGCCTCGGTATCATTTCCTCCCTGTGCATGTGCAGTTCAGGCTGTATCTCCAGGTTCAACACCAACAAATGTGGACAGAGGATGAAGCTGGTTTATAATCATGACAGTTAGAAAGCACAACTTTTGTTTTTATTAAAAAACATGCCTGTCTCAAAGCCAGTGCCTCCTGAAACATCTAAACAAACCCCAAGACACAGCCAACAGGCCAGAAGTCTGGCCTAAAAACATTGTGTATTTTGGCCTTAATTATTATTACATTCTCTGTCAGCATTCCGGGGTCTTGGTGCCTCAAAAAAGAAACCACAGAAAGCCCCACAAATGGAGCAGCTCTTATTGTTCCTCATTACTGAAATGAAAACACAGACCTGAGTGTAAATAACAGCCTGATCTGTATCGGCACAATGCTGAACTACACTCAATAGCTTTTTAATCTTGTCTCCTTGCTGTTCAAAGACCCTGCTCATTCTTATCTTTATTACTCTTGAACACACGCCACAGTTTGTTCTGCCCCATCTGAAAAAAAAAAAAATTCCTTGAAGAAAAGTCACGGCAGAAACGCGAAGCCGCTCTCAAAGATCCTCGCACGGGCGGGTGAGCAGGGGAGCCCCGCACAGGCGTAGGAGGGGCCAGGAAGGATTCTG
>VXBT01006741.1:87049-102603 GCA_013400235.1 Oriolus oriolus
TGGGGCGGGGGCGGGGGGGTGGGGGGGGGGGGGGGGGCAGACGAGGGCCATTCCCATTTGGAGGTGGCTCCTATGGCTGCCAGCCCTTAGTGAGTCCCTTTTGACGCTGTGCTGGGCACTAGCTGCTCCCTAACCATCCCTAACCACGGATGGGGTCCCAGCTGTGACCTGTGCTGTCAGTGCACACAACAGCAGGTCGCTTCTCAAGTGGTTTTCCGCGTGGGTGCTTTGGTGTTATTCTTCGTGCTGTGTGTAGAGGTTACAAAGAAAAACCCCAAGCCTCCTGCTCGGCAGTGGTGGGAAAGTGCTACTGAAAGCAGGGAACTCCCAACAGCCAGAGTGACCCACGCCCTCCCAGGGAGACTCGTCAGTGCCATGGGACTGGAAAACTCAGGGCACGTTACATCCTTGAGACAGAGCCCAAAGAGGCACAGCCCGTTGCTGTGGAAAGCAGTGGCACAGATGCTCTCCATACAGCACTCTCCTTCCCCTGGAATTCCTTCAGTCACAATCCAGTAGGAAAATCAGGCCACATGCTTTGCCTCAGAGCAGCTGCAGCTTGACTGGGGCATCACTTGCAGGAAAGGGGAAAGGATGCTCCTTTTGTTGCTGGTGCTATCCACAACTCTTCCTACAGCTGTGATCCTATTCTCCCTGTCCTAATCCTTATCCTAAGTAAGGCCCATGGCTCATTTCTTCTCCACCTTCAGGCAGTGAAACAAGTAACCCTTTGCATTAATTCCAACAGTTCTATTCCACAGCCATTCCAAGCCACTATATTGTAACGGGGCAGACAGCATCCATGTTCATTCTTCCACCTCAAAACAGATTTTTGTTTGCTTCACCACACCAGTTTTTTATATTAATACCTTTTGTAACAACGCCCCAGACAGCTGCCCCATGTGGAGGGTGTGGTGGCTCATGTGAAGAAATTTTCCCTGCTTTCTGCATTCCTTTGTGAAATTCTGTTCTCAGGAGAGCCAAATGAACACGACCTTGAGGGCTTTAAGCCAGAGGCATCATGGATAGCAGAGCTATGTATAAGTAAGAGTTTTCCAGACCTAGATGGCACATCTTGGGTTCAAAGCCCCTTTCAGTGCCTACATAAGACCTCCCAGGATCCACAAGGAAAAGGTGGATAAGGAGCCAGACTAGTGCATTTTACTACATGTTATCAAAGAATTCCAGAAAACTCCCTGAAATAAAAAAGGGAGTTATTTCAAATGAGTCTCTGTAAAATGCAGAATTCAAAAAGCACTTGGGATTTTCACAGCAAAGGCTGTCATCAAGTGCATCACTTCTGCCCACTGAGAATACTTAATAAATCAGTCAGTGCTTGACCTTTGCTTCAGTGTTCTTCAAAAATGAGCTGCAGCCAATTCCCAGGACTCTAAAATCCCATCCCTGGCCTATTACAACAGCTAGAACAGAGCAGCTCCATCCAGGTGCCTAGGGGAAAGCGCTGGAACAGGGCAAACGCACTGGCACTTCCCTGACACATTCCTGCAGCTCCCAGCAATCTAGGATTCAGCAGCTTCCTAACCCAGAGGCATTGTCTCACATTTAATAACCCTCTAAGGGCATTTCCTTCTTGTACTGACATTTTACACTCACTTTTCCATGACTGTGCAGGAAGCATCACCCATGGCATGAGTGGGGTGGGACAGCAGCAGCACTGCCTGCCTGTGTCACTCCTACCTCTGGAAAATTCCACCTGACATGGAGCTCCTGCACTGGAAGAAACCCTGAGTAACTGCTTCAAACCCTGAGTAACTGCTTCTTGCTCCCCTCCTCCATTCAACTCCTGATTTTACAGCACTCCACATCCCATTCACCTTACTCCTTCTGCCAGAATAGTCTCTCCCACTCAGATGCTCTGCCCCCAACAGCCACTTCATTGCTTTGTTAATCCTGCTGCTCTTCCATACCTTTTCCAGCTCTCACCTAATTTGAGAGTACACTAGAATTGCACATAAATATGGGTCCATTTGGGGTGTACACAATGGTATGACTTCCTAATTCCTCCCTTAAAATTCCTAACATACAATTTCCTTTTAGGGGACAAATACTGCTGAACACTACATTGATATTTTACCATACACCCACAATGTTTTCTGAGTATCAACAGTCAACTCAGGGCCTGTTATTACAGAAGGATGAGGGATTTTTTCTGTGTGCATTGCCTGATTTTTATCTGTATAAAATATATCTCTCATTAGATCATGCAGTCAATCAGCAATTCAAGGTCTTCCTACAAACCAGCCTGATTTTATTACCCCAAATAACTCTGTACCATTGGTAAACTGTCTTTTCCTGGTACTCTCCAATTAGTCTACCTAAACTAGTTCCTAAAATCTAGGATGTGTTTCTCCAGCCACCAGGACATCTACTCATGGCCTTAGTACTTCCACCAGCAATTTATCATCTATATCAAAGATCAATTCATTTTGCCAACAGGTTATTCCTCAAAGTTTAACCCCCTAGGAATGAGTATCTCATACCTCTCCTTTAAGTCAGCCTCTTCCTTAGTGTGTCCCATCTGGAGAGCAGCACCAACTCTAACAGCTCCAAATATTTTATTCTCTCAAGTGAAAATCCAACCTCCTGACAGCATTTTAAAGCACAATTCTCACAAAACAAGTTTCAGCAAAGTTTTAGGCTCATTGAAAACTCAAGTATGTTCCATTCTAGTGAATTTCTAAGGAGAAAGGCAGTTTCTCTAAAGGAAATATGATTTTTAAGAAGATGGGTACTGTTCTTGCGCTCTGCTGTGCCTTTACCACCCACCTTATAATGGTGTTTTGAGACATATTGGTCTTGGGGAGCTCTGAACAGACATTTTCAGAGCATATTAAGAAAACAGCCACACAACTTATGCAAAAAGCTGCTTGAGGCTCACTAGATATTGCAAAACTTTTCCCTTTTGCCTTAGAGAGTCACCTGTGTCACCATATGACCCATCAGCTTTACTACTTTGATCCCTTTCCACCTTTGAGCTTTACTACAGTTTTCTGCTTGCCTTGTCCATACACAGAAAAGTTAAAAACAAACAAAAAAAAGTCCCAGAAACAAATTCCTAACAAGGGCTGCAAGAAGCTTCAGTTACAACTGAAATCAAGAACAAAGCCCTGATCATGTGCAAATGTAAAAATATATGGGGGGGGGAGGGGGAAGAAAAACAAACTAGTTTTTCTGAAAATGCATTTTCTTCTTTTTAAAGGGAAAAACCCCAGCACACACTGTTGGAATGGTGTTGTAACTCCAGGTTTGTGGGTACCCTGCGCATCCTTACACAAGAGCAGCTCCGATGACTCAGTGCAGGAGCATCAAGGTCTCCAGCAGGACTTACCAGTGCAGCAGGGCACTTGGAAGGGAATTGGTTTTCCTGGCTTTGACATATTCCTTCCAATGAGCCCATCTACCATAGTCTGGAAGTGCCGCTTTTGGGTGCACAGAGGGCCCCTGGGAGGTCAGGGACAAGAGTCGAGATGGCTTTTCTGTATTTACATAGCTGTGATGTAAGGAGATGAGAGCCTCTCTACCTTCTTCCTACAGAAATCCAGGACAAACTGCCTGAGCTCCCTCCAAAACCGCAGGCAGCCCTGCCTTTCCATTGAAACACCAGAAAAAAAAAAAGCTATGGACTCACCTTGGGCATTTTGGCAAATCGCCCCGCTCGGGTGTCTCGGATGCTGGTGATATCCAGAATTTCCCTTTCCTACAACAGAATAAGGACAAGGAAAATGAGGAAAGACAAAGGAGGAAGGAAAGCACTCCATGACAGAGCCCCCAGAAGCTATAAAGCAGGTTTGGCTCAGTGTCTTTCCCTGTGGAAGAGCCCTCCCAGCAGGAACAAGGCAGGGAGGGAAGCCATTCCCACAGAGGACACTGCACAGCTTTCCCCAGGCAGCCCCTCCACGTCCTCACTATTGGCTTGTTGTCTTGTTTGTTCTTTTAATATTCAACCTGAATTTCCTTCCTCTGTTACTAATTTTTCTTCTCACCCTGGGTCTGGAGAACAAATTATACTTGTCGCAGCAGATATTATTTTCCAAGATCACGGTACAGGACAATGTAGATGCCATGTCTTCTGGCTGTATCCCCATTTTATTGTTAAGCAGGACAGTAATTTTACTGCTAATCCCACACCTTTCTGAGTCCCTAGTGCAAAAGCAGTTCAGTTTACTTAAGCTGCTAATCAACAGCATTTTCCAGGAATGCGAGACCCCTTCCAGTCTGGGTTTCTTTGTGGCAGCTACGCTTCCTCCCCCCAACCCCGTTCCCAGGTATCCCAATGAAGTATCTCCCTTTCCATGGTGACACCAGCTCCCCTTGCCTCACTTCATGCTCTACTTCTTCCTGCTGGAACCCTTGGAGCAGAAATTCTACTGCCCGAGTGGACCTTGAAAGCAGAACAGGAGTGACAGAGATATTGAGGGGTGTGACAGTCGCCAGCATTGTGACACTGTTCTCGTGGGGATGTGGCTGCAGCAGTGCCCGGCCCCAGCTGGCACTGGGCACAATCTCTGGAAAGGCAGAGCACACCCAAACCACCAGGGCCTTGGCCAGGGCCTGTGCAGGACTGACTGACTCTGCCATGGCATGTAGGTCAGGCAGAGGAAGTAACGCTGAACCACAGCCTGCTCTGGAAAGCGGAAGCCCAGCCTTCCACCTCCCTCTCCATTACTTGATGCTACTCATCAGGGAGGAACTGAATTCTCTTTCCTTTATGTGCTGCCTCTCCCTCTCCTCCAGCAGCCCTCACACATCACCCTGAGCACAACTCACTCTCCAGACTCCACACAGGCCCTACATCACTATGGTCACTACTTTTTAATTAAAATGTCTAAAACCCAATGGGTCAGTTAATGGCCCCACTGTACAGGTTAGGAGAATCCTGTATCTTGCTGGGTGACAGGGATATCAGCACAACTGTTCTCAGTTAAGTCCTTTGAAGGACATATAATGAGCTTTGCAGGAGTCAAAATGCCAGCATGACAGGCACAGAAAAGCCACACTCACACCTTCAGTTCCTGCTCTTTCCTGGTGCTGTGAAGACCAACCTGCCACTGATCAGCTCCCACTCCTTGGTGGGGTGTCCCTGCTAAGAGGAACGAGTGTGGCAGTTTGCTCCCTAGTGCAGGACTCGAACACTTGCAGTGTTGCCATCTCACACGAACCTGACCTGGCTGGTTGGGGCCCGAGCTGTGCAGTCTCAGCACTTACCGTGTTCTGATAGGTCCAATACACGTAAAAGCCCTTGGGATCCACTCGGAGAATCACAGGAGAAGCACTCGATGTTTCCTGACAAAAAAGAAACAACAAAAGAAAGGATGCTGGCACCTTGGGTGACTTGGAGAAACCATCCTGGGACACAAGGTTCCCAGTTCAAATACAGACCCAGGCAGGTGAACACCCTCTGGGATTTATGGGAATGAACCCCAAGGATTTTAGGACATTTCCAAAGTGACACTGTGAGGCTCTGGAAGGTGAAGCCTGAGTCTCTCCTAACCCGTGCTTTTAACAAGAACAGCTTTCTTGGAGCTTTTACAGTTTAATTGTTTCATTTGAAAAGTCTTCCTTGACCTGCTTCATTCTACAAGCTCAGGGCTAGCCCAGGCCAAGCAGGATGCCATTCATCCATGGCATCTCCCATCCAGGTGCTCACGCTGATTATCTGGACTCCTAGTCAGGAAGGCTTCAAGGAGGGGAGGCATTGATGCAGCCAATTTATGCTGCTTTAGGTGGGGATTCTGAAACTCCACAGACTGCCTCTACACAGACCACCAAAAGAAGCAGCTATGCAGGCTCCCACACCAGAGGTACGAATCAGACGAAATTATTTGGGGCTGATCCTGAACCCAACACGGCCATTTCTGGGAAGGCTCCAATTTCAGTTCAGGAAGCTGAAACACCTCGCTGCTAAGATGAAAACAGTAATGAAATCTGGAAGTTGTATTTGTCTCTTGGCCTTAGGTTCTTCAGTTTGTTACTCAACTCATACTTCACTCTAGAGTGTCTCTGTATTTTCAGGGATTTCCGTTTCCATACTCAATATTTACAGTAAACTGCTCATTGCACAGCACATCATATGTGGTCCTTTCACTCCCTCCTGTCTTCCTCCTGCTGTGCCAAGGGCAACACCGGCCTGCCCAGCACCATGTCCTTGTTCCCAGAGCTCTTGGCTGGCTCCCTGCACACGTGGCCATGGAGAGCAGAACAGGCCGCACGGTAGCACCACAGAGTATTGTGCCATGTTCTAGATTACCCTTATCTCCCACAAAGCAGCTTTCTGGAGGGCAAGCTGAGGCTGCAAGGCAGCTGCTGCCAGCCAGGCTCCTGGGCAGGGCCAGGCCTGCCTGGGGTGCAGGCAGCCTCTCCAATGGGGCAGCTCCTGGCAGCAAAGGAAACAGGCAATCCTATAGAAGATGGTCTGGCAGCCAAACTGGCTGCTTCTCACTCTGTGGGGCAGACAGCAAACACTGTCTGCTAAAATCCTGTAATCCATAACCTTGCAGAGATAGGAACAGTTTTGACTCTACTAAGAGGACTCAGAGGCAGCACAGAGCCAAACCCACACCCATCTGCCCCTCTCAAGAGGCCAGCTACTACCCTGTGCCCTGCCTGGGGTTCTGACAGGGTTTCCAGCTGGTTCTTTAACTCAGCTACCACCCATGTAGTAGGACTTCACCTCTTCAGTCTGCTTAGGAGCCCCAGCTTGCTGGATGCTGAACAAAGCACAGCAGAGCTGCTCCTTACCCCAAGGTCCTGCAACTAACTCCATGGGACAGGTCAGAACAGCCCTGCCTGTCAGGGATCCATTGCTCTCTCCTCTAGACAGTGCCTTACCAAAGCTGGACAAGGTGAGGGCTCTGCAGCAAAAGTGTGCGTTTGCTTTTTTTGCTGGAAGGCCCTAGTTCAGTCCCAAGCTGAACTGTGATGTAAGAGGCCAATCTGATCTTCCTTAACTCCTTTGCCTCACTTAAGAGTGGAAGGAGTTCAAAACTGTTACCAACAGCACAGTCTGGTCAATTGAAAGAGCTACAAAAAACACAACAGTCATGAATTCTAAAGCACAGCAATCCTGCAGTCTGAAACTCTCACCATCATCTTCTGCAGCCTGTTCTAACCACGGATTGGGAAAGCCCAATGTGATGGAGCAACGTGACTAGAACAGCCCACTCATGGAGAAGCCTTTCTTTATTGGTGGAGATCAAGCCTGTAAACTACTTAGCTGAGGCAACCTTTTAGAAATGTTTACAAATATATAAACCTTAGGGAAAGATCCAGACAGGAATTGAGCTCACTAATCAACAGCTACAGCAGCAAATAAACACCTGGTGGGTCTTGGAAGCCCAACCTGACTCACCTTGGGTTTCAAGGGAATCTATCCCAGGAATACCCAGTGAAGTATTTAACAGCTTCCAATTTTTGGGAGAGTGGCCCCCAAGGACCGAGCACAAAGTCATCAGCAATTTTAGACAAGTTTAGCTACTGTTATTCTGAGAAAGCAGATCCCTGTTCAAATTCTAAGAAGCCCCAAGTGCACTCTGCAGGCAGTGGGCCTACAGGAAAGAGGAAGGCTGCGCTTTTCACTGTACCCTGGTGTCATCCTCCTGTTTGTGTACCTCCAGTGGAGCAACTGGCAGCCATATTCCAACCCTCCAATTCCTCACATCCATCCTTTCTGCCAGCTGCACAGTACACTGCTCTCATTTCTCAGTGCCCCTGGACCACCCTGCTGATGTTGCACACAGGTGATCCACTCCCCCACACGCTCCTTTGGGACCTAACACTCTATTCCAGCTTCATACCCACAAAAGTGCTAATCCCTCCTGCACTGCTGCTGCAGGCTCCTTCTGATCATCTCATTTGCAACACCACATGAACCGTCTCCCCAGATCCCTGTGAATAACCACAGCCTGGGCTCCCCTCCTTTTATCAACATTCATGCTCAGCAGCAGACAATCCATCTCCAGACAGCACAGATGGGCAGCTGCTCTCCTCCTGCTCGGGTATGTGGGTGCCGGGGTAAACACTCCTTTGCCTCCTTATAAACTGAGGAGGGGAACCCTTACATTCCAGTGAACTGCTGCTGCTCTACACTTTCTTCCCCTCACCCAGAAAGGCAGTGACTGCAAAGCAGCTATTTTGAAGGTAAAGAGGACAATGAGCTGGAGAGAGCAGCAGCCTGCTGCAGCACGCTGAGGCTCCAGCCCTGTTAAAGCACAGGCCCTTTGCTGCTTGGTCATTTCCAGACCCAGGGGCCGGGCAGGCGTGAGAGGCCACGGCTCACCCCCGATCAACTCAGGCGACAGGGCCGTAAGAGGAAGCAACTTGGAGCCTGATTTCATCTCTATCTGCAAAGTGCAGTGAGCGCTCTTTGCTCTGGAGTAGATCCTACCCCTCATGCTCCTCCAGAAAGTCCAAATGTGGCATATGCACCTCACCCACAGAGACTCCCCGCTGTGACCACCTTCCCAAGGGCTGGACCTTGCGTCCTGCACCAGGGGCTGCACACGCAGACCCAGTGCACACTCACTCCATTTGTTTCCATCCTCCACAACAAGAGGTGCAGAAATCACATCCCCAACCCCTTACACACACCCTTGATTTTAGTCCTCAGCTTTCCTGTTCTTCACAGTTCCCTCTCCCTGTCCAGAGATCTCTGCTGTGGGATACCACAATGAACACAGGCTCCCAGCCTCCCCACAAACCGTGACCCAACCAATGTCTCCCTGCCATCACAGACACAGCCTAGGGAAGGAACACCCCGGTACTCACATCATCCCATTTGATGAAGCGGTCGCCCTTGCACAGGTACTCCTTCACCTCCGTGGGCTGTAGGACAGGGGTAAGCACGGACATGGTCCTGCAGATGTGCTCCTCAGCTACCAGAAGCAAGAGCAGCTGCACAGTTCACTCCTCCTTAGCCCCCTCTCCTCTATCTCTGCCTCTCATGTGGCAGGGCGTTCTGCCATGGCCACGGTTGGCATTGGAGAGCAAACAACCTCTTATATCCGAGCCAAATTTAGGAGGGGCAGGGACAGGCAGGCGAGGAGCGATGAATCTGCATTGTAAATCAACAGCTCTCCAGGCGAGCAGAGCCTCACCCAAGGTCACCCAGAAGAAGGCTGGCGATGGCTGGGGTGTTTGTGGGCACACACGCCCACCGTCCCTCCGGGAGTGATCCACTCCTTGGAGCTGTGCTGGTGAGGCACCCGGCTCAGTGAACTTCCGCAACTCAACTTCCTTAAATGCTCTCTTGACGAACTACAGGCATTGCCAGAAATGCTCCAACTGCTTCAGCAGCTGTGGTTACGAAGCAGCTCAGCTCTGGCTACAAGCAGACTGCCCCCTTCATGCAACAGGCCAGATGTCCCAGGAAACAAACTCATTTCTTGCTCTGGACAGATTCCATTTCTGAGGCCACTCACTGCACGGTCCAGTCTTAAACAGTTTCCCTTTCTCTTATGGGCTCTTCTGAATGTCAGCCTCAAAGTGAGACAGACCAGCAGAGCAGCTGGAAATTCCCCAGATGAAATAAAACATTCCCAGAGTCCCAAGGAACTGCGCTATTCCCTGGATTCACTTGGGTCTGCGGTAGATACGTGGGACACAGAACAGGAGAAGTGGGCAAGGTGGGGATTACAGTGACGAGGCTGCAGGGAAATGACCAAAAGCAGAACAGGTTAAAGGCAAACAGGGCCAAAACGAGACTCTGCTTCTGACTTTGTAATGAAGGGCAGCACGTGGGCAGCAGAGGAGGAAAGGAGCTCCACTGGCTGATAGGCACTGGCTAACCTGGAGAGCAGATTACAAAAAGGCCTGACATGGGCAAGATCAATTTTAGTCAGAGGCAGAGTCCCACATCTAATTACAAGTAGGGATAACTGAGCTATGATTGCTGTGGATTCCCAGGCACATGGTGGGATGTCATCCTCTTCTATCAAAGCCAAGGTGTGGCACTTGCCATTGCTCAGCAGGGACAAGCTGCTGGCAAAAGTAGCACAGACTCTCTAAGAAGGGGAGAACAAAGCCCCCCCACCTTGAAAGGAGAGCCAGCTGCATGTTTTGTTCCTTCCTTTCTTCCTAGCCCTGATGTGATAAGTCTGGCACTTTGGAGCCTGGGCAGCTGGGGGAATGGTCACTGAAGGAATCCTAAGGGCATTCTCAGGTGTTAGCAGCACGAGGCAGGAGAGATTAAGCGGAACTCTAGCAAGTGCTCCAACTGTAAAACATTAAAGGCAGAAATCAGAGCTCCTTGCTGCAGGAAAAGAGAACCCTGAGCAAACCTAATATCCTTTGTCTTTCAAGGGGTTTACATGCCAAAAAAAACTGGGAATAAGAGAACTTCCACATTTCCAGGTACCATGGCATTTTCTGCACTTATCAGTCTTGCCCTTACGGGAATTGGCTATCCAAGGGAAGGCTGTTGGCTCTATTTCCTTAAGGTCACTGAGATATTCCAGGCCCAGCCAAGCCAGTGCCACCAGGATCCCACACTCAGGGAAAGTGGTTACTCACAAGTAGAGAAGCAGCAGATGACAAAGGGTGTAGTGAGGAGTGAAAGTTCTCTGCATTCGCCTGATCCCTTCTGCAAGGCCAGAGCAGCTTCAGGGCTGCTTCCCTTTAAATTAGGGAACATCAGTGGAGAGAATAGATCTTGCTCAGAGGTGCTGCAGTCCTCTCACCCTCTGGAATGCTGACAGCACTGCAGGAAGGCCCTGGAGGTCACAGCTGCGAAGCAGAGAGAGGTGGGATGAGCTTTGCCACCTGGTACTGCCAAGGGCAGGTGAGATCAGTCATAGCTACTGGATCCCGTGTCAGTTATCACAGCTTTGTGAACCAAGTGTGTTTCCTGCCAGGGCCTCGCTGAGGGGCTGTTTCTGTCCTTCTCTCACACATCAACAAACAAAGTAAGCAAGAATTGTGCCACAGCTTCACTCACATGTCACTCAAGGTCAGCTTTCCCTACGGAATAAAGCCTTAATTCAATAAATAATGAAATCATAATTAAGACCCAATCAAACACAAGCAGCATGAAGAGCAGAGCCCAAGTTGGTGGCTGCCCTGCGAGGTCACGTGATGCCCAACAGCAAGGGCCAAACCCCCACTTGCACAAAGGTTGTCACAAAAGCTGCAGCCCTCTTCCTTTTGCCCAGCCCAGCCTCCTTATCTTCCACTTCACGCTCCTTGCTCTGTGGGAGCCTCTGTCTCTTGCATGCAGAGATGGCTGATGGAGCCATGATAGGATAGAGCAGCAGTCATGCCCTCTGCGGAGAGCTCCAACATCAGAGCAGGCAGGAACAGCAGCACTCGAGCAGTATTTGTTTATTCCAACCATCCTTTATTTTCTCTCTCCTGTAAGGCCCATCACCCAGCGCACACTCATCCCACATCCCTCTCCTTGCTTTCCTCCCATACCTTCAACCTGCCGGCCAACCCACCACACAACAGTTTTGATATGCAAACATTACCCTTCTTTTTTGTTTAATACTCTTCCTTCTCTCCCTATGCTACCTATCCACCAGCCTGTACCTCCCCCAAGGTGCATGCAGCAGCAAGGCAGGTAGCATCACCCTTCAGAAAAGGTTTAGGAGACAAGGTCTGCAGACACTGATTTAAGTCACACTGTTAAACCTCCCTGACTTCCAGCAAATTACTTTGTAACCTCCACCTCAGCTTAGTCGCGGCACACAGAAAATCCGTAAGAAATCTCTCCCAGGGTTTTTGCAGGATAATTACACTTTGCCATGTGTAATGCTGTCCTCTAGTGAAGAGTTGTGACACTGCACACCAGCAGTGAACTCCCAGCTCTGCAAATGCCAGCCCATCCCACTGCTCCTGTGGCTGCTCTGCCCTCAGAGCCCTGGCAATCCGGAAAGGATTAACGATACCATTAAGACCACAAAGCCAATATTTTCTCACCACCCTGGAGAGCAGAACTACTGAGTGTGTGTACAGGGGCATATCTTGTGTCCCACTTTGAGCCGAAACCACAAGGCCAAGGACTCCTGACAGCTCTCAGCATGACTCTTCAGCTTGATCTGCAAAAGTCAGAGGGCAGTGGACTATGGCACAGAGAAGTGACCACAGATGCCACAAAACCATAAAAGAAGTGAGGTCTTGTGCGAAAAAAAAAAAAAAAAAACACAGAAAAACCCCAACCCCGAGAAACTGTCTGTCTAACCACCAAGGCATGGTTAGGCCCGTAATTAACTGGGCACAGTGTGTTGTGTTTACAACACTGACGGCTTTCGGCGTATTTCCAAACAGCACAGTGAGTGCTGCAAGCAGGATCACACCATATTTAAACATCCCATACATTCCTGCAGTGCCAGGTCACTGCTGCCCAGGGCTGGCTGAACCACACCATTCCTGACTGCTGGGAAAAGAACAAGACTTTCCAAGGCAGGTCATTAACAGGAAAGGAAGAGCATGAGGAGCAGCGGCACACAAACAACACGCCCATCTCATGGTACACTTCAGTAGCGGAGTAACAAGAACAGGAAAGCAACTTGTACCACAACTGGAGGTGGATGCAGCCAGTTCCCCCCTGTATTCACCTCCAGTACAAAACACTGCACAGGAAATCAGGATGCTGGGGGAGGAAGTCCCGTTCTGCTCTTAAGCTCATCAACATTTCCTTCCCACTCCACCAGCCCAACTTACTCCAACGGCTTGCCTACTCAGCTCATGAAACTGAACAGGTGTCAGCCATGGTCTTCCCTGGCCCTTCCACAAACTTCTCCATATCTTGTGTCTGTAATATCCAGCCTCAACCTACAGCATCCTCGTCCTCCCTGCAAAGGCCTTTGCACAGCTCAGAGAGATGTCCCAGGCATCCCATCCAGTATTCTGCTACTCTCAGAAGCAGAGTCTGCACAGACAGAATTTATCTCAGGCCAGCAATCTTCCCTTAATTAGGTCTTCCCTATCCCACAGCACTGGAATGCTATTCACTGACTGTGATCATGGGAAATCAGTAACACAGGTTTATTTAGCTACATCCTTCAGGGGTCCTTGGAGAGCAAACAAACAAACATCCCCCTGCAACAGGTAGTAGCAGAATTCAAGCTTTCTAGTGGCCTTCAGACCTGAGAAGTCAAAATTAAAGGAGCTTATAAAGAACAGGAGCCTGCACAGCAGTTTTTGGAGGGGTGGGAGGAAGGCTGTTCAGGGGCTCTGCAGCTCTCCTTCCTTGGCAGGTCTAGTCCCTGAGTGCATCACATAACCCTGACTCTGTCTCCAGCAAGTGATCTCTTTTGTGCTCTTTAGGAAGAATCCTAGAGAGGGATGATTTGCAAGCTGTGCCTAGCATCAGACACAGTCACTGACTTTACAAGACCCCAGAGCTCCAGTTTTGCGCCACAGGAGCCCACTCAGAGCACAGCTTGGTGTTTCTGCTAAAACCCTGAGGACAAAGTAAACACCATTACTGCAGCTCTTTTAGGGGTGGTTGTTAGCACAGAGCTCTGTTTAGGAAAGAAGGCGCACACCTGCTCAGAGCTGCCTGGAGAGAAGGTCACACCCAGTTATTTGTCCACAATAAGATGAAAAGCTTTCACCTGACTTCAGCAAAAGCCAAGACTTCACATTTAATGAACACAAGCCTTATCTTACTCAAAGCCCTGAGAGCAGAGGGTTGGCAGGGAGAAGAGAGCCTTAAGAACACTGAATTTCTTGAATAATACTATGGAATTGTGTGGTTTTGGAAGGGAGGGTCACCACTGCAGCATGATTGAATCACAAATAAATGCAACAGGGAGGTGAAGCTGTTGGGCTGAAGGCAGAACATCACAAGCCCACTACACTCACGATATTTGCTGGGAATGTTCCAACAATTCCCCTGTACATCCAGCCTTGTCTGATTCCTAAATAGGGAAAGGTGAATATATGTTTCAACAATGAACAGATACATCTATCATATTGCTAATGATATTGGTGGATATGAGTGGATACATATAACATTTAGCTGGATGGTTCATCTAGAGGTTAGCTTTGGCTCAGGGCCTGTTGTTCAGGCCTCAGTACTTCAGCCCAACAAGCACCAGGCAAAAACTGTCAAGACCTCACTAAGCCCCAGAGGCATTCCCTGTACATGTTAATTCTCTGTCTCTTAACTGGAATTAAGCAAGAACATAGGGAAAGGATTTGTGGGAGGTAGTAACTCATCATCATTTCACCTGCTGAAAAAAAAAGAGAAGGGGCTGGAGCAAACCCATCATTGAGGGAAAACACACTGAAAAGTTACTAGAAAATCCATTTTGTAGGAATTGCTATAAATTCATACATATAATTAAACTTAAACATATACAGCTCAAGCAATTTTGTGTATATAACCTCTGGAACACCATAGAAGAGGCAATTCTACAACCCTTGAAAGCTTTGCCAGCTGGGAGCCATCAGCTAATTCTGTTTAGGTGTGAGACATTTGCATTTAATGAGAACACGGGTGTAACCAATACAACCAGGTGCAACCAATCAGCACAAGAGACGCCCAGGACACACAGAGAAGTCTCAAAACTGGCTAAGAAACATTTCCCAGATGCACAGCAGCATTTCATGAACATTAAATACTCCAAGAGGCCATAACATGTAGTTCAGAATCGTTTGGGTTGGAATGGACCTTGAAAAATCATCTAGTTCACCCCCCTGGCACAAACAGGGTTTCATCCCCAAAACTGCTTTGCCCATGTAAGAAGAATCAGCCACACACTCCATACTTGAGGGGCTTCACAGCCCCTCCCAGATGTTCCTTTTGCTGCTGGACACTGGCAGCTCCCTGCCCTGCCTACTCAGTGCACACAGACCACCATGGCAATGCCCCCCTCCACATACAGACAGCAGACCTGGAGCTTTTAGTCAACACAATCCACCCTTTCCAAGAATTGCAGTTATTTTGAAGCTACTCCATTTATTCCATAACATATGTTCTTGGGGGAGCCTCTTTGGGTAATAGGCAGTTCTCCAGTTGCTGTAGCCTCCTCCAGAACTACAGGTCCTGGTTTACAAGAGGTTTCTGGTGCAACCACTACACGATCCTGACCTCAGATTGAAAGGAGGGAGAAAATGATTGCGGAAGGCACAACTACATCATTTCCAAAAGTAATTTTCTTGCACCATAGAGAAAACAAGGCTAATTTATACCCCAAATCAGCATTTTAATTGTCTCTTGCATAAGACAATAAAACACTTTTGTAGGGAACTAACACCTGTGGAGTAAGGTGAAGCCGTACCTTAAGAGGAGGTTTAGATTGTATCAATAACGGGTTTGGGAAGAGCCCAATTTGGACAAAACTAAAGCAGCCTTTCACTCTAAAATTGCCGCTTAGCTCGGGCACCCTTGCAGCCTCACAGAGGTGCAGGTAGCACATACCTGCATCAGGGAGGCACCAAGAAGTAACTCAGTCGGAACTCCTGACCTCCTCCGGTGCTGGGCACGTTCCAGGAGCCGTGCCAGAAGCCTTCCCTGCGGCTCGGCGGGTGCTGCCCACCTCCCTGGGCACCGCTCACCAGCCTGCCCCCACACCGGGGCGGGAAAGGTGGGG
>VXBT01006741.1:103114-170968 GCA_013400235.1 Oriolus oriolus
GGAGCGGGCCGGGCGCCGGCAGCCCCTGAGCCGGGCGGGCCGCGGGAGGCCGCGCGCCGCCGGGGATGCGGCCGTGGGGCTCGGCTGAGGATGGAGACCGATGGCTCGCCCGTCCCTGCGGCACCGTGCAGCGCCCGTGGAGACTGACCGGAGACTGACCTGGAGACTGACTCGGCCCCGTTTGGACTCGGTGGAACTGCGGTATCTTCTTTTTCCCCCGTTTTTTCCTCAAAAGGGAATTTTGTGGCTTCGTTTTCTTCCTCACCAGGGCTAGCTTCTCCCTTTGAACCCGCATTGAATTCCTGCGCTGTTTATGCCAGTCTGTTACCTATACAAGGATATTGGTGTCCAAAATTCCTCGCTATTTACAGGATCAGCTGGGAACAATACGAATTTAGAGGCTGTAATCCATTGTTGAAGTAAAAACAGTTTTGTTTAACGATGAGCATAAACTTATTTAAAATATGTGGAAGGTAAATTGACTTGTTTACTATATTAAAATATTTTCCCAATATGAAAGTCTCTGTAACAAAGTATGTTCTCTTCGGTGGTGGGAGGAGGAATGCTGAACTGGAAGGGGTCTGAGTAGCAAAAATTTGGCCACTGCAATGGGCAGCTGTGGTATATGATGTTGATTCATTTGTCATTGGTGTCCGTAGGTGAGGCTGGAGAAACCTCTGTTCGTGCCTAATCCTGTTAATTGTGGAAACGAAGCAGTGGTGCTGGGAAGGTTTGATCTGTGCTGGCAGAGCAGGTGGAGCTGTGGCGGTGGGTGCTGGTGGGCTCTGAGCTGCAGTGTGGTTGTACCCTCGTGCTGCTGCCTGCGAGGGATGGCAGCACTTATGGATCGTCCCCGCACATCGGGGGCATGCGGAACCAGGGTAGGTCTGGGCCAGGCAGCTCCTGGTATGCCCTGGGAAGGCTCTCCTCCCAGCTCCATGGCTGCCTGCCCTGTGGTCCTCAGAAGTCTTCTATTCCTTGATAAGCAAGGTGAAACAATGGCCTTTAATGACTCTGGGATGTGGGATATCAACTAGGAAGTCGTAAGAGCCATGTTGTTCCAAGCTGCTGCTTTCCAGATGGATGGATTCAGCTGAATCTGTGAGTCTGCCAGGCTGTGCTGCATCCCTATGAAAGAATCACAGCAGTTCAGATTCCTTCTGCTGAGGGATACAAATGTGCTGTAACGTGGCGTACGTATTTCAGTTTTGCAGATCACAAAGGTACCGTAAAATACGGCGCTTGGCTGCTTGAAAAGAGCTGTTTCATTTCAAAATCGGAGTTTGGGACTGTGGTGGTTTCTTAAGGCTGCATCATCAGCTGGGCATTGCCTTTACAGCATCTGTGAAAGGTAGAACCAGGAGCAGATGGCTTGCAGGGAGAAATGAGGCAAAAGGAGAGTGGTTTGTGATCTTCTTTTCACCCTCCTCTCCAGTTTTCTGAGGAGCGTGCAGGGAAGGCTGTGCACTGTTAGAACAGAAAGCTGGTGGGAAGGACAAAACGATCCCGCTTAGTCACTTTAGGCAAAATCATGGGATCCCTGCCACCCTCCTGCGGGGCAGGTGGAGGAACTGGAAGCACTGTGCCCATAGGCGGCTGCCCTGCAGCTGTCACCTCCCAAGCTGCTTCTCTGCTCTCCCTGTTCATCTTCGGGGGGGAAGGCTGAGTGTCCCGGAGCAGCACCGGCTCCTGGCCCCAGGGTCTGTTCTGTGAGTGGGTGATTTTGTTCCTTTGGTGGTTCTGCCTGCAGCTGTGTTGATCCCTCACCTCGGGGCTGTGCACGCCCACAGCAGTTCCAGGTCCTGGTGACAGCGATGCTGTTTGCTGGCCTTGGGATACACCTCTGGTTGTGGGGGAAAGTTCTGCAGCTCCCTGAGGGAGGAATGAGTGACACAGAAACCAGGCTCATTGTGGTGCCAGTTGAGTTTAGTCTGCTCCTTGGCTCGGGTGCTAAATTCACAACTAGTTGGGAAGTATCGCTGACAAGGAGCTTGTGTTTAACTTGTAAAACCTTTGGAGATAAATAAAGCTGCATGCAATGACATGGATCCTGGGATTTCTCTGCTGCTAGCCTGCAGCTTGGAGCTGGTGACTCTGTAGCAGCTCCAAACGGTGCATCCAATGTGTGCTGAGTGTCCAGGGCCTCCTGGCATCCTTCACTTTAACTACAATTGCTCTCAGAAGACTAATAGAGCCTGGCTGCGTGGTGCAGAGGGGAGAGGAAGTGAATGGAATGAAATGGGCTGTGTGGCCCTCTTCCAACCTGTCGTGTAACTGCTGAGAGATGCCTTGTACTCGGGAGCAGGAACAACGTAAAGCTCTTTACCTGGTTTGTGGTTTTGGTAGCAAAGGATCTCTGGGACGGAGACAGTGCTCAGATCCACTGGATCAAAGGGAACAGGCCCTTCACTGATGGCTGCCTCCCCTTCTGGAGCTAAAAATAGTTGATGAGCCAGTACGAGGATGGTTGTGGCTGTCTGCATTCCTGTAGGAAAGTGCAGGCTTGGTGAGTTCCCAGACTGTGTTTTTGCATCTTCTCCTCTGCTGACAAACAGATTTCAGTGAAATGCTGCTATTTCTGTACCTATTACAACTGGCTTTGGAGCATCCTGGGGCTTCACTCTGGTTGTACTGAGCATGCCAGGGAGGGGAAGATGCAGGAGGGTTGTCGGCTGCCGGCCTAATGGCCAGGGAGCTTTGGTGATTTCAAGCAGCCTCGTTTTCCAAATCTTCTGTACCCATATTCTTCAGCTGCAATCTCTTCCCCATCTTTTTTCTAGCCAGGAATCGTAGCCCTCCAGAGGCAGACGTGTTCCCGTTGGGATGCTGTTGCCGGCCTGTGATGAGCCCATTGCTGTGCTTCTTACTCTCGTCATGACAGACTGTCGAAGAAATCAGTGACTAAGTGCACTTTGCAAATACTCTAGTAAAAATGGCTCATCTGGACTGGTTTCTAGGTGTAAGCTAATTTAAAATTCAGGGCACTAGGGATTTCTTGGGAAGTAGATTGGCTGCAACAGATACTTGGACTGGGAATTTTTAGATTATGTTGCTATTGTTGTACTGAGACAGTCATCTGCATCTCAACAGAATTGCTTTAGTGCCCTAAAATGGTGCAGTCACCAGTCTGGGGTAAAGCTGAGGTTTAAAAGGCAGATGGTTGTGTCGTCTGTTGTGTTACTTCAGCTCCAGTTCACCCTTTCCCTTCACTGCTCCTCAAAAAAATAATAAAATTCAGGTTCACTTAGTGTGATTGTATCAGGCAAGACAAGGCACAGGGTTGTGTGTTGCTTCCTAGGAAGAAATGACTGTAACCTTGTGATTCAAGATGTTGATTCCTTAGAATTGCTGGGGAGGGTTATTCCCTTCACACAATTGCTGTGCTGCGTGTCACCTGCCAAGAGAGCGGTGCCGTATTCCTGGTGTTTGCACATCGGTGAGGAAGGGAGATGTCTGGAAGTCAGTTGGCTGAAGGAGATACCCAAATATGAGTGAAATACCTTAAAGCCCTTTGCTTTCGTGATAGAAGGAGGTCTCAGAACTTCTGACTCTGGGATGCTCCTGTAAAGGCACGATGGCTGTAAGCACATGGCTGGAATTCTGGTATCTGTGCTTCTATTTTTTTACTTCGTTTTTTATTGATTAAACATGGTAATAATTTTGTAATGCAAACTTTTCCTGCAGGTTTTGAGTCTGTGTATCATTTAAGGCCAGAGTTCCAGATTTTTGTCCTCTGAGAGCCTTTAAAAAATGGTGGCACAGGGAACAGCGGTTGTTTGTCCAAATCTTGGCTCTCTTCTTGCACATAGATGCCTGTGGCTCACACCTATTTATCAACATCTAATACCTGCCCTCTGCCTGTGCATGCTGGTCTTTTCCCAATGAGCCCAGTTTGTCCAAGGAGAGCATTTGGTGTAACTCACGTGCAGAGGGACCAGAAGGAAGGGAAATAGCAGGAAAGAGAGTTACTGGAGCATGTAATCTGCTCCAGCAGCTGGCTCACGTTTCCATCTCTAAAAGCTCTCTTTTCCCCGTGCGCATTCTCTTGTGGGCTCATCTGATGCGGTGCACGTCATCTTAATCCCAGATTCCTGTGCAGTATTTCTGACAGGGAACCTTGGCTTAATCCCTGAATGTAGCTGAAAAGCAGTTGTGTGGTGCAGTGACGATAACAAAATCAGTGGCTGCTTCTGGGCATCAGGGATTTCCCTCGGAGAAGTCAAAGCTGATCTTGGTGGGCTGCTCAGGGGGGTGTTGCCAATGGCTGGCTCTGAGTCCTGGAGCTGCTGGAGCACACAGAGAGGGGAATGGGGTAAGAACCAGTCATAGCCGAGCTGGAACACGAAGCTAAGGAGATGAAGCTTGGTTTGTGGCTGTTCCACAGGTGTTCGGAGGCAGTTTTGGGAAAGCTGGCCAGTTGCTGTGTCACTGCACTGGGATGGTGTGAGCAGGAATCGGCCGCAGACCTCCGAGTGTTGCCTGCCAGTGCCTGCGGAGCCTGGGAGCTGGTCGAGCTGTTGCTGTACAACCTTTCCAGGGAAGGCAGCAGGTAACGTCCTGAACTTCCCAGCAGTGCTGTATCCTGCTGCTGCTCTGAGTCTCTCATTGACTTGAAAAGCACTAATTGCTGTATTATGCACTTAAAATACAAAATTGATGGCTAAGTGCCAGTGCCCTCTGCCACTTGCAAGCAGTTTATCTGGAGGGAGACTGGTGTGGAAAAACAGTGAAATTTTCTGTTATTTTTACATCTAGAGACTCTGTATTGGGCTTTACTGGTTAGTGGCCTGTGTGTATGCTCCTGCTGCAGGTATTGGACTTGTTGAGGTAGGAATGGAGAGCTGAACTACTGTCAGGATTTTGTGTTATAGCCTCCTTCAGTAATTGCTTTGGAAACAAGTATCTCCAACTTTATCCAGATGTATTTTTGTCTTGGCTTGAATTTTTTTAAATTAACTTCTTTATGCAAGAGCTGACTCACTAGTCTGGGATCAATTCTGATAGGTTTAGCTACAAAGTTGCTGTCTTGAAATTGATTGTAAATTTTTAAGGAAAAGAACTGTCACGTGGCAAGCTGATCCTTCGGTTTGAAGGAAAAAGCATTCTGCCTGGGAGTGCTGCTGCTTTCCTGGTGTCTGGAAAAGCTGGAACAACTTCTACCAACTCCCTGAGCTACCAGCCACTGCTGGGAAGGAACAGGTACCTGTGCAGGCAGGTGACTCTGAACTCTGTGAACTACCATTACAATTGCTTGCAAGAAAAGTGCAGTGGTGATGAGGTGGTGGCTTTGACGCCTCAATGAAAAAGTGATCCTCATCTTCCTGGCATCGCTGCGGGGAGCTTTTGTGGTGAGGAAGTTGAGCTAGCCCAGGAGTTCAGTGCTTTCTGAAGGAATCAGTGCTCTGAACTGGGCCTGTTGCTCTAAAAAGCAGAGATTACTGATTGAGTTTGAAAAACTCTACATGTGGAACTGAGAAACAGCAAGAAACAGGAGCTTTTTCCTCATTCCAACTTTTATTTCATATAAATAATCCCTCTACATCAGATTTGTCAACTTTTCAGTTTTTTCTCTCACCATAAAGAAGAAACAGCTAAGCCACAGTTGTCTCAAAAATCACAACCCAGGCACCAAACAAAGTGCATCAAGCAAAGTGTTAATGAGCAGGAAAAAATACACTTAGAACAGGCACAACCTGTCCAGTCCCATCCCTGGAGCCTGGATCAGGCTCAGTCCTTTCTGGGCATCATTACCTGCAGTGTCACTTGGAAGAAAGGGAAAAAAGGAGGGAATGGAGGACCAGTGATGGTTTTCCTTTCAAAATGGAGTCTAGGGCAGTAAGGTTTTTTATCTCTTCAACACAGTGCTGGACCATGGCAATGTAAAATTCCTGCCTGGCCATGTGTCCGACTGCTGCTGGGGGGCAACAGCTCTTGAGCTGAGACTGTGTGTTCCATGGACCATGAGGCAAGCTGGCTCCTGGGAAATGCTGGTAATAACTCAGTCTGACTGGACCCAGAGTGAGGTCAGAGACCTGATGTACAAAATAATAATAAATTAAAAAACTAAACAATTGCAAGCAGGTTTTTGAGCCAGTCAGATAAGGAAAATCAGCCTTTAACAGTGATGACGAAGCTCCAGGACCTGGAGCAGTTTTACAATCTTCTATTTATCTGTTCTTTTATCTGTTGGGTAAGTCCAAATAAACCCAGTCTGGGCTTTGGTGGGGTGGAGATGTTTCTACTGATAAAACACAAAAGCTGCACGCTCTGTTTCTTGATAATACCTGGTGTGATGCCAGTAAAGTCTCCTGAATTTGGCATAGGGAGGAAATTCCCAGGCTTTTGCTTCATGATAGGTGTCACAGGTCTAAATCACGTGGAAAACCAAATGTTTGTCTGTGCAAATATTAGTTTATTAAAGCAGCATAGAGTATTTCAGTCCACACATGCCAACCTGATCTCCAGGGCAGTCTGCCAGCCTGGTCAGCCAATGTCCTGCAGGACATTCCAGGCAGTCTCCACACACACCTGTCCCAGGGATGTTTACTCTGGCATCAAGTTTTAGAGCAGCACCTCGAAGTGAGGGTGATGCCCACTCTGCTCTGTCATTCAGAAGTCAGAAATGTGTTATTCCTTGTGCCTTCTCCGTAACTGGTAGCTGTATTCCAGCTAGGTCCTAGCTTGCTGTAACTGGAAAGCCAAGCAGCTGGAACTCCTGCATGTTTGTGCTTGTAAATGCTCCTCCAGATCCTCCATTTGAAAGGTATCTTTAAGGCCAGGTCAGAAGGTCTGCAGGGCAGCTTAGAGAGGATTTCTGCCCTCTTATTCAAGCACAATAGGGCTATGGAAGGCACAACCAGGAAGGTGAAAATGTTTGATATGAAGTTTTGGACCTCCAGCTCCAGTTTGGCCTGGGTCCTCCTGCCAACTGCTTTGGGCAGTGTGGTGGAGGAGGAAGATTATTGTGCTGTCCCCCTCCTTGCTGTGCTGCAGGGATGCCCAGTTACCCTTGGGAAGGGGGCGCAGAGTTTGCTGAGCTATGCACACACCTGGTCACCCGAGCAGCGACCTTCCTTGGCACAAAGCACTGTCCTGATGTGCTCCTCAGCCTCTAGGAGGGTAGGAGAGCTGGAGGCTCTTCAAGGAGGAGGTGCTGGGGTTGATCTGTGCTTGTCAGAAGCACTCACTCCATCCATCCATCCATCCATCCATCCATCCATCCATCCATCCATCCATCCATCCANTCTGTGCTTGTCAGAAGCACTCACTCCATCCATCCATCCATCCATCCATCCATCCATCCATCCATCCATCCACTCTGCTCATGCCCCACAGTTCCTGCCACTACCATACACCTCTGCCAACACTTCAACCACGTGCAAACCTCTAGTACAAGAGCTCTGAACACTACTTCTTCCCCCACCTACTGAACTACACCCTAACACCTCACCCCTCTGCTTTGCCAGTCACCTCTTCCTGCTGTTCCAGTTGCTGGCACAGTCCCTGGCATGTGCAGGCCCCTCCAGCCTTTGGGGAGAAAACGGAGGTTGTGCCCAGAAACCCAAGCCGTAACTTTAAACAGAATTAGTCATTAAATAAAATAAAGTGCATCCAGTAGACATTTCCTTGGCTTGCCACGCAGCTGCAATATATGCCAAACAAACAGATAAGTGATGTTCTCTGTAGGGTAGGAGTGTGTGCACCCTTCCCTGTCCTTTGACATAGGGAAGGGGGATGCCAGAACTGTGGGTGGAGGTGGTCACGGGGACCCCGCGTGTTGTGAATGGTGCTGAAAGCTGATTTCATAGAATGTAAAAGAGTGAGGACAAACTTGCGCTCCTCTTCTCCTCCACCGCCTCCAGCACGTTATCCTGCAAAACGAAGAGCAGAGACAGCCACGGGATTATCAGTCTCCAGAGAACTTCTGAGCTGTAAATTAAAATGTCTGCTGAGTTCCACTCTTCCCTTCTTGCACGGCTGGGGCTGCTTGGGAGGCACCACTGGGGCATAACCCAGATACCTGCTGCCAAATCCGACAGGAGCAGTGGGGGCTCTGCAGCCCAGGGGATGAGCTGACTCTGCCAGTCTGGATTAAACACTCTCGGTCCTCCACTGGGATGGATACATCAACTTTACTCTTTCCTTATATCTCAGGAACAGCAATTCTGTCATGTTCTTGTGTGTGCTGGTTCAGCACCTGGAGCACCAAGAGAAGGGGCTGATTTCAGGCAGGGCTTTGTGATCCTTCCTGGTGAACCCAGCCTGGGGATGCAGCACTTGCAAACCCCAAGGGCAGAGGGTGAATCAGCTTTTCCTAATGAAAAACTATCCTGTGAGTGGAGCCTGCTGTCCTAGAGCTGCTTCCAGACCCAGACACGCTGATTTTAATTGGGAAAGACAGACTTTTTTGTTCTGTTCTAGTTGCCAGATGCTTGGGTGCTGCTCAGAATTGCTGAGCTGGCATTTTTCCTGAATCCATGTTTAAATCCATAGATCTGCCTTTTGCTGACGCAGATTTCAGCTCCCAAAGCTCCCAAGAAAAGTCAGGGAGGGGGATATAAAAAAAGAGATAAAATCCTGCAAAGGCAGGAGAGGCCACAAGAAGCTTGGCTTGCATAAAAAAGAAACCTCTCAAGGAATCATCTAAAGACACAGCCACAGATATTTAATAAGGAACTGCATTGAAATCAGACCCGAGGTGCTGACACAACTAATGCTGTGTACAGCTGAGATGAGATTGTTGCTGGAGACTTAATTCCTTCTCCTATCTGTGTGCAGCAGTGAGGGCTGGCTGTGTCCTGCTGCCGAGGGGTGCTCAGTGCTGTGGCAGCACACTGGGATTTAATGGGACTGGGAAGGGCCAGAAGCAGACTGTCAGTCACACTTGGTGGTCCAGATACTGTAAAATAATCTGGTTTATGAGTCTGAGCTGACTCCAGCACGAGCTCTCCCTGTTGTGAATCTATTTGATCACTGATGGTTTCAGAAGGCTCTGACTGTGTTTCAGTGCTGGGAGACAATTCCCTTCCCTGCTTTGCAGTATTATCCTTTCAATACAGACACCTTCTTCCCATGCATGAATGAGTCTTTACAGCCAAGACACTGGTGGGCTTTAAAGTCATTACTTCTCTTGGTAATTAGCCAGAGTGATTAGCCTTTCTCACATTTCCCACTGTATCCTCTTTCCCATATATAACTCCAGGGCCAGTGGGAGATTGAACAGCTCTGGGCTGGGTGTGAGCTGGGGCTCAGGGTGCTGTGCTACAGTGCCCCTGGTTGCTGCCTGGGCTTTACTGAAGCTACAGCTGAACATAGCTGATGAAGGTCTGGGATAGCAGGAACAACTGTGGGATACGAGAGCAGCTCTGCTCCTGGTGTTTGGAATGGCAGCAGCTCACCCATCAAAGCCCTGAGTTATGTTTAGATGTGTAAAGCTCCAGCAAGTGCCCCTCAGGATTCAGCTGTGGTGAGCTTCCAAGTCCTCTGACAGGTAGCCACCTTTTCCTAATTTTCCCATATTTATTTCTGGGCTTCTCCAATACATTGGTCCCTGCCTCAGCATTGTGTTCTGGCTTGGATGTTTCTTCCCCTTTGCTGGTGTTCACTACCCACATATCCACAGAGATCACAATTCCACTGCTTTCTGCCTTCATTTTCCTAGACTAAACAACATTCCCTCAACAGCCCTGGAGTCCTTCCCTGTGTGTCCTTAGTCTCTTGCACCATTCTCACAGAATCCCTGTGTTTTCCAGTGTTAACAGGGTCCTCCCATGTTGTGCCATCACTCCAGAAGTATGCAGACAGCTGTGTCAAGTCCCATTCCCTGACTCTCCATGAAGACTAAGCTCTCCACTTAGGTGGTACTCAGAGGTGTTCTGGGAATTTGAAATGCCCATGGCATGACGGTGGGCTCCAGAGGGTGGCGTGGACTACAGGAAGGACCAGGGAAGCCGATGCTGTTCAAGACAAGCCCTTGACCCTGCCAGTCCTAGGCCAACTCCCCAAACATACCAGCAGATGGTATCTTCCTGTCTCCTGAACCTCGAGGAAGCTGGTTGTTCTTCCGCAGCTCCGTAACTGTTTTGGGAAGTGCTGGTTTCTGCTTGTGCTGCTTCCTGCACCAACCTTGGGCACTGGTTTGCATCAGAGCCGACCTCTGCTGACCTCCTCCGTCCTGCAGCACTCGGGCCCTGCCTGCCCCACTCCTGTTTACGTCAGCCAGTGCTGCAAGGTCAGATCCCTGGAGCTGCTCTGGAAATCTACCCCCAGCTGCATTTTCTCTAAAGATGTTAAGATTAATTTTCTCAAGAGAATTCAGGGAAAAGCTTCTGTGGTTTTTGTGTATCGTTTACTTCTCTGGGACTTATTGGACATTCTCCAGGGATTCCAGTCCTGCACTTCGAGTAAATATTTATTCCTTGTTATTTGAAGCGAAGGATGAAAGTCCCACCACACTCTCTGCACAGCATCTCCCACTGATTTGAAGGTGCTGGAGATTTTTAGTGCCATAAATAGATGTTGGGAGGGGGAGCTGTGAAACCCACGTGGTGGCTGCACAGGGCTGTGGTTGTGCAGGAAGGAATGTGAGATGTGCATTTAATATGAGTGGGACACAGGCCCGACGGAGCCCCCGAGCAAGGCAGGGGGCCAGCACATCGTTATCACTGAGTACAGATGTTTCCAGCTGTTACAGATACCTACTGAGCTCTGAAGTGGACTCAGGGCCCTATTACCAAACCATAGGAATCGCCATCACTGAGACGAAAATGGACTACTCTAATTTATTGTTTCCTCTTTGCTGGTGTCTAATTAAAGTTATCCTGAGTGAGCAAAGTAGTCATTAATTCCTTCATCCTCTAATTTGGTGGGAATTTTGGCAGATTGGAGAGGTGTGGCTGGACAGTAATCTCCCACTATGTCCACCCAGGTATTTCATAATATCATCCTAAATGCTGTTGGAATTAATTTCCTCACTTGAAGGAATTTTAGTTCAA
Organism: Oriolus oriolus; assembly: GCA_013400235.1. Taxonomy (NCBI): domain Eukaryota; kingdom Metazoa; phylum Chordata; class Aves; order Passeriformes; family Corvidae; genus Oriolus; species Oriolus oriolus. Next base: position 114,109 of record VXBT01006741.1, read on the forward strand.
GCATAGAACTAGCTCCTGCTGGTTCTTGATGTTTTGTCTTTTTGAAATCACTATGACGCTTGCACTTCTCCCTGCCTTTTGTATGGATTGGATTATATGGAAAGTCTTTGTTAGCAGCTTAGCCACTTCATCCCTAAGCTCATTTGTACCTCTGGGAGGAATGCTGAGCAACACCGGGGGACACGTTGCTGTGTAGGGTCTGCAGAAAAGCTTCTGGAATCCATGAAAGGAACCTGGTGGGGGGATCTGCCTGCCTGGCTCTGAGCAGCTCATTGCCCTCAGGTGCCTACTTATGGAACAGAGCGGCTGCCTCTGTGAAGGAGAGAGGCAGGAGTATCCTGAGAGCCACTCCCGTGTTAGGCAAGCTGGATTGTGTTCTGGCAAAGCTCATCTCTGTTTAGAGTGATGTCCTGCTCTGTGGGACATTGCCTGGCAAAGAGCCCCTACCCTCTCTCCTTTCCCCTTCCTCCTAATTTCTACCTTACCTTTGTGCCTGTCATCCTTTGTTCCTCCTCCTGGCTTTGCATTTGCCTTGATGGAAGAAAATTGTTTGTTTGTGTAAAACCTGGAGCATTGCTCCATAACCGGCTCTGTTCTCCCTCCCTTCTGTTTGGTTCATGGGCCTTTGCACCAGGAATCATCTCACCCTGTGTATTTATACACTGCCCTGCACATTAGTGTTACCATCTGTAATTCAAAGCGTAGCACTCACAGACCTTGTACTGGGAAGAGAATCCCACATACAATCAACCTCCTAAGCTCTGCCCACAAGGTGGGCCCCTGTGGCTTTGCAAGTGTTTTGGGGAAGGACCACACTGACCTCAAGTTGTGATCACCTCAGAGACAGAAATAAACTCATCCCACTGAGGTTATTCCTCCCATCCTTTCTAAGGTCATCATGTCCCAGGAATAGTTCAGTATGTGCCCTAACTAAATGTGTGTCATCAACCAACCTCAGCAGCCCAGTTTTCTGTCCAAATTTTCCTGTCTGACTTTCCATTCCTTCCCCACCCACTCCAGGACAGGCCTTTGGGATGCACAGATTTAATTACCTTAGAGATCCATGCACTGGTAATGAACATTTCTGAACAGTTATCTGGTATGATGCCATTGTACCACAGAAAATGGAGTTGTGGCCCTGTACTACGGCTGAGAGCATTAATGAGATGACTCACCTTATGTCTCAGGCAAGCTGGTGCAATCTCTGCTAGTTGTGAGTGTCCCCACTGTCCTTGTCCTTGCAGTCCTCAGGCTGGTCCCCTTCCCTGGACTGGGATTTTGCCGTGTCCTGGTCAGGCACAACAGTCTTGTCAGAGCTGTCTTTCCCCGGGGGCGAAGGCTCGTGGTGTTCAGTGCCTTCAGCATCTTCACTTCCTTTCAGTGCAAGTGCCTGTCCCTCAAGAGCAGTGGTTTGGGTCACTTCTTCCCCTCCTTTGCTCACCAGCTGTCCTTGATCTGCATCCAGTCTGTCTCCTGCTGCTGCGTCGAGCTTTCCTCTGTGGCTGTTGGAAGAGTTCTCAGAGGACTCCTGTTCCGAAGTTGGCTGTTTCTCCAATCCAGCTCCATCTACATTCACTCCCATGGGCTGTGACGAGGTCTCCTCGCTGCCAGGCCTGGTGGCTTGCACAGTACTCGGAAGGCTGCTCTGTGAAGCAGTGCTGTCAGTGCTCTCCTTCTCCTGGGAGATGTCAGCAGTGCCAGGCTTCTCACTGGCATCTTCCCCAATGCTTTCCTTGCTTGGCTTGGGCCCTGGCTCTGAGTCCCCGACGCTGGCCATAGATACCTCTGTGCTGCAGCCCCTCACTCCCCTGCGCTCCTCCTTCTGGCCATTGGGCTGGACCTTCCCACTTCGCAGCCGCTGTGAGGAGGCCCCGTGATCCTGGAGGCTTGGCTGTTTCCCCTTTTCCTCCAGCTCAGCTGTGCTGTTCTCTTCCACCCCCTCGTCACCTCTGCTCTTCCGCCTGTCCATACCAAGGCTCCTCTGAGAAACAAAGGACATACTAAGTTCAGCTTATTAAAATACCAGTATATTGTATTTCTTGTCTGTGATGGTTCTGAAAACTTGAGGAAAAAGGATGTAAAAGGATGTAGGTGGGGAAGTGTTCAGGGACCAGAATAGGGTGGGGTGGTTGTGCTGACAAAGGGTCAGTGTAAGCAGTGAAGCTGCTGTCACACCAGGCCATGTGAGGAGTGTTAGTGATGGGTACAGTTACCCAAAAACAGAGGTCTCCCAGCCCTGGAATGGATTAGAGATTCCAATTTTCCTGATAGTGCATGTGTTTAGAAAACTCAGCTGCCAGCCTGCAACTCAGGAACTCACCTGGCCATCAAGGTCATCCTTCAGAAGAGACATGTCCTCGCCTTCTTTTGCATCCCATCTGTCAAGAAAAAGCAATCAGAATTTAGGCCTTGAAGTTCTTACAAAGCCAGTGTCCCTGCCTGACACCCAGATAGGGACTCCTACCAGGGCCACATATTCCTTGTCTGAGCCCCTTGTCCAGGCCCATCCAGAGACACTCATTTGAGACCACTAAATCTTAATGAACTGGTTGTTGCAATTCTAATTGTGATGAACACATAAACTCCAATTGCCAGAACAGACAGTTGAGTCAGACTAAGAAGATAGTTTGCTTGTGCTGATGCCACAGTCTGGTCCTGCTTGCCTGACAGGGCCCAAGTGTCCCAGGTCTCCACGACAGCAGACACAGAGGCAGAAACTGAAGGCTAAAATTACTTTGAAGTAGCTTGGAATACAGAGAGACTATTTAGAAGGACCTGAAGTGACAGGACAAGGGCCTGGAGTGACAGGACTAGGGCCAATGGCTTCCCACTGACAGAGGGCAGTGTTAGGTGGCATATGCTTCCCTGTGAGGGTGGTGAGGCCTTGGCACAGGTTGCCTCTTCGTAATTAGGCAGGGAGGGAGACGTGGACATGCACATCACGGCAGTGCTGCCAACTCCTCACCTTCTGGCTCTGCCTGTCAGTCTGTCTTTCCCCTTCGCTCGGCTGCTCACAGCAGGCACTGCTTTTGGACCAGGGTCGCTCACATTCACTCCATGATGCCCTCCACCTAGAAAACAGGTTGGAAATGCCTTGCAAAACCAGGGAGAAGCAGCTGATGGACCACTGAACAGGCCAACACGCTTGTACCCTTGGAAAGGCCCTCTGAGGTGGGAAACCTCTGAAGCTGTGTGCACACTGCACGTGTATTTTCTAAAGTAATAAAGACAAATCAAGAATTTAGGGTGTTTCTTGTGTGGTTTTTTTTTCCAAATTTCAAATCTAACTTTAAATCTTATTCATTGAATACAGTCTCACTTGTGCTGTTCTTGGAAGACTTCTCCCCTGCACACAGCTACAAAAGCAGCCATGTGGTATGTTTCAAAAGGCTCTCCAAATCTGCAAGTGTCTGGAGAGAGCCCTCTCCCTGAGGGATATCAGAGGTGCTGGCATTTAGTGGGGTGACACGACACAATCCTGTGGTTTACTCACCTCTCCCGTCGGGAGGAAAGGACCTGTGCTGGAATTTCCTTGCATTCCTTCCCCCTACAAGGACACAAGAAAGGATGCACCAAAGTGAGTGAGGATCTGTAATGGACAGGCAGCAAAAAGCCTGATGTTCAAATAGGGTGTCATGAGGGAAAGCTTTATTTTGCCAGTCCATCTCCTGAGAAACAGGAGTCAGGATGGACTTACGCTAGTAAGGAAGCCAGCATGTGCCACAGGGATCACAGATGATGTGCTCTGGAATAGGATTGCCTCTTAAACCAGTGTGTGGGAAAGGAGGCAGGGCTGAGCCTCCACACTGTGTTGTACCAGGTTACAGAAGCCATTGCTCTCCCTGGGAAGGTCCAAAGCTCTAGCACCCAGCTGCTCAAATCCCATCCCCTGTGCCCTCTGCCCAGCAGGGAGGGCTGAGCCCCCAGCTCAGAGGCGTTTGCCCAGGAAAGCAGAGCTTCACAGCTGACAGCCACGGCAGCTGCTGCAGCACTGGGATGCGCACGATCAGCGTTCACTAGCGTCAGGACAGAGTCTAGGTGTCCCTTGCCAACCTTTCTTATTGCTGGGATTATCCAAGGCTGGCTCCCCATCCTTAACAAAGTCCTCTTCAAACCTGCAGGTTAAAAACAGGCATTGTCAGACCTGACCATCCTCCTCCAGTGTGCAAAGCGTGGGCAGGAGCCCTCGGCACGACGCAAGCTCCGGCCTTTGGCCCTTCTGCACCTGCCCACAGGCAAACCTGTGCAGGTTTCTCAGCAGCAGCTGAAGTTGCATGTGCTAACTGAGGCTGTGAGGTAGTTCTACCCCAAAGAAGAACCTCTAAAACCTTTACATCAGTATATATTAAATTCTGTGAACATCCTATAGATGTAGTGCAGCTGTACTACACTCAAATGCAACTTCCCAAGCTTCCAAACACAATCTGAAGTAGCTTCAGGACTTGTCATCTCAAATCAGACTTGTCTGGTTGGTTTCTAGTCCTGCTTGTTTCATATTATGGCTTTTCTCTTAAAAATGGATTTTGGAAAAACCAGTAGGGCTCAGGGCTGTCTTGCCATCAACACTCAGCACCCACTTAAGTCAATCCACCCCTAATTATTGGGGTCTCAGTGACTGAAAATTGATGTGTTTGGTCCCATTCCTCAGCCAAAGGATTGTCCCACCTACCTGTCCTGTACAAACTCTTCTATCACCAAACCTTTGTGACATTCCCTAACTCCACACCCTACTAGAAGCTTATCCTGCTGCAAGTGTCAAGTCATCCTCCAAAGCTCTCTAGCAGATGTGACCCAGCTGAACCAGCACAGTCAGAGGGACAGTGATTAAGGCAGGGACGTGTCCGGCTCCATTACCAACTGTCCCGCATTGCTGTTCCCAGCACTGTCCCCATATGGCACAGGTGGCCTTTTGAAGTGACCCCCTTGCCCCGCAGTGCCCGAACAGGCACAGTTTATGGGGTGGGGTGGATTTAGGCATGTAGGGCTCTCCTGTGCTTGAGAAGGACAAACAAGCGGGGCCAGTGAGAGAACCTGTGGACTAGCAATGCAAGTTTGTCCATCCATGTTTCTGGACTCCTGCCATTGGATTTGTTCGTGTGGAAATGGAGAGGATCCTCCAGATACAGACTGAGCCTTGGTTCATGCTCCCCTCCCTCCCACAGTCCATATCTGGGCTGGACCAAAGGCAGGCAGTCTTTATCAGCACATGGTATCCCCTCTCAGGAGAGCTCACATCAGGAAGAAAACATGGGAATCACTCTGATACCAGATCCCACTTAAGGGCATGGTCAGGGGAGGAAGAGGCAGCAGTGTGGATTTGGTCAGGCACATGACAGCATGAGATTGATAAGTATCTGCACAAGATCCCACCACTGGCTTTAGTCCTGCTGCAGGCAAAGCACCCTGGAACAGAGAAGGACCTACATGTGCTCCGACTTCTCCACATCCCAAGCCCGTCGCCACTCGCCCTTGGCATTCTTGTGACGTGCCAGGCGCTCCAGGTCAATCTGTTCTCGCTCCCTCTTCCAGCGGATGTACTCCGAGCGCTCCCGGCCAGTCATGGGGAAACTCATGTCTCCGGGGCTCTTCTGGACTGGCTTCCCACCATCCTAGTGGAGGGAAAAGAACTTCTGGTTAATAAAACTGTCTGAAACAGCTGCATTCAGGCTACTTTGTATGGTCAGCACCACAAATGCTCAGCAATATTTGAAAACAACTTGGGACAAGGTCAGCTCCTTTCTGTGAAGTGATGTGCGCTTCACTTCACCAGGACTCTGCTTTATCCAGAGCCTAAATACACTGGGGCTGTTTGGCTCTACAGAGGGGAAAACTGAGGCAGGAACCTTTGCTAAGGTTTACTTATGGCATAGAGTCAGTTCCTGGAGCGCTTGCAACATCTCTCAACAGGGTTTGCATGACGAGTCCCCCAATCTGAAGAGTTTGCGATACTTAAAGTCATGCCTGTGAAATCCTTCACAGTGAGAAGGCAGGGAAGGAAGCCAGCCTCCTCTGACCACCAGGCATCTACGGGAGCCCACAGTCACAGAGCTGGGGCCAACCCTGTGCCCAAGAGCAGCATTCTCAGAGCAAAGGGGCTCTTTACCTTCACTGCTGTCAGGCTCTTGGTTTATTGCTCCTCATGACAGACTGGTTAAGGGTTGACACTGCTCAAAAATTTAAAGCTTAATGGAAAGACAGCTCAGAGCTGATGGAGCATGTGGGGGGAAGTAGCCCAGCTGTCAGGTTAATGGATGAGGTGGAAGCAGGAGCCGGCAGGCTGTGGTGTGTTGTCAAGCAACAGTGTGTAGAGAATAGCTTAGTGCAGAGCCGAGTCCTGGGGTGCTAATTACCAGTGGGTAATTCATCACCTCATACACGTGTCCTTCCATGCCAGCCACCCTCACACCTTCCCCAAAGAGGAATTAACTCCTCAGCCTTGCACTGCCGATAAGAGAAGCAGCAGGAAGGAAGGACTGAAAGCCCTGTTACCAAGGTGACTCACCTGCGTGGGCCGCAGCTGGGGTGGCACCAATTGCTCCTCCATTCCTCAGCTGGCAGGAGCTGGGGACCTGACACTGTGTCCCCAAGGAGGGAGAGATGAGGTCCACAGAAAGGCAAAGGCACAGCAGGGTAAAGCCAGGGCAAGCACTGGGGCACAGCCTGGGAGTGCTCCCCATTGCTTCCAGCCCCATGGTAAGGCACAGTGGGTCCTGCCAGGATGGATCCTGATGCATCCATAAAGCCAAAAGTGAGGGAAGAACTGAGGCTGATGCCCATGCTCTCTTGTGGGGAGAGGCAGAAGTGGCTGGGGGTCCATGGAGCAGGAGGAGCCGGTCCCTCACCTCAATTAGAGCGTAGCTGTGGTTAGCTGGACCACAGGCTATTGTGCTCCCCCCTCCTGCTCTGGGGGGCTCAGCTGGAATTAGTGTCTAAGAGCCCATCTGTGTCCTCCTAATGAATCACACTGAGGTGGGGTTATTCTATTTGTGCTCCATTAATTAAAGCATCTGCAGGCTCGAGGGACCCAGCATGTCTCCAGGCTTTGCATTAAACAGTCAGTGGGAAGGCCTGTGCTTTAATTTACCTCCATCCTACTCAGCTCCTGCTGAAGTGAGGAGCTTTTCAATCCACAAGGAAATGGTTTTGGGAGAGGAACCAGCCCAGGCTGTGCTGCCACAGGGGTGAGCATGTTACCCTTCCTAACATCCCTATGGCTGTGTGAAGGGCTTGAGCAGCCACGACAAGGTGTGGAGGCAGGTCCCTGTCACCTTTCCAGTGCTGCTTGCTGCAGGTGTGTCAGCTGCTCAGCAAAGCTTTGGCTGATGAGAGGGATGAACAGTGGGAGCCACGTCAGAGCACAATGCTGCTTCACAGAATTACAGGATGGTTTGGGTCCAAAGAGAACTCAAAGGTCATCTTCCTTTAGGACTATGGTGGGGAGGCACATTCTACTGGTTTCCTCTTCCAAGACAAGGGTCCCCACAAAGGGACCTGGGCCCCACTCACCTTCCGGCTGTGCTCACTTTCTGGGCCTCTGTCACTGTCTGATCTCCTCTTCTCTGCTGTTCTCCGCTCTTCTGCCTGCAAGAGAATGAACACAGGAATTATTTCAAGGATTAAGCAAGGATTCCTGGCAGGGGAATCAGTGCCTGAACCTATGCCGACCAGGACATGTAAGAACTGCTCAGAAAAGATCAGCAAAAGAGGATGGATTCCGTCTGGGGCCCCAAATCAAACTGATGTAGAGAAAAAAGAAGTCAGAAAGCAAGGGCTATAGGAGAAAAGCATTCCCACAGGTCCCTCCTTCTCCCAGGCTGGAAGCAGAGTGGTGTCCTGCATGGTCTGTTTCTTTCCAAGGCAGACCAAGTTTCAGGTACCTTTCCAGATTTGGGCCATCTTAGGATTCCACTGTACAAGATCTGGGAGCCTATCTGAGGTGCAGCTACAACCCAGCATGGTCAAACTAGGAGTGATTTTAGTCCTAGACAAACATGGCATCCTTCTACCAGGGTCCATCCCTGCTCCCACGGGGTTTACCCATGCTGCCACCAGATTGGCAAGCTCTGCTCTGGTGTTGATATTCCCCTGCCTGGCAGGTGACAATTAGAATCTGTTTCTTAGTAAGCTACAGACACCAAACATGGGTCAAGCCAGAGGTTCTCTGTCCCCACATGGGACGAATAATAGAGACAGAGCCATGTCAGAAGCCAGGATGGGATCGCAGTGGGTCTTAACAAAACAGTCTGCAGAGCATAAAGATCTTTTAGGAAAGGCTTCCTGCCTAGCTGGACAGCTACAGGGCTGGGGATGTGGGGGGCTGAGCTTGTCCTGCTGCCATTTTGCAGTGCCAAGCAGAACTGAAACACAAAGAGGAACGTGGCAGCATGAACTGCCAGCTCAGCCCTTCCAGAAAGCGGCAGCGTGGCGAGGTCCAGCCCAGGCTGGAAACAGGACTTTTATTCCATGTATTCACCAGACACAGCTTTAGTTTTACAGGGAAACTCAGGATATCAGTCTTGATACCTGCAGCTCTGCCCAGTCTCCTAAGGCAACTCATCCCGCTGGATGGACCTCATGGAATCATGCAGGGAATGAGCTGGGGACACATTTTTTTGGGGATTGCCCACACATGATAAGTCTGAGGCAGGTGGGAAGTGTGGCCATACAGTTCATGGACTGTCATTGCAGCTGGTGCATGACAGCATTACTGGTCTGACTGGTAGCTCCAGTACAGATGGAGGTTTGTTCATATAGATCCTTGGAAATAAAAAGGCAAATGTTAGCTACATTGTCCTGGGATTTCTCAGCAAAGATTTGGGAAAAATGCAGAGGGGTCTGTGCTCAGAGAAGCTGCCCCTCACCATATCCTGCCTGTTGCAAAAGGGGATATGGTGAAAGATGACACTGGGGATTTATTTCAAAATGTTGCTGTGAAAACTTATATAACCAAAAATCCTCCCTCTGGACTCAAAGTCACCTGCTCTGGCAGCCCTGTTTGAAGAACCCTGTAGTGAGAGGTTGAATGAGTCTCTGCAGTCCCAAACTGAGCATTTATAGAGAGATTAAACAACAGAAATCTGGAAACCTTGCTCCCCCAGAGCCCTGCATGCCAGTGGCTGTCCCATTTGGAATGCTTGCTCGTCAGTGTCCACCACAAACCTGGATCACAGGGACACTGCACAACCCTCCATCCTTCTACACCCTCACTCCAAGCCAGCTGCCTTTTGCCTTAGTCTGCTTCTATTTTTGCTTCTCAGAAGGCACTGTGGAAAATGGAGAAGACCACAAAAATGTAGTTCTTTTGTACCAGGACAGCAGGTCTGAACTGTGCTGAGAACAGTCAGCTTGGCTCTTGCACTGGCTCAGGAGGAGAATTCCCATTGTCCTGCTGCTCCAGAGCTGCTGTTCCCATTACCACACACCCAGGCCAAGAGGGAGCAAAACATGTTTTTCTTTTCCTTCTTCCTCTCTGCCCCCAAAATTAAGAAAAATGACATGGACATTATCATCCCTAGTGTAACTTGTTCCTGCAGAGCAGGAGGAGGACACAAAAGCCTGAAGCAGTCAAGGAAGATTATGATTGTTTATCCTGAGGTTTCTGCCAAGATTTCTCAGTTTCTCAGTCCAGAATGGCCCAGGGTGGGGCCCAGGGTGGGGCAGAGCCTCCTCCAAACCAGCTCTGGGATCCCAAATGCCTTCTGCCACTGGGTCTTTCTGACTTCCTGAGACACATCTTCCCAGCTAATGTCACCGTACAGTGGTGACAGTACTGATGCCACTATCCAGCCAAGCACTGGTTTGTAGTAGCAGTTCTCCAGAAGCTTTGACAGGCTTCCACATCTCTGGGCTAGTTCAATGCCTTCTTTTTTTTAAAAATAAGGACTATCAGATGAGTTAAACAAATCTTTTGGTACCCACTTCTCCAGGCACATGTCAGCACCACAACTGGCATTTCTTCTGCAGGAGATTTTTGCAGGAGCTTAAAGCTGTTTTTCTAGTGATCAGATTCCCCACTGGGCAGGATTTTTGAAACTAGTACACGAGAGGATTTTTTTTTTATAACTCTTTTGAAAAATCTGCCTCCTTAATTGTGCTGCCTGAAGGGAGCTAAAGACTTTTCAGCCACCCTCTCTGCCTATCTTCCCCTCCCATCTGCAACGTAAAAGCAAGTGTTTCTCATGCCACAGGTCTGATTCCTCTCCTCTGCAAGCGCTAAGTCCGACTCCTCTGTGTTAGTCCCTGAAAACAGCTTTTGTGTCTCTTGATTACAGTCATTTCTGATATACCATCCTGGGAAACTCTGTTAATAAAAGGACAATTTAAAAGCCCTGAAGCTCTATCAACTGCCCATTTAAAAGATGATTTGTAACCTGTTAATTAACCATTGTGCTCCACTGGTCCTGGGCTGCTGGCTCCCAGCTCTAATGTACTAATGAGCCTGAAACACTGCCAAAGCATGGAGTGGCTTTTTAGGGCTAAAAATGAAGGATTGTCTCCAGCCCTACATACAGGAGAGCCCTGAGGCAGGTTTAGGGGCAGCCAGGCAGAGGTGGGTCCCAGATGTGGCACCTCCAAGCCAGCAGCAGCATTGGAGGTCGTGAAGCTGCACCATTAGAGTGATGGGCGCTGCAAGGAGACAGGATAATTTGGTCTCTTCAACCCTCTGGGCTAACAGAGAGTGAAACAGTCTTACTTACGGCACCTGGGCTGTCTCAGAAAAGGAGATCATGAGAGCAGCTTTTTTCCCTCGTTATTTCCTCTTTGGCAGATCCTGCCCAGCTGTGCTGCAGTCTGGGACTGATGGTGTGCGGTCAGCCAGAAGCACCATGGGCAGCAAGAATGGGAGTCTTTTTCTTATTTGGGTTTTCTTTGGCTTGTTTGTTTGGGGTTTTTTTCTTTATCGAATTTCATCATGAATAAAAATAGAGAAGATGTGTGGTAACAAGGACACCCATCAAATACTTTAATCGGATAAATTTGACAAGTGCACAGAGGAGGAAGCAAATTTGACAGGGGCCAGGCTACTGAGGGGGAATGATGGATGTGATTCTTTCTTCTAGGCCTTTGTGGGAACCCCAAAAGAGCAGGGAACCAGTTGGGGCACGAGGTAAAAAGGCCCAAAGGATGAACCATGCTGGGGTTAATGAGAGACTGAAAGTTAATCCTTGAACCAGGGGTCCCAGCATAGGTCCTAATGCACAGCTACCCAGTCAACACCACTGACACCCCACCAGGCTCTCCAGCAGCTGATCAATTTGGGGATTAAAATGCAGTTTCCCTTTTAACAACTGATTAAAGGATAGAAAAGAAAAAGTGGCAAGAAAATGGTGGTTTCCATGGTAGAAGATTAGCAGCAGTGTGCCACTGGAACATGTGCTGCTCAACATGCTCATAAATGGTCTGGAAAAGGAGCTGAAGAGAGGGATGACAGTTTGCTGATGATACTAAATCATCCAGGGCAAAGAATGTAATTTGCCCGGAAAGAACTGCAAAAGATCTCTTGACATTGAATGCCTGCATCATAAAATTACAGCTTAAATTCAATATCAGTAATACAAAATAACTCACACAGAGAAAAATGCCCCTTCTTGTATACACACACAGAGTAATGAGTCCTGTGCTATGATTAACAGTCAGGAATGAAATTTTGGAGTTACTGTGACTAGTTCTCTGAAAATGTTAGCTCAATTATTTCGAAAAAAAAAAAGCAAAGAAAATGCAAACTTGTTGGGAGAAGAATAGAGAACAAGCCAGAACATTGTTATGTTGCTGAGTACATCCAGGAGAGCCCGCAGCTGGAATACCATGTGCAGTTCTGGTCTGCTTGTACTGAAAGAATATGGTAAAAATAACAAAAGCACAAATGGGGACAATGAGAATGCTCTGAAATAAAGAACTGTCCTCAGGAGACAAGTCCAAATAGGGGCAATCTCTTAAGTTATGTGAGATAGCTGAAGGGAGATGTGAAACAGGTCGATAAAATCATTTTGGGAAGTGACCAGGGAATGATCTATTCACTGCTTCCCCTGACACAGGAACAGCAAATGGAGCTGTCAGGGAATGAGGCTGAACCAGTTTGGGATTCTAAGCTTCTATGATTCTATGGCTTTAGCCAGTGCAGCCTTAGGCCTGCCCTCATACACACTCTGAATCCAGATGCTTTGAGTCCAGTGTGAGCAAGGCATTGCCAAAACCACATATATGGATCCTCAGCCTCAAATTTCATATCCCCTAATGAAACCACATGAGAGATGACCTTTCCCAGGGCAGTCCATGCACTTAAAAGAGGGCACAAGATCTAAAGCCAACATCCAGGCACTCCTCCTGCTGCTCTCTCCTAGTACAGCCCTAACCCTGATGACCTCAGAGACAAGTGTTTAAACAAGCCCAGCAGACAGCAGAAGAAGACACTTGCCCTGCACATTACAGAAGTACATTTGAAAACCTGAAGGGCAGGAACAGCACAGGCAGAGTCAGGTCATGCCCATGACATCCAGGAGTGTTAGCGATGCCTAGACTGAAACAGCGATGTCTGCCGTGGGGACTTCTGGGGTTACCAGTGGCTTAATCAGGCAGCTCACTGGAGGTTTATGGCATTCAGAATGCTGCTTGGCAGCCATGAGAAAGGAGCACCTGGGCTCTTGGAGCCTAGGTAAGCCCTGGGGAGGAGGAGAAGGTGAAGATGAGCATGGGTAGTAGCAGCAAATGGTTGGCACTATCCCACAGAGGGGCTGCAGATGTCTCCCAGCATTCCTGGGTGTGTCTGGTAGCCACTCCAAGTGTTGTTTTCCTACACAGTCTTTGCTGACCCTGTTTGCTGCAGGCATTCTTCCTTATCTGTGAAAATTCCCAAAGAGGAAAATAGCACATGCCTCTGTGTGTGTAAAGAGAAAGGTATTTGTAAAGAAGTATTTGAAATATGTTTCAAAGATTAAAAAAGCTCAGCGATCTCATTCAGCAGGTGATGGCCAGGCACAGCAGGACATGGTTCAGAAGCAGATATTGCACAGCTCTATTAATGTTTAAGTCATGCAGTGAGCCAGGAGGACAGTGCTCCTGTCCCAGTCTGCTGTGTGGCTCCAAAAAGAAGCTGGTAAGAAGGAGGTGAGATTCATGCCCCATATCTGGCAGCACTTTCATCAGTCCTCCCAAAGCAGCATCTGTTTATGAACCCAGTGTGTTTAGGAGGCTTCTAGCTTTAGCTAGGATCACAGGGGAGGGAAAGGATCGTGGCTTTCTTCCTTCACAGGGATGGAAGGCAGAGATATGGAGACAAGCTGCACACTATCAACATACAATGTCTCCCAACATCCTGTGGCTGGGCCCTCCTCATGCCAGGAGAAGTGGATGCCATGGATAGGTTACAGGCTAGTCACTAGCACTGCACTTACCTTTTCCTTGTTATCCATGGTGATGGCAATCTGCATCCTCCTTCCCCGTCGGAAAGCCACCAAGTGGTCTGTCTCCTCCTCGCTCAGGTCCGGCACTCGGCCCGAGCCAGGGAAGCTCTCGGCGCGCTTCTCGCTGACGATCCGCTTGCCCTGGCAGAGACAGGCTGAGTTAAGGACACCTCCATTAGCCCTCCTAGAGAGTGGCCATCCCAAACTGCAAAGGATTTTGGGCTGGCAGAACAGAAAATGAGCCAGTCAGTCTCCTGGGCTTATAAAGCTGCCACCCCACTCTAAGGGATCTGTGATATTACAGAGGTGTGTTTAGCTGAGCACAACGTCAGCATGGTGGGATTTACCCTGCTCAGATGATCTGCAGCATGAACACTGAGGGATGGCTTTATTTTAAGCTTGCATCTGTGTCTTTGAAACAAATGTGAGGTTTTCCCTTCCCCACAGAACATGTCCCAGTAAAATGTGAGGCTACCTTGGAGCATAAGCCTAGAAGGCAGAAGAGAAGGGGAACAGTGGGGTTCTTTCTCTCCAACCTTGCCCACATAGCAGTTACTCCCCTGAAGTGTATTAGCACTTGATAATTCATCACTTCATAGTCATTGTGTGTTCGTATTTCTGGAATTATTTATTCAGCAGTGGAATACTTTAGAAAACCTATACATAAACTCCTTGAGCAAAGGCAGTTTACCCCTCTCAGATATTATTTCCAGCTGTCTGTATCAGTGTCATGACTTCACTACATGGATTTACATCTGGTTCTTATTTTGTTAATGATCTTTGTGGCTGGCTGATGTCCTGCCAGTGCCTTCAGCCATCAATTCCACAAAATGAGCACATCTTTTGTACAAAAATACATACTTTTTCTCATTTAAAAGTATCTATCTTTCAGGTCAGTCATGTACCTTTTTATTTTTGCCTTACAAGGAAATGAGAGACTTAATAAGTCATCTCCATTGTTATCTCTGATCTTTTTCTTTTCTCTTCATCCATATGAAGTCTGCTCAACTTCACCAGGGATCACAGAACCTCAGCAGCTTCTCTCTCTAAAGGATGGTGCATTTTACTCCGTTTTCCACCTTGGGCTTCCACATTTACTGGAGTCTTGGTTTAAAAGGCACTCAAAATCTCCAAAGAAACTTCAGTGAAACTTGGGAACTCTTTGTTGCTACGAAATTGTTTTCAGAAACAAAGAGCACACCCAGACCTCTGGTTTGTAGGGAAAACTTGCAATCAGGACCTTTGCCATGACATGTGATACCAAGAAGCCTCACATTAGCCTCATCTTCCCTCGGCTCTGTCAGGATTGCAGATGTTAGTGTGGAGGGAGCCTTGCTGTGCACAGCCTCCGTCAGCATGACCTTTTTTATGGCTTCTCAGTCATCGAGCTTCCTAGCACATGGTAAATGTTTTAGGAGACACTGGAGTATTTCCAGCAGCAGAACCTCGGTCTGTTGTTTATTCATCTTTCACATCTGTGTGATTTTGCTGTTTCAGCAGAGATAGTTCTTGAGTCAGCCCGATGCAGGGGAGAGGAGTGGTCCCCGCTCTGCCTGTCCTGTCAGCCCCAGATGCACAGACATGGTGGGAACCTTGTTACACATTCCCTTGGGGATGTCCAGCTGTGCTTTTGGGTTCGGTAATCCTAGGCTGTACTGCTGAGGTTAGAGCCTGAACTGGAGACTGGCCTGGCTCTGCCCCACCCAGAGCACTGGTACAAGGTGTTTGGCATTCTAGTTAATACAATTTTTTATTAAGAAAGTAAGCCCAGAGAGGTTTAGAAGGTAACAGCAAGCTATTAATCCACAAGTTGTGCATCAAACATTTATTCATCTTAAGTCAACAGCTGTTCCCTAGAGCTCTTCAGTGTTTAGGTGTTGATGGCTCATCCTTTAGACACATAACAGGGTCACAGATACCTCTTGCCAGGGAGGTCTGGCACTAGGAGGATGTTTGAAGGTGACTTCATCATTCACTGTCTGAGAAAGTCCCTCCTGAGATGCAACACAGAGAACCTTGTGCCCAAACACCTCAAGCACAACGGAAGCCTCAAAGAGCATCACTGGATTGCAGGGAGGTGACACCTTCCGTGGGCCACTGGATGTTAAAAAGCATGGTGTGAAGGCTGGTGTGTTGGCAAAGCCTTTAAACCCTGCATTTATTGAGCAGATGACAAGGAAGACTCAGAGGAAATACAGGAAGCAGCTATTTAACAGAGCTGGGGTAGCTAGACACATCCAGGCTGGGAGACCACCAGATTTTTCTGTGTAACACCCTTTGCCCCCCCTCCCTTTACCATTCCTTCCCTCCTTTGTTCCCTCCCTCCCTTCCTCCCCATTCCGATTCTGGCTAAGCTGCCTCGCCTGAAGGCACATTCTGCTCAACATGCTGACATGTGTCTTCTTTCCTTGTTTCCTATTTTAACAGTCTGGGTGATCTCCCAGCCTGCTTGTCCCACATTGGGAAATCCTGGTCCTTGGTGCCCCAGCTCCCAGAGTGAGAGATGTCATATGAGGAGAGTGCCCGTGCACAGCCAACAGGGACAGAGAGCAGGGTCACAGCCACAGTGCCTGGCAGAGTCACCTCCTCCCCTCCACAGGGCTTGTCCTGGGTCATTCCCTGCCTGACAGAGATCTAGGACTCTGGCACCAGCTCTTTAGCTTAGTCAGAACTACACCACTGCCCTTACAGAGACACTGTAAGGTGAGATGTGCCCATCTCATGTCTGAGGCATGCCCCAGGTTGCACAAGCAGTGTTAAAAATACTGATCCGAGGAGTGCCAGGAAAAAGAACGTGGGAACAAAGGAAACCCCTGGACTTCTGTCCAGTTTGTGCAACTTTCCATCTGGCTTTCCTTTGGGGCGTCTTGCTTGACTATGATTTGTGTTATTGAGGACTGGATGTGAGTGGTTTTCTGCACAGCCCGGAAGCTCTGGTGCTGGGACCTTGCAGTGGTAACAGGAAGGATGGTGGTGCCTCATTTAGTCACACCAGTGTCACCAAGCAAGTCTCTCTTCCCAGGCACAGTAACACAGTTTAGCACCAGAGTGGCCCAGGAGGGCAATGAGGTGACTGATCCCTCAGAAAGGGAACTGGCTACACATGGCTGGGTGGAAGGTGCTGCTGAGGGGGTTAGCAAGGCCTGAGGGCTGATTCCTGGCAATCTGATACAGAGAGGGAAGCATGTGGCAGCTCTGAGGTTGTGCTGAAGAACTGCGAAATGCGAGGAAACAAACAGTAAGGGAACTATTCCCTTTGGATGTGGCATGCTGGGCAGAAAGCTCAAGTGAGAGGCAGAACAGAAGCCCCTTTGTAAGTCAAGAGGCCGCAGTGTAAGAGGAATCGTCTTCCCTACTCACCTTTGTTTTGTTGTCCATGGTAACAGCCAGCTGCATCCTCTTCCCCATCCTGAATGTGAACATGTGATCCGCTTCCTCCTCCTCCTCCTCTTCCTCACTGCCAACGCCGAACCCAGGGCTTGTAGGACAGGGGCTTCCCCATTTCTCACTCACCACCCTTTTGTCCTGGAAAACGAATCACTTCCATTAGCAAATCCAGGCCCTTGACTCAGGGATGTGATTCCCTTCCCCAAACACACCTGCACACAAGCGGGGAGGCAGCTACAGAACAGACAGCCCTTGCCCCCAGGAAGTTCTCTGTGCCC
Source organism: Oriolus oriolus (assembly GCA_013400235.1). Taxonomy (NCBI): domain Eukaryota; kingdom Metazoa; phylum Chordata; class Aves; order Passeriformes; family Corvidae; genus Oriolus; species Oriolus oriolus. Next base: position 131,174 of record VXBT01006741.1, read on the forward strand.
AGCACACTGCCGTGACATTCCTGGGGAACAAGGGGCTTGTTGTCTGCTCAACAGCAAAACCCACAAAGACAGCAGGGCTGAAAAATCCTTTGCACTTACAAATCTGACATTTCAGACTAAAATGCCAGAGTTATGGGAAAGAAATGTCATCCTCATCTCTTTCTGCAGCACTGTGAGTTAGCTTGGGAAAGCCTAAGTCCTGCTGGAGGTGGCCTTGGAAGCCAAGTAGATGGTTGAGGGTGGTGCTCACCATCGAGAGGGCTGGGCTATCTTGTCCATAGTGTTCAGTCTGGGTAATTGCATCTTTCAGGTCCTGTATGAGAGAAAAATGTGTGCAGCAGCGCACCCTGAGAGAGGCGAGGGCCGTGGCTGGGGTGGGAAGGGAGCAATGAACTGGCCTGGATCCAACAACCCGGAGTGCTGAAAGGAGGGTGGGCTGGCTCAGCAGCCTCCACATGAGCTCTGGCAGAGGAGTTCACCAAGGGGTTAAGGCAGCACTGGCTTCCCAAGCCCCATGCTGCCAGGATGGGTGGACAGGGCTTATCAGATTTGGTCCAGTTAGGAAGGAAGCCTGGGACTTGCAGTCTTTGGCCCAGGGCCACTTGCTTTGCTCACTCCCAAAGCCTAAGGAGACCATAAGTTTTCCCAGCATATGGCATTCTCAGGTACTCCTGATGCCTCACACACACACACCTGATACCCTCTGCCTACATATTTGCAGTGATGCTGACACCTGGGACCTGTCCAGGACTGAGTGTGCCTGTTCACACATCCAGTCATCTGCCTGTTATCTCTGTGTGCATGGGTAGAGGTGCCTGGGCATGGCTGGAAACCTATGTGAAGCACCTAAAATCACTCTGATCACATACCTCTTCAGAGTTTACCCACACTTTTCAGGGCTTAGGAGCTATCTCCTGTGCCTCAAAGAACTTTGCTGTGGATGGTCTCTCTCAGAAATGTCACTTTGCTGCAGCAGGACTGGTGTGAGAGCTGGCCCATGGTGAAGGAGAGGCACCACTTACGTTGTGAGCTTTGGTGATGGTAATAGTGAGTCCATCCTGCTTGGGCCTCCTGGAGGTAACTGCCATTCCCTCCTGTTCCGCTCGCTTTTTGTCCTCTTCAATTTCCTGAAACACAGATATCACTTTATCACAAGCACGTACCTGGATGCTGTTCATTTTCCTGTTTAGTTCTGCTAAACAGACCCACCTCCACCTCTAAAAGGAAGGGGACAAACTTGTGTCCCAGTTATGGGATGCAGTGGGAGAGGAGATGCTATAGCAATAAGGCAAGTGTCAGTGTCTGTTCTCCAAAGCAACTCAAGAGCTGTAGTTAAAGGCTAAGCTAAAGGCTAAGCTAAAGACAGAGCTCTGCCTACCTGCTCCGAGTGTTTCCAGTACAAATATGGTATCTATATAACACAGTCATTCTGACTGTGCTGACCATCTTCTTTACACTGTGAGTTGAGGACCCCAACTCAGAGGTGGGGAAGGCAAGACTCACCTGGTACCGTCGTATCAGTGCTTCGTTCTTTTTCCGCAAAGCCAAGATTTTCTTATCAAGTTCAACATCTTTCTGCTCTTTCTTCCTTAACACGGCATCATCCACAGCAGCATCCTGGAAACAGAATGAGCAAACCTCTTCTCAGTCATCATACCAACAGGATAAAACCTGCTCCTTCTGTCTGGACAGGGTGAGAAGTGAAAGGGTCTTTCCCCACTTCTCCCTGACTTTTTCCTGATCTTTCCTCTTCTTACATTTTTTGTTCAGCAATGAGGTAGTTTGAGCAAAGTGCTGCTGCCTCACTTTGATGGCTGTCAGGGGGCTCCAGAGTTAACACCCTGCTTATCTGCATGCAGTACACAACCCTCACCTTTGCATGATCTCGGGCACGGAGGAGGTGTGCTGGGTGTCAGACATCAGTGAGGGAAAGGCAAAAGAACCTGCTCATGGCACAGACTGCAGCTCCTGCATCAGCCCATCATCTCCACTGGCATCCCCAGTGAGGGGTATCTGATCTAACAGCCCCTGCCAAGGGCTGCTCCACCAGGACACAGGGACACAGGGACACAGGCACACACCTATGTCCAGGTGGGACAACAGGAACATTTAAACTGCCTCCACACACACTTCTGCTGCACAATGGGATTTTGTCACAATCTGTGGGAAAACAAATGGCTTTTCCATTGCTATCCATCACTGGGTATGCGACAGGTGAGCAGATTGCCTGTGTGGGTGGATACACTTCCATAGGCATTTGCAAGGCTGATTAAAGCCAAATTCGGTGTTTACCTGAACAGAAGCTGTTCTGGGAGCACTAAATTGGCAGGTTCACTGTTTACCGAGCGCTGGGGTGTTGGCTGCTGAGGGTGGGATCAAAGTGGTGCATGCCCTCAAACACACCCCTTTCATCTTCAGATTCTTTTGAAGGAGAATTGGCAAGCTGCCAGCTTGAGAAAAATTTTTAAATTTCTGCAGAGGTTGTATTTGTGCTCTTTTAAAAGCAAAAAATGGAAAAGGCCTGTCGCGCTGTTCTCCCTCTGCCCATTTGTCAGCATTTTGTCTATGCTGCAAGACGGCTAGTGCCGGGGGGAGGGGGTCTTTCCATTTCCAGCTGGAAACAAGTCACTGGAAGGAAGGTTTCCTGGTGTTCAGCACTTCTTCTCCCCTTTACTAACGAAGCCATTAAGGTGTTTCTCTCTGCACAACCTGTTTCAGCAAATGCTGGGAGCTGTGGGTGAGAGGTGGTCGCTCACCCGCACACCCGGGCCCCGCGGCCAAAGCGCGGAGCAGCGTGTGGAGCCCACGCTCAGCTCCCAGGGGCTCACCCATTGTACACTTCAGCCCAGTCAGCGTTTGCTCGTCAGCTGCCGCCCCGAGCCAGCTGATAACAGGGGGCCGTGCCCTCTCCTCCGCTTCTGGAACGAACCCGCTGCCGCAGCCCGAGCTGAAGCTGATGCTCAGGATGGAAAGTGGCTCCACCGTGCCCTCCCCAGAGTAAAGCTCTTCCGGGGAGCCAAGGTGCCCGTATGTCACCGCGACAGAGTTATAAATGGCTTTGGCAGAACAAACGTGCGATGGCTTTGAATCAGCAATCAGCTGAACCCAAAGCCTCCCCAACAGCAGGGCATAGCCACGGAACGAGAGACCTCATTCTATTGCAAATTAAAATGTCACAAAAGGAGAAAATGGAAAGCTATCGGCTTCAGGCTTCAATTAAATGACGACATCCCGTTGTGTCACAGCCTCTCTCCTAAGTGGCACACACACTGGCTACGCAGCTCCTTGGGGGCTGGAGGGACGCCTCGGTCCAGACTGTCTCTGCTGCAGTGTTTTCCCACACACTTCTATGATCGCCTGCTTCTACAGCGGGACCTCGGAGACAGCAGGGTTGGGAAAGTGTGAAAGGCGGGAGGTGGGGGGAGGGAAAGGGGACAGGAGCGGCCCGTACTAACGCTCTTCTGCGTAAGCAAATGTATCCGCTCTTTTTAAGAAATATCCTCTTCCTTGACAGCTGCAGCTGAAGCCCTCACCAGCATAGGCACCATCCAGCACTGCCTGCGTTTCTGTTTGTTATCTGCCTCCCGGGAGGCACATTGTCCGGAGCCAGCCACCGCAACCTGCCCCGGCGAGAGATGCAAACCCCGGCACCCAAAATGCGCCCCCCCAGCACCCCCTCCCCGCGGTGCGGTACGGCTTGTTTGCTCCCCGTGCCTGCTGGCAGTCAGGCGAGGCAAGAAAACAACAAAGCGACAGCCACCGAAAGGCCACCCTGAAGGAAGCGAGTGCGAGTCCTTGCGTGGCCTTTCGGGGTGAGAGACCCCACCGCCCGCGCCCCTCCCAGGCCCCGCGCAGGCAGCACTCACAGCTCGGTGCATGTTGGACATCGGCGGCGGAGCCCAGCGGATTCCAGAGCAGAGCTAAAAGAGGAGAGCCATCAGACGGCCTTTCTCAGCACTGGTTGCACAGCATACAAGATCATGTTTTGATTACAAAAGCCTCGTCTGGGCTCCCAGCCAAGAGCACTGGCTGCCTAATATACCAAGCACAGACAGGGTTTGGAGTGCCTGTGTCCTCCTCTCCAATCTCACTCTCTTTTTAAAAGAAACACTCCCCCTTTTCCCCCTCCTGACTCCTTTTAACTTCCTGATGCCACAAGCCCTCGTTCAAAGTGGGAAAAGCCGGGTGAACAATGACGGATGGATCAGGCAAACAGCTTGGCTTCGCTGCGTGGCCATTCGCGGGGTCGTGTTGTTTGTTATGCACGGCTGGCTCCACGCCTGGTGGGGCCGGGAAATATCTGGGGTCCTGGATGTCTTCTGAGTGTGAGTGTGTGCAACAGCCTGCATGGGAAAACATGGGTCAGATTTGCCTGTTTCTGTTTAATTTCAGTATTCTCTGGGAATGATTTCCCCACTGTTAAAGTGGGCCTTTCTTTCAGGAAGGAGCAGAAGAGTGGTGTGGGGTGGGCATCACCAGACGGCACCAGGACTAGCAGGAAGCACACAGCCAAAGCAGAGGGACTTCTGTAAGTCCCTATCTGAAAGCTGCCAAAACAACCCTCAGAAGAGTCACAAGTAGCAGGGGGGCTTTGAGGGAACAGCATTCAGCTGCTGCATCTTGGGTTGCCACATGAACCCTTACCTCGCCATAGAATATCCTGAGTTGGAAGGGACCCACAGGATCATCCAGCCCAACTCCTGGCCCTGCCCAGACACCACAACAATCCCTCTGTGCCTGAGAGTGTTGTTCAAACCCTCCTTGAGCTCTGGCAGCTTTGGGGCCATGACCATTCCCTGGGGAGCCTGTTCAGTGCCTGACCACCCTCTGGGGGAAAGAATCTTTTCCTGATATCCAGCCTAACTCTCCCCTGACATAGCTCCAGCTGTTCCCTCAGCTCTTGTCCCTGGTCACAGAGAGCAAATATTGGAGCTGCCCCTCCGCTGCCCCTTGTGAGGAAGCTGCAGACCCTGATGAGTCTCCCCTCAGTCTCCTCCCAGGCTGAACAAACCTCAGCCACGTGTCCTGGCCGTGTGCTACATCCTCCCTCAGCACAGACTGGCGGCCCTCTCCCTCTATCCTGAAGGACGCAGATCGAGTGTGAGGCAAACAGGAGATGGAAGCACACCAGGCAATGCTTTTTTGTCCAAGGACTGATGCACACCCCAACCTTAATGTGGGCCCTGCTATGTTCATATGTTTAAAAAACCAAGCTGACCCACTGCTGCCCACTGTCCCCTCTAAGACCTTTGAGCAGGTCAGCTCCTCACAAAATCATAGAAGTCTGACCTGAAACCCAGAGCGGTTTGTGGGAAACCTGCCAAAGACTTTGCAGAACTCAGAATCTGGTCCCTTCTCTGTGCATGATTTGGGCTCTTGTACATTGCGGCTAAGGCACCAAGGAGCTGGAAGCGCAGCTTAGTAAAAGCTCTTGGAGGGACAGACTGACCCATATTAATTAGTAGCTACTCAATGATGAAAAGAAATCGAAACCATTTCCAAGGCAGTGCCTCTGGAGTCAGGCTTGATGAAGGAAATGAAGACTCTGCTGTGGGTAGAAAATTGGGAAAAAGACACAAGAGCTTTACTAGAGCCCAAGCACTTGTCAAGAGGTTTGTGGTGGACATGGCTGTGCAGGAGATGCAGAGTCATGTGGAGCTTTACCTTGCCCTGGGAACACAGGGGAACTGTGGGGTGGCGCTGCCTTGGTTTTCCAAGCTGGTACAATCTCTTGTGAGGGTGGAGTGATATCCCATTTTTGGCTGGGCTAGTGGCCACAGGGACAAGGTCAGCCCAGGGACTGGGTTGAGTCAGAGAATCAGTGTTCACAGAAACACTTTGTCCAGCACTGGTACATTATCCCGTTCATGTGGTGGTCATGTCTCTGGCCTCAAGGAGACTGCACACTAGCTAATGCCAAGGTTCAGGGTGAAACAGAGACCATTATCCCAAACTCCAAGGCCAGGTTCTGTGTGCAGTGGAGGGTGAACACCACGTGCAGCTGGGTCCATTGTGCTGCCCATGTCATGCTAGAATTATCAAGGCTTAAGCCAAGTGCTCACAAGGAGTTTCTCCACACCTCACAGCCATGGCGTCCTATGTCCCTGCCATTCCTGGCAGTGTGGCCAAGCTCTTCCAGCAATGAGCAGTGCCATGAACAGGGGTAAAGATCTCTAAAATACCTTTGCCTTTTGCTGATGTCCTTGGAGAGCTGCATTTCCCTCCAGGGCAGTGTCGGCTGCTCCTGGCCTCAATACAAAGAGCTGACATGTCTCAGGTGTCCTTTACCATGTCTGAGTGGCACAAATGACAAGCACCTACTTCCGCGTCATCATCTGACATCAATGGGAACCCTCAGTGAACACTGCAGACACAGAAACCCAGGGGCAAAAGGGCCCAGCCAAGGGAGCAGCATCTGTGGGGCAAAATAGGCACAAGCAGGTTTGGGGACCTGCTTGTGCCCTGGGGACAGTTACAGGAGAAAACAGAACCCTATAAATGTGCCGAGATTCATGGGGCTATGAATATGCACTTACATTTGATTATTCCCAGCACTGTGGCCAGGAAGAGCTGCAGTAACACCACAGCTGTCCCCAGTAAAAAACTGTCACAACCCCTGATTTTCTCTGAAGTGCAATGTCAATCCCAAGACTGGCACTGACTTCCCATGATGTCTGTGCCTACATCAGGCTATGGCAAATCCTTCCGGACCATCATCCTGGCACCAGGGATCCCAATATCCAGAAGTCTGCTTTTGGGAAGGAGAGGAGCCAGAGAAGGTCCCTAGTCTCCTGCTCTGGTGAGCAGGGTGTGCTGGATGCATGACATTTTGGGAGTCCTGCAGGACTTCAGGACACACTGAATCCTGTTCACAGGAACACTCCCACCTGCGTGGCTGCAGGACACCAATCCTGCTCTCTCTGGCCATTGATGGCAGTGATTTCCCACATGCAGCAGCTTGACAGAGTACTTCAGGCAGGGAGTGTATCCTGCATCCATGTGCAACAGGAAGGACATCTGGAGAAACCAGCCTCATTACTCACTCAGCAATTTGTACACCACCCCTAGAGTTAATCTCTTTATTCTTTAAAATCACAGAAGACCTTTCATAGGCAGGATGGCCTAATTCTGAGCTCTCTTGTGCTCTGGCTGGTCCCACCTCTGAAGCTGCTCAGAACAGTGGGCACATGGAGTGTACCCAAGTTGGCTCTGTGGTTTCTGCTTCAGGGATCTGTCAGGCAGCCCCTGAAGAAGCAGTCCCCGGGGTGGGGGAAAGCCTGGAAGCTGGAGGAACCAAGAGGATATAAAGGGGGTTTTGCTGCACGGCCCTGCTGTGGCTGCGCAGCACAGGGGCTCGGCTGACTATCCTTAAGCACAGCCTCCAGCTGCCTACTTGGAGGCCTTGCTCTCCACTCAGGGCAAAGTTTGCTGGAGATTTTTCTGGGGCAAAGGAAGGAAAGCAGTGCAATGACCTCTCCATTTTGTGCTTTTGACAGTGAAATAGTCCCTTTCTCTAACTGTGTGCTGCAAGGCCTTTCAGTTTTGGCACAAAGAACCATCTCTGACTGGAGTCTGCCATCTCCCTGCTCCAGGACAGCACTCAGCAGCTGGCACAAAGTTTTGCCCCATATTTTATCAGTAAGACTCTGCCTCTCTGCCTTACACAAAGACTGAAGGAAAGAATCGGATTCTTCAAAAAATGCCTGCCTCGAGAAGCATTCCTGGCATCCCTTCATCAGCCCTTCCACCAGCAGGAACTGCTTTGGCTTGAAACCCTCCCTCCTTTTCCTTTTGCACTCCGCGAAACTCCTCCAGAGCCACTCAGTCCCGTGCTGCCACTTCTCCCAAGTGCACTTCACCCAGCCTTATGCTGGCTCCTCTCCATTTTTTGCATGACCGCTATCGAGTCAACAGATGGCACTCGGGAACTGCTGGGAGGATCTGGGAGGCAGCTGCCAAAAGCCCACTGAAGGAGCTGAAGTCTGGCTGCTATGGGAGGCTGTTTTTATCCCATGTGTCAGGACTGCAGATAAGGCACAGGGCCGAGTCTCAAGGCATGGCTGTGTGCAGTGATGTGCTGCCCGAGGCTCCTGAGCTGAACTAGCAATCCTTCTTCAGGCCTTGGATAGAGGGAGGGATGGGAACACAGTGTATCAAAGAAGAGTTCCCAGAGGCCTGGAGGCATCCTTCTTACCAAACACAGAGCAAACTTCCCCACAATAAGCCAATTCCTCTTGCCTCCCTTGCTTCCCCCAGCTCTGGTCCTTCAAGCAGCTCCACTACAGGATAAAAAAGGGGTTGAGGTGTTTCCTCCAGCCAGGAGAAAGGTCAGCATATTCCCTAGACTGGGAGGAGGGACCAGGCAGGAACCTTAAAAGGGCTTTAGCTGGAGAGACTCATGGGGATCAAAGGGCTGCTGAGACATTTTTTTTTAAATAGATCAGTATACAATGAAAATGAAAACTACCAAAACCAGTTAAAGGACGTAATGGCAGCTTGGTCCTGCTTAAAAGCAGTAAGGATCATAGCTGCCCATTGGTACTTCCCACAGGGATACCAATCATGACACAGCACAGGAACATCTCAGGATGTGCAGAGCACCCCTCTTCCCATTTGGAACAAGACATGCCCTCTTTTCCCCTTCCCTGTGCATCATCCCAGCCTGCAGGATCCTGCTTCAAGTCCTGTGAGTGAGTTCTGTGCATACCCATGTTTAATGCCACCTTGAAAAACCCATGATCTTATCAGCTCTCCCAATATTTTCTGCTCCTGAAAACTTGTCATTCCAATGTAAGACCTCTGAAGTGGTCATAGGCTGAGCAAATGAAAAATGAACCTGTTCACTCAGTTTTTCCCACTTGCAGACACGCTCAGCAGAGGTGAATACAGGTTTGCTGGCCCTGTTCACTACACAGCCTTCAGATGTAGGACACAGGACCCAGCCTTGGAAGGGTGTGAGGCTGTGGAAAGTGGCCAGGACAGCCAGTCAGGCAGGTTTTTTCATCTTTTATGGAAATGTAGTCCTTGGGGAAAGCATTGAATGCTGCAGACAGCAACTTGTTTGTCCTGCCATCAGCAGGGGCCCAGGGAGGTTCCCCATTCCATCCCATGGCTTCAGCCCAGATCTAGGAGGACACGGACGACCCAGTGGCCTGGGCTCACAAGCTGCAGATGAACAGCTGGGAGCCAGCTTGCCCTTGACATGGTCACACGCCCTTGGTGAACTCCAAAATTATTCCGCGTATGGCTGCTTTGGGGCTACACAAGTGGTAGTGACCCACTTTGAGTCTGATGCAAGAAGAAACAAGTTTCAAATTCGGTGCCTCTCATCCCAGCCAAACTCCATTAAAGCCTAACAAACCATCTCATTTCCCTTTGCCAGCAGAACTCAAAAGCAAGCTCCAGAGACCAACCTTGGCTCCAGGGTCTGAACTGGACTGAAGACTCTCCATGGGCTCCAGCGGCGCCACTTCGCACAGATGCTGCATGGATTCGGACTGGGCTCAGCAGGAAGACTGGCTTTTCTTGTGCGGAGGGTCACAGTGTGCAGCTGGTTGGGAGGACAAACACAGCAAGGACCAGCCTGCACGAGGCTCAGAGGCGCCTGGGAAGGGAGGAGATGAAAAGGGGAGTCAAGGTGGCAATTAAATATTAAAGGACTAGTTCAACAATAATTAGTACTTGGGTGGAGGGAAGGGGTGGAGGTGCATGTGATGCTTGGAAAATAGAATAGATCTGTCCAACAACACTTGAGTGAATATAAAAGCAAACCTTTACTTGAAAGCTTTCAGGTACACAGTATGGCAAAAATCGCACGTGGTATAGTAATTCTACAGTTTTTATAAGGTTAGTCAATTAGTATACTTATCATATACTCTCCAATTAAAAGGTTAGTTGGTTAGGCAATAATTCCTGGGGTCTCCACTGGAAGCAGTCCAGAGCTTTCTTTTGCCCCACTTTTGTTATGTCTGGTCCAGATTCTGGTTGGAAAATAGAACAGCCTCGTAGTTGGTTCTCTTCTTGGAATAAGACTACACAATATTTAGGTTTATAAGGTTACTTTATTATTCCTAAATGTAGGGAAGAAAGATGGGAAAAATACTAGAAGCTGCAGCCACGCTTTAGCAATCTACAAAGCTACAAATATATGAAAAATATAAAAAGCTAAAAATCCTAGGCCTCACATGAAGCACTTGCAGACTTGCTGGGCTGTGCTTGGCTGCTGCGTGCTTCACTCAAGTGGCAGAAAACTTCTGAAAGTGCAAATAATCCCTGCTCCAGCAGGATGGAAATCATAATTCAAGAGGGTGATACCTTCCTCTGGGAATCCATTTTGGGTCTCTGAGCGAGCTCCTGAGCCAGGTAATTCTCCCTTGGGAATGTGGATATTTTGTTGGCCCTTCTGACTTGATCTCTGCAGCAGGGCTGAGGTGTTGCTCAGGCCTGAGGACACTGTGCAGTCCAAACACATGGGATTAGGGTGGGCTGCAATACAGGGTTTAGAACTGGGTTTGTAAAAAGGAAAAGTTTCATTTCCTTTCTCCCTGGAATACTTCGTTCCCTTCAGTACCTTCAGAAAGAATTGATTAAAAACATTCTTCCTTTGCCATGTTGTTATTTAAACCTTTTGATGAGAAAGGTTTGGAACAAACACTTAAAGATGCCTTTTTCTGGAAGCACCAGCTGAAACACTTGTAGCATTTCTGAAGCTCAGTTACTAACCAAAAAAAAAGCAGAAACATTTCAACAACATGAGAAGTGGAACCTTTCCACTCCACTCATGTATCTGCTCTTGAGCCAAAAGGCCTGGTTTTCATCCCCTCAAGGCTCTGATCCTCCTGAAATGAGCCATTTCAGCCAATTTCCTCTCCCGAATGTCAACTGGGCCATCTCTGGATGAAACTAACTCACTAGCACTGGTGGCCTTGGGACCTTGTTTAGGCTGTGAAGGTATTGTAACAGGCACAGTTAGTCAAGGTGTCGCATATCCCAGCGCCTTCTCTGGCCTTCCCCAGGCTGAGAATTTATGTCCGAAATCCCCGTAGGAAGAATATTTATGTGCAAGGGATGAATTAGTCTGGGATATCTCAGGATGCTCGAAGGGAACTGGCTCACTGTCAGTCACGCTGGGAAATGGTGTGAACATATGGGCAGCTTCAGTGCGAATGTGGCTGCTCTCCCAGCACACAGCACCAGAGAAAATGGGACAATATTGCTACAGTGAGACTTCCCCTGCCAAGACAAAGCTGAATTGGGTCTCCATGGGCCTCCTGCCCCTTCAAACACATTGCAAATTCAGCACATCTCTTATTTGCTTCAGTTTGCAATGTACTGGTGCCCAGAAACATAACTGTCATGTGCCTGCAACCTTCTCAGCCCTGGTATTGGGTCAACAGCTATTCACAGGTTTCCAGCACTGCAGGAGCCTCGCAGAACCCTGAGAAAGAGAGAAGGGCCCTGCATGGATCTGTCTGTGCTGTGCTGCATGTGGGTCATGCTCCAGCACACGCCCTGGGCAGAAATAATGACTGACAATCAAAAACAGCCTGTGAGCCTGATTCCTGAGCCCCTTTCAACCTCGTGCCTTAAACTGGTGCATACTGGTGAGGATGCTTCTTATCGACACAGACAACTGCACGCATTTTGGAAGGTGATGGCTCCTGCAAGCCCATCCCAGTACAGAGTGGTCACAAATGGTACCAAACAAATAGGCGCTAAATCTTATTCTTTTAGGTAGTTATACTCCTAAAAATTCAAAATTTTGTTGCACCTACAAACCAGAAAAAGGCCATCATGGGCCAGGAGCAAGGAGGAAAAAGGTGGGCTCTGTGGAGTGCAAACACCTGCAGAGACACACGTCCTTCTGTGCACAATGACATTGATTGTGCCATGCTGCTGAGACAGCAGCAAATCAAACTGGCTGTGTAGAGGAGACCCTACATCTGTCTGGGCCTTTCTCTTCAGGCACCCAGCACCAATGGCTTTGGTGTAAAATGTAAATGTTCAGACAAACAGCTCTGACTCGGGTCCTGGCACTCAAACCATGACTAAAGCACTTTTTATCTCTAAATTAACCCCTCCTGAAGTTGCAGAGGGTGGGCAGCTACATTCACCTATAAAATAAGCTCTGCACAGTGGAGTGACTGGGGCTCAGTTGGCTAATGGAGTGCTGCCCCTGCCAGAGAGCTGCTCTCTGGCTAAGGAAGCAATTTCAGTGGCTGAGACAATGGGAGGTTTATGCAGCAGAAGCAGCCAAGACTGCTGCTGTACCCATGGAAATCTTCCAGCACGGGAGGTACCTGGCACACTGTCACTGGCTTCGAGCAGCAGAAATACCCTGGCTATTTCATTGCTCCAGTGAGCAGTGACAGACCAAGGTTCATAAGCTGGCTGCAGATCCACGAGCCATTGCACATTGCCTGGAAACCAGCAGTCTGCTGCAATCCGAGGCAGCTGCGCAGTGATACCCAGCCTTGCTTTGGCCATGATGACTTCAAGGGCTTGAGTGAAACTCATGACATGAGTTTTGCACTGTCCAAAACATCATAGTGGTGTCACCACTGCAAGCTGTCAGCTTTGAGTGTGGTTTCCCTGAATTGCAGGGTAGCATTGCCTGCAGAAAGAGGCATGGATGCATCCCAATCCAAAGAGACTGATCCGGACCACTTGGCCTCCATCCTGCTGACTCACCCATCGTGGTTTGCCAGGCCCTCTGAAAGAAAGAGTTCCTCTGGATGAGGGATGGAATTGTCTTGTGGGAAGCATTTATGTTCCTAAAACAGTTTGGGAGCCCCATTTGCTTGTCCTTCCTGCTCACCCTTGGGTTGTTTTTGTAAGGAGAGGAAATCTTGGGATCAGCACGTGCCTCCCCTAGAATGACACTGAGATCTGCCCCACCAGTCTCAAACTGGCCAAGCACAGGGAGGTCAGAGAGTGGCAATATTCCAAATGGCACAATGCATTAAGGAGACCATCAGCTTTAGGCTGATGGGAGAGGCAGCTCCTCCTCTGCTGCACTGCAGGGGCAAGAGCCAAGCAGGTTTTGAAGTAAGGGACTCCTGGCTTCCCGGGGTTCAGCCACCACAGCTGGTCCCTCCCAGACCTGGCCGTGCAGCAGCAGCCTCAGGAGGGACACAGGCAGCCTTGCTGCCTGCCTTGGGCAGTGCTTTGCAGCCAGCTGGGAGCACAAGCCCTGCTGTAGCCCCTGGCTAAGGGCAATGAAAAATAATTAATCCGTGTGTTGAATACCTTGCAGCAGTACGGAGGAAACCTGCCAAGCTGTGGGAGTGAGGAAGCGTGATCACCCCCACTTCCCAGACAAGGAGTTCACACCTCAGGCTGAGCCAAACTAAAGCTGTAAGATGTGCCTGTCTGTCAGAAGCGGTGGGATATTTGTAATCCAGCTGATTCCCACCATCCTTGCAGCTCCTATGGCTCTATTATTATCATTACTGTTGCAAGAATTATTATTTAGCATTGGGAAGAATGAAAATGAAGTATCACCTATGTCCTTGTTACCACATTAATGCCAGCCAGTCTTTTCAGCAGATACCAGGTTTCAGTCTTTCCTGCTGGGCCACACAATACAAGCTGCTCCAGAGATGCTCCTTGCAGTGGATCTGATCCTACCAGGCAAGTGACATTTCTGTGGCTGAGGCTCAGAACAACAGGCTGGTCCCCCGCCGCCCAGCCCAGCAGGGAGCACCACGCTGTGCCAGTGGTGCTGCCAACAGCCTCTCCTCAAAAGTCCCTCCTGGTGGGTTTGGAGAGGTGTCAGCCTTAGGTGGGAGAGAGTCACCCACCCTGGCATTAGGAAAAGGCTTTTGTTCTTTAAACTGCCTCAGGCATTTAAGTCATTAAGGCAGGAAGGGCTTACTCTAAGCAGCTAGAGGATTAGTGGGAGTTATAGGATACTCTTCACTCTAATACTCTCCCTTTTTGCTTCAGCTGTTCTGTATGTGTGAAGCAAAAAGGATGCCACCCTCATGAAGGTCATGGCCACCGTGAGGTCCACAGACATGGCCACGAGGAAGGAGAAGGTCATCCCCACAGCCACACAAAGGATGATGACAAGGGAGAGGAGAAGGTCGCTGCCACTCCCATGGCCATACACACAGCCATGAGAAAGCCCCAAGCCCTTCCTACACAAGTCATTGGCATGGTCATTGGCATGAGAGCATCTACAGAAGGAGCAGCCACCTTCCACAAGCTCTGTGGGAATCTATCCCCATGCACAAAGGGACACATGTAGCAACCACCCAGCTCAGAGCAATGTCATGGTATGGATAGACAAGGATAGAAGGACCCTGCAAGGAGGTGGACATGCCTGACCTCCCTGTGTTCTCCATGCTTTCAACTCAGTTGTGTCAAACCTACTATTTCAAAAAATCATTTACTTATTTAATGCTGCTAAAAGCCAACACTTCAAAACGCTGCCCTGCACCTGCCACACAGGGCCAGGAGCGCTTCTGGGAGCATTCCCAGCCCTGGCCACGCAGGAGCACAACTGCAGGGATGAGGGACTTGTCACCCAAAGGATGCCCGGTGCCCCGAGCTCCTGTTCCGCGCCCCCACGCTCAGCCTCATTCCCGACAGCCAGGCTGGCCCCGGGGCTCACAGTTCCCCCCGCAGCGCTCCCGGTGCCGGCGGCTGCGCCCCCGTGCCCGCCCCGTGCCGGGCCCGNAGCCGAGCGGCGCCGAGCCGAGCCGAGCCGAGCCGAGCCGAGCCGAGCCGAGCCGAGCCGAGCCGAGCCGAGCCGGGCAGAGCAGGGACGCGCCGGGGCGCTACCGCCGCCGCCGCCACCCGAAGTGTTCAGCACCGCGGGCACGGACAGCGCCCGCCGCCGCCGGCCATGGAGGCCGCGCCCTCCCCGCCGCCCCGGGAGCCGCGGCCCGAGGGGACGCACCGCGGTCGCGACCCCGCCTCGCCCAGGTAGGAGCTGCGGGGTCGGGACAGGGGCGCGGAGCCGGTGCCCCGGCGGGTGGGAATTGCCGCCCTGCCGCCACCCCCGGCTCTGTGTGTGGAAGTGGTCGGTGTCACCGGGTTTTCCTTGGACCGGGGCCCCCCAGTCCCGCCGAGGTGTGTCCCGTCGTCCCGCCGGAGGTGCAGACAGAGTCCCTCGCTGCCTGCCCAGCTACCCACCCGCGAGTCGGGCTCTGGAGATGTGCGCTGCCCAACCGGGGCCCAGGTTGCTCCTGCCCTGGGGCCAGGAACACCACGCAGAGCCAGTTGTGCCGGGGGGCTTTCCAGTTTGGTCTCCCGGGGAGGTTTCTATCCTGCAACGTGGTTTGCTCTCCCTTCTGCAGCAACGGGAGAGCTATTGTTGGGAAGCTCAGCCTGTTTCAGACAGAGCATTACTGCACTCAGCAGTGGGCAAACATGGATTTCACTCCAGAGATCTCCTCCATAAACCCTTGCATCCCTCATCGTGCCCCCCTGTGCCATATGCTCCCTCACCTGGTGTCTTAAGCCAGGTTGGCAGCCACAATCATCAACATTTTCTGGAAACATCAACACCCCATAATCATGGGCAAGGAGCCATCCCATATTCACGAGGACACTGGCATTTGTTAGATCAGGGCAACAGACCTGAGCTCTTTAGATTCTGTTTGACCAGAGTACACCCCGAGGTCAGCAGCATACAAATCCCTTCTGAAAGCCCAAGGGTTTCATTTCTGTCGGGTACAGGATATTCACGCTGAGAGAGCCCCACCCGCCCGGGGGCACTGACAGGGCACTCACTGCTCATCAGACAGCTCTGATGTCCTCGGCCAGAGGCTGCCGTGCCTGTGCGTCTCAGTGTTCAGTGACTCGCACACTGTCCAGCCCTAGTTTAGACCTTGCGCGTTCAATGGGGGCCGAGCTGTCACTGGAGCCATTTTCTTTGCTTGTCTGAGTACTTCGCCATTCAGACGGGTCTCGAAATGAACACTGTAGCCTGTGAGAGGTAAGTTACAGAGAATTAAGCCACCTGACACAAGTGCATTTCAAACTTCACCCATGCTGCTCACCCAAGTCTTAGCCCTGTGGTCCCCACCCTCTGCCCTCGCCAAGGCTCTTCATCATCAATGCTCACCTCATCAGCAGAAAAACACAGATGTTAGAAAACACCACCTTCCTCCTGGCCTCTTTCAGCCTGGGACACCAAGGTGGGGATTTTCTTTTCCTTTCCCTCTTTCATTTCACTCCTTTTTTTCTTCAAAACGAGGCTTAGCAAACATGATTCTCCCAGTGCAGACAGAGCTGTTCTGGCACTGAAGGCTGAGTGGGAACCTTGAGCCCTCAGTGTCTGGCTTTATCCCAGCACACACACCTGTACCCAAGGCAGCAGCAGCAGCAGCTGCCTGGGGTAAAGGTAAGGCTGTTCGCACAAGTCAATGAAAAGGATTATACAACAAAACTTTTCCTGGCAGACTATGTGGGAAGCAGAGTTTTGCAGTCTCATTAATTTTTCATGATGATTTAACATACTCAGGAGACTCACTAACAAAAAGACTGTAGGTCTTCTCAAGGGTATGCACGATCCTGCTGCTAGACTGAAAAAGCAAAACAAAAATCTCCACAGGAATTGTTCATTGCACAAGGATTTGCTGCAGCCAAAGGAGGAGATGGATTGCTCAGGAGTGCCTGTCTCTCCCTGTCAGGGAGACAGGGAGCAAGGTAACGAGGTGACAGTGAAACCCAGTGAACCCTTCCCTAATCCCAGAGAAAGGGCACTCTTATCTCCTCAGAAAATACAAGGAAAAAAGCTCTTTTTCTCAAGAGCTCCACTGCAGTTTTGCTGGTGGTATGTTCAAAGAGAAATTTAAATTCCATTATAAAAGCACATTCTTAAAAAGTCATTTACAGCTCTCCAGGAAAAAGCTATTAGTCTAGATGGAAGCTAACCTATAGCACATGGATTTAATCCAGAAAGAATTCATATTTCTTTTTCATTTGGAAACACTTGTACAGTTGATATGCAAACAAAACTTTACTAGAGGAAGAAAAAAAATGGGAAAGAAAATAAAACCAACTTCTGGTTTTTTAATGAATAAAATTTTGTGGCACTTAATGTCTAATTGAGCAAAAGTTCTTGATGAAAAAGGGCTCCGATTGTAGGCAAGGTACAGACTTCTGCCATTTTTCTCCTGGTTTTTATTCCCCCTTAAGATTCCTCTGTCAACAGAATAAGTTGTAGTTCGAGTCAGGCATCAGACAGCTCCATTCATTCATTAGGTGTTTCCCATCTTTCATATGCAAAGTGCTTCTTTCTTGATCCTCTTTTTAGTATGCAAAGGGGGAGATGATCTATTAAAAAAAAAAAAAAAGGCAGTGCTTATAGAAATGGGCTTGGGGACAAGGGTGGAATTAGGCAGACCAAGAAAGGAGCCATTCCTGCAAAAGGCTGAATATTTTTGGCCCATTTCCCTCTGAGAACCACATGTGCTCTCCTGCTGTGTGGCTTGGGGGGACAGCAAGACCAGGGAGTGCCAAAACCTGTAGTGGCTTAGGAAAAGGAAGGCAACTGTATGCTACTATTTCCCTGCTGCAAAGCTTCCTCCATCCTAGCTTGGCTCTGTGTGCTGCAGAATGAAACCATCCCGAGGGGAATGTGCTGGGAACAGGCAGCCAACACGGCATGTTTCCAGTAAACCACCATGCTGGGGCCAAGTGAGTAGGTAAAGTCTAAAGCCAGGTCCTGCAGCCATCCTCTGTGGGGCAGGCTGGTCTCTGGAGGGAGATACTCCACACCAGGGGCTGGACTCATAGCATACAGCCCTTGGCTCCTGCCACAGACTCTGTATCCCACTGCTGCTCCACATCCCTGCAGACCTGGAATGGCAGAAAGCTGTCTCCTTAGAAATCCTGACCCTCTCTTTCCTGTTTCCTTGTGGGAAGAAGCTCCAGTCCTTTTGCTGGCTCCCCTGCACACAAGGTAGGCTGTTTGTGCCCTGGTACTCATCTCAGAGAAGTACTGCTGCACTCAGAGTGACTCGGGCAGGTCCATAAATTGGATTATTGCTCTATCTAGACATCTCAGGGCAAGAGACAGGGAAGCAAACAGCGAGAGCAACACAGCTCATTGCTGTGGGTAACAGGAGCAGTTAACCCTCGTCCATCCCTTCCCTTACACCCCTTTTTTTCTCCTTTCCCAGCCTCTCTCTGGTTGCATCCAGCTGAGCCTGGAGAAGAAAATGGAGGCTGCCAGCTGCCTCTGTAGACTTTTCTGCAGCCGAGACACCATTTCTGCCCACTTAATCCCACAGATATCAAATATCTGACACAGCCCAGAGTGGGAATGAATGTTAAAAATAAAAGTCTTTGTCAGTGTCAGCATGGCAAGCAGAGTCCAGTGTGGTGCTCTGCCCTCTTTTCCTCATACCTGACAGCAAACAGACATCAGAAATCCCCAGAAACATTTTTCTAGCATAGTTCAGGGTCCTGAGGGCCCAGAAAAGTAATAGTGACGTTGTTTCAGGCAAAGAAGGACCAGCCTACGTGTCTGGTGCAGACCTCAGCAGACCAAAGGTTAAGCTCGCCAGTACTACAGCTAATTGGGAGAGCAGCAAGTGGAGACTTGAACTCTGCTGAGCTGCCAGCAGTGATTATCCAAACCGATCATTATTTGCAAGCTCCAGGTTTCCCTGGAGATTGTGGATAACCAAGGTCACATCGTCATGGAGTTGGAGACAGATGAGCATAAGGGAACTCATATCCGGAGGGTGATTGACAGAGCTGTAATTGTTTAGTCTGAAAAGGAGATAATGAAGAGAAGTCACGAGTGAATGATCCAAACCTGCCAAAGTTATTCCAGAATCTGAAGTCACTGAGCAGGCCAGGGACTGAGTTAGCAGACGACACGCGGAGGCAGAGCAGAACTTGACAGCATTTCACAGCAAAGATGGCAAACAAGGAGAGTGTGATTTCATGTGAAATATTAGACTCAATGCTACCAATGTATGTGCAGAAAACCCGGAGGCAATCTGCGATATCCAAGAGTTTGGCATCTGCTTTCCCCACCAGGAGGTTTTGTAGCCGAGGGGTTTGTGGAGGAAGAATTTTTCATTGCATGGTCTCCTGCCTCTTCCTGACCATGTTCAAAGTGTATTTTGTAAAAGCCCTTTTGTTCTGTCCAGTGTCACATATTCACCCTCAGATGAGGCAGACAGGCTAATTAAGTAATGAAAAGCCTCTGGTCCCAGATTACTGTGCAGATCCAGCAGTTTAAAGGGATGAGAATTTTGCTTTTCCTTTGAAAAAAAAAGGGTCAGAAATATAGTACAGGTGTAGGAACACCAAAACACAAGATGTCAGTGCAGCAGTGTCTTTATAAATTATTATGCACTGTAGGAGAGCATCACCTCCTACAGAAAGTGCAGAAATTAGGGAAAACAACAGGAATCAAGGTCAAGGAAAAAGAGTAACTTAGAGGCAACAAAAAGGGAGTGAGAAAGGGTCTAGACCTTGTCAAAGCATACCACTACCATGACCTCAGCTCTCTGACGAAAATTCCCTGCAGTACAAAGCTACAAACTGCAAACAAGTCACTGGACACATGGGAAGAGCGAGATGATTTACACTTCAGGCTTGAGAGCGTGGCTTGAGGGACCCTCCAGCTCAGCTGCCCCAAACAACCTCTGCCCCTGCAGCTCACCAGCACTGTAGGGGAGGTGGTGGTTTAGCATCTTCCCGTCAGGTTGCCTCTATAATTAGTAGAGAAGTGCAACGACTAATTAAAGATGTAATTTTATTTGTTGACTGCCACAGAGCCTAATCTTTCCTTGGCCTGTCTGCAGCGCTCCTGCCCTGTGCTGCGCCTGAATCCCTTACAGTGCAGGGATAACTCTGATGAGGCTGTAAGAACTCCAGACAAGAGTTCAGATTGCATCTCCTGAGCAGCTTTGCTGGCACTGCTTTTGTAATCTCACATATGACAAGTGTGGAATCTCCTGTTGTAAACTACCTTTACACAGAGCTCTAACACAAATCACATGCTTGAAAGGCCGTGTCACTAATCCACTTGGGACAGGACAGCAAGGACTTCAAGCCTATTGTTGATGTTATTTGACAAGTTCTGTGGGTGACTGGGATATCATTGTCACAGTTCAGGAGCTTCTGCTTTGCCAGCTGCTCTCCCTCTTGCTACATTGAACCAGCTCAAGTCTTACAGTACCTTGCCTTGTAGCTCAGAGGCAAATGAGCACTGGAACTGCTGGGGACAACTTTATCTCAACCTTATCTCACTGAGGTGTGCACACACCTGTCTCCTGTTTTCTGGCACCGGCTTCAGCACAAACACTGACTTCTTTCCAGCTATTTTGCATTTGCACATCAATTACGGCTTCTGAAGTCGGGACCCAGGAATGTGCTATCCATGTCTGTAACTGCTGCAGCTTTCTTTAGGCTTAGAAACTAAACGTAGCATTGGATGGTGCTTAATCAGTCAAGATTTCTCTGTTACTGGTCCTTGGACTGGTACAGTGGGCAAGTGAAGTTGAGTGTGATGCCTGTGCCATGAGTGTCCACATCGGCACTGGTGTAACTGCTACCACAAACATTACTCTGCTGTAATGATTTCAATGAAATAAGCCCATTTTGTACGATCATGAAATATAGTTTATCAGTGTTGATAAACTCAGCTGGTGTTGGAAAGTACACAGCACAGACTGCCAAGGCCAATATGTCCTGCTTTCTGGAAAAAATAGCAATTTTCAAGCAATACTGAGCTAATGGTATTCTCCAGATTCTTTTGTCTTTGATAATCTCATGTTAGTTAACTTTGGGTGCAATTCCAGAGATGTGTAATTGTAGCAGGCTTAGGGGAATTCAGAGATGCAGCCACAAGCGAGTCCAGAGAAAGAATGAATCTTTATTTTTGTTACAACACCATAACATAAGTGAAAAATACCAGATACGAGATTATTTACAAAAAACCTATCTTACTGTTTACATAGTTTGCATAGCAAAGTAAAAGTTTCCCACAGAAAGGAAGGAGAAGGAAAAAATCCTCTGCCCAGGAGCTTTTTAGTATCCACATGTAATCACTAAAATTCTGCCTTTTTCCATGGCTGTGAGAAAAATAAATGAGAAGGGCTCTACAAAATTTAAGGAACATTCCTTCCCCAACTTTTTACCTTCATTTTTTCCCACATCACACCAGGTGCCTCAGGGTAAAGTTCACCTCACTGCAGTCTTCCTCCAACACTCATAATTCTTTGATGACTTGAGACACTTTGTGATTCTGGCTGGCCTGAACTGTTCAGCCTATTTAATCCTGGACGCCAGGCACTGCAGCAAGACCCATAATTCAGCTGTAAGAGACCATGGCATGTGCTCTGAACAAGGATCAGAAACTGCTGGTGTTTGCATCTCTTGGGACAGCAATTCCTAAAGCATTTTTGGGGTCAGAAGGACCTCAGTCTATTGAGTGTGAAGGGGTTTTTGGTGTCACACAGACTAAGCAGTCCCTCAAAGTATTATTCAAACTTTCTCCAAGCTAACAAAACCTCCCAGGCTCCATAAATCAAGAACTACAGGAATGAAATAATGTTTTTAATTCCTTGGAGAGAAGAAAGTGTATCCTCCAGACACCTCATTACTTGGGAACTGGAGTCTGCAAATGTTTTGTCTCAGTAAATTCAGCAGCCAGAGGACAGTCAAGTTTCAAAGGATCTATAGAGATCCCAGTCCATCCCCTTCCTACAAGATAAGACCAATAAAATCTGTTGCTGTCATCCTTGGGAGATGTGTGTCTAAAAAGTTCCTGAAGAGCCCAGTGGATCATGCAGGACATAGGAGCCATTAGGGAATGTGCCAGGCTGGAGGCTGAAGCCCCTGTTACACGTCACAGCCCTCAGGTTCACTGCTCAGCTGTGTCAGTGCCAGGGATGACTCACTCTCCTGCTGACCCAGCATGGAGCAGTGCCAGTCCTTCTGCAGAGCAATCACACTAATTAATCCTCCCAAGGAGTGCAGATAATTGAGTGGCTTCTTGACATGCATATTCCTTTGGTTTCTGTTTGCCCAGGCCTCTGTAATCTCTCTGGGTCCTGAGTTAGGACCTGCCTCCATAGTGAAATATCTTTGAGAATTTTTGGGTGGGCTATTACTCAATTTTTCAAACTTTTGGAGCAACACACACAAAGCATGGATTACAGGATCCTCCATCACTTGGGATCCCTGAGTGAGTCATGGATGTCTTTATAAAAAGCATAATGCAGTTCAGCCCTTAGGCTGACTCCTGGTACAGGACACAGTGGGTGAGGTTTGACATTTGTGTTATGTGGGAGGTCTGTGAGCATCTTCGCTTCTCAGGATGCGACTCCCTAGCGCAGCCTTTCAGCCTCTCCCCTGTTTTACCCTTCCTTTCATTTCTCTCATAGGGAAAAACAAAATGCAGGACCTTGCCAGACCTGCCTTGCCATGCCAGAGATTGGGAACGCTGAGCTGAGCTACAGTGGCACTTCCTGGGAAAAAATCTGCCCAGTCCATCACTGCCCCATTCCTGCATCCCCCGGGCTGGGGGAAGACAACCTGCCCTCCTCCAGCCACACACTTGGGCCAGTCTCCACCCAGTCCAATGGCCAGGTGCCATCAAGCTCCCAGGACTCACAGCAGCACCACTCATATTACTCCTGCAACCAGGAGGAGTCCCGAGGCAGCTACGGCCTGCCTTCGCTCCCTGGGCATGGTGAGAGGTCCGTGCTGTGTTCCCACCTTTCCAGTGGTGATCTCGTGCCAGCTTCCCACCACGAAGCCTCAGAAACGCCCTGGAAGCAGTGGTCCCCTGGGCAGCAGCGGCCGGTGCAACATCATGTTGTCACAGTCAGGTAAGAGGCGCGTGAAGGGCGGCTCAAAAGAGTGTCTTCCAGACTTGATGGGGGGAAGTGGGAGGGATGAGCGGGGTCTGAGCTGGGATGCATGAAACATGGGTTTGCTCTCCAGCTCAGCGCAGCAGCTGCCCCAAAACGCACGGAGGGATCCAGTTTGCTCTCTACCTCTGTGTGGGCGTACAGAGAGCTGCCATTCCCATGCTAGGGAGAGGTGGGATTTCCTTCTCAAGGGACTGGCTGGCTAAAGCCAAGGCCACTCAGTCACTCCCAGGTCATGCAGCTGTGAATATGCCCATCTTCCTTTACCTTTGTATTTTCTCCCTTTGCACTCGAAGCCACCCAGCTGTCAGTCCTTTATCTTGGCAGAGTTCTCAGTGATGGAAGCAGAGTTCATTCTTTTCCTTCCCCCACAGAAGCTGCTACCAGTGCTGGAAGGAAGTGTCAGCAGAGGGTAAGCGCTGGCTACAGCTGAGCAGTGAGAGATACAAAAGGGGGAAACATTATTTGGCTTTCCAGGTTGGGCAGCAACCAGGGTATGAATTCTTTGTTGTCCATGACAGAATCCATTTACGTGCAGAGTGCCTGGGTAACAACAACCTGAGCTACAACCTCTGCTCCTTCCAGCCAGCACCATCCTTCCTCCTGAGTGTGCCTTTTAGAGTCCACTCTTGGCACAAGAGATCACGATCCCTTCACTGCTGCAGCTGTAGCCACTGAATCCTAATAAAAGATGGCACAGGATTCCTTCCTTGCCCATGTACAGCATTGCAGCATTAGGCACAAAAGCCCTTTACAGTCTCATTTTCCAGCCATTTACGGAGGATTTAATTTGCTTGTGCTTGCAGTGTAGAGGAACTGCAGTCAAAGGAGCCTGGATCCTTTTCCTGAATCCTTTTCCTGGATCCTTTTCCACTCATATGCTATCAACAAAATTGCCAACCACATCCTCTGTAACAGGTTATTTAAGTAGGAAGCACAGCTGGATTGCAAATCCCTGGCAGAGCATGCAGTACCAGCAGTCAGAAAAGTGATAACATAATAATGCCAGAATGAGGTTTTTAATCCAAGCAAATCTGCTTGAGGAGCTATTGTGAGGGAATTAGCACAGGATGGGCAGCACACTGCCAGAGAGAGACCTTGCTTTGATAATCTGGGGAGGCTTTTCCTCTGCTCATCTCTGTCCTGAATCTACAGAGCATTAGCGTGACAAGCAAAACCCAGAATCATTTATTGCATGAGCCACCGAGAGTGACTCTGCCATGGGGAACTCTCCTCCATTGCTTTTCCATTTCTCCCACTCATAACAAGGCTAGGAAGGATGAGCTGCCTCAAGGTCACCAGTTGGCTGCTGCATGGAGCGGGGGCCATCTGCCCAACACAGATACTGGAGTGCAGCAGGACCTTCTCCCAGTTTAAGCAGGAGTGTAGGAGGGTGAGAGGAGGAGGGAGCACTGGCTGAGCATAGCTTGGCACAGCAGCAGAAGGAGGTGGGAGCAGTTCTCTGGAAGCTGTGTCCAAGCCAAGGCTGTGCCAGACTGGGGCATGTTTCAAGGGGACGTTTCAGTGCAAAGAGAGCAGAACAAAAGGTCCTGCAGATATCTGACCCACCAAGATGCAGCTTTTCTTTCAGGATGCCGGTGGAAGGCTTTTCCTCAGGGATTCATTAAAAAAACTTTGGATCCCCTGGGGAAGGCTTCTTTATTTCCCCCCCCCAGAGCCCTTCAAGTAGGAGCGACAAATGCTCCTCTGTGAAGAAAATCCTGATAAAATATTTTTAGCAGCTCCACTGGCATCCTGCTCCTATAGCCTGAAAAGACACTGTCTTTGTAGGGGCCCAGGAAACAAATTAAGAGTTACCTTTTTGGGAAGATCCTCGCTGAGCTAAACAGGAAATAAAAACTATCTAGAGTTGTTGCTAGCCCAACTCATGAGATTTAATAAAGAGGTTTGCTTTTGTCAAGAAACACTTTAAGAAGTGCAGGAAAAGCACTTAAACAGATAGATTTTAATGGATGAGATCTGCAATGGGATTTCTATAGGACTGCATTGCTAATGTCCAGTACTCTCTGCAGGGTTTTCTGAGAGGGGCAAAATGAGGATTGACTACATGGCTTCCCAACCTGTTTTGTTAAAATGGGAGAGGAAAAGGCTCTGTTATTCATTAAACTAATTCACACAATGCCAGAACTGTGTCAGCACTGGCTCACCTTGGTGCTTACAGCCCTGCAAGGGTTAACCTGCTCAGGGATCAGCCTAGCACTGGGCTTCCCAGGAAAATAATAAATGAACACATCTTTTTTCCTTTCTGTCTGCAGACATGACAAAGCTTTCAGGATGCCAAAAAGGTATGTTTAACAGCAAAAGCTTCCTGTCCTTGTACCCTGTGATCAGTGCTCTCCTGTCCTGCTATTAGGAGAAGCAGAGTGTTACTGCTGGTGACATCCCAGCAGGCCCGGCTCCAGAGGCGAGGTCAGCACTCCTGGGGCTTTCCACTCTTTGGAAAAATCTCCTTTTGCTTGTGAGATCAATTTAACCTGCATTAATGAATAGCAGCACTGTCTCAGTAGCTGTTCTTGGGCAGGTGCCTGGCTGTAACCCATGCAGTAGCTTTATATATATATATAACAATTCTGTCTCTGTGTATGTCTGTCTCTGTGTATGTGTGTGTGTATGTACATATATATATATATATATATAGGTAAGATTAATCCACCTTGTCCTGTCAGAGGAGCAATAAGGAAAAGAGCCCATCCATGAAATAAACTCATCTTTTCAAAAGACAGAAAATTTTAAACACATTTATCAAAATAATTTGATTGCTTTCTACTTCTGTTTAAAAGTTGACTTTTGTAAACTATTGCTTCTGGATGGTTTGGGTAAGCATCTTCCATCATCAGAAAGTGCAGATGATTTTTTTTGGTCTTTTTTTTCTGGTAAATGGACATGGAAATACCCAAAACAGCCTCCAGATATTAGGCACTCTAATGAGTAAAGAGCAGTTTTGTTCATTTTCATAGTAAAGACTTTGTCTATGAAAACAAACTTGATAAGGCAGTTGTAAATTGAAAAAAAAAAGGCAAAATAAAAAAAAAACAAAAGTCATTGAAGTGCTTGTGATGGTTTCTAATGATGAAATAGCTGCAGTGGAGTCCCAGGCAAAAGGGGCAAAAGAGCAGGCAAGCAGAAACATTCCATCTCAAATGAAGTTCATAAATATTTCACTTCCCTTCACAAATACTTGTCAACTATTTTTAAACAAAGAATTTCTTATATTTCAGAAATACATCAGAACATAAAAGAACTACCTAGAACCTGCCAAACCAGAGCAGGAACCAATTCTGCTGTCTTATATCTCAACTGATGTTTCTGAGGAAGACAAAAATCTTGACACAGTAAAACCTGCACTGGTAAAAAATGTGGGAGAGTAATTTTCATAGATCATCCTATATGGGAGACAGTTTGTCCCAAAGGAAAAACAGAACTTGGATAGAAAATTTTACACCAGCTCTTTCACAACAAAAGTAACTGGCAAATAATACCTTGGCCAGAGCAAGCTGCTTGCCTGGAAGGATTTTGATGGTATAGAAATGTCATCAAAATTTTGTGAAATGTGATTAAAATTATATGTATTCTAGTGAATACGTATGAATTTAGAGCAGTGTCTAAATACACTAATTTAGACCAGTGACAGTGGGCTTGCTTGGGTCAGTTACCTTCAGGGACTCTTCAGAATAACCTGAAGATTTCTCAGGGTCCACAGTCTGGAAATCTGCAGCCCAAACTGTTGCAGCGACCAGCTGACATTGCTCAATGCGAGGGAAATGAAGAGACTCTTTCTAAATGCAATCTTTGAACTTAAATGTTTAAAGTTTCATTTTGCCCGAGGACTCAAGAGTCTGGTTTTTATTATTTCTGATTGAAAAAGCTGGAAAATGCAGGGAGGCAAAATGTAATTACCCGAGTTAATTAGAGCTGCCTGCAAACATCCAGTTAGAGGTGTAATATGTTCATTAATAGCTGCACTAGAGCCTCCAAGCTTCACAGTAAACAACTGCTCAAACCAGAGACCCTGATTTTTTCCTTCCTGTTACTCACACCTCATTGGCTCAACAGCAGGTTTTGTGCTCAGAGCAGAAGCATCTTACCAGCTGCATTTTTCTCCTCCTGTTGCCTGCAGTTACTCCCAGCTGATCGCAGAGTGGCCGCTGGCCGTGCTGGTGCTGTGCTCCGTGGCGGCGGTGATCTGCACCGTGGCTGGGCTGCTGGTTGGGAATCTGCCTGACTTTTCAGAACCCCTACTGGTAAGAACCTACAGTTCAATAGGAACATAAGGAAAATCCACACCCAACCAGTGATGTCATCCCTCCAAGATAAGCAGAATGTGCCAGTCCTGCACAGCTGCCCCTGACACACAGAGAGAACACAGCCCATGCCAGTGGCAGCCACCAGCCCATCCCTCAGCCATGCTGTGCACTGCCACCAGCACCTTCACTCCGGTGTGGAGACACTGCCAGCACAAACTAGGTTTGCTCCCTTTGCTCCCCTTCCAAGGCTGGAAGGCTGGGATTGCCCACAGGGAATAGCTAGGCTCAGCAGAGACTGGATAGAAGAGCTTGCTTTGACTCCTACAGTCTGTGCATGAGGCTCCTGATGTGGAGAACATGCCCTGTTCTGAGCACTACGCACATGGAATGTTTCCTATATGGAATGCCACATTCCCTAAAGTCATCCCTGCCTCTTGTTAATGGAGGAATCTTGAAAAAATAAGAATACACTAGAGTTTGTCTGCAAAAAGGAAAATTAATCCCATTTCTGTAAGGGACTATTACACTTGAAAAGGAGGAAAGATTCTTAGGAAATCAGGGAGAGATAATGGTAGCCATTGTTAATGGGAAGGGAAAGGGAAAGGGAAAGGGAAAGGGAAAGGGAAAGGGAAAGGGAAAGGGAAAGGGAAAGGGAAGGGACATATTTTTTCTCTCATCTCTGGGATGCAGTATTTCCAGGGAAAGTTCCATTTGTGTATCTCTCCAAGATGCAGTAATAGTCTCATACAGTTTCCATGTGTCAGAGGAGGCCTAAGGACAGCTGAGCAGAAGTGGAGCTGTGACAAAGCCCTTTTCCTTGGTGCAGGGTTTCGAGCCACGGGACACTGACATTGGCAGGAAGCTCATTGTGTGGAGGAATGTCGAGAGCCATACAGGCTACAAGAAGACCCTTTCCCCTTCTCCCTATGCCAAGAAGAAAAGGTATTTGAGCTTGGTTTGGGGGGGTTTGAGGAATATGTTGGTTGTAAAGTCACATATTCAATATTCCAAAATATCTATTCAAATTACGACATACATTGTATGCTTAAAAGCACCTGAGGCACTGGAGAGTTTGAAGTCTGTGTGCCTGCAATGGATTTAGGCTGCCTATGCTGGGTGTGGCACCAGAGCCTTGTCAGTGAATGTAACTCCCAGCCAGACGCTCTCTTGTTAATAATAATAGTTATTAACAATAATCTGCCCTCTTGCTAGCTATGATGACCTTGGCATTGGCAGAGGACAGAAGGCTGCTCAGGGAGAACAAGCAGCGAGGACACGGAGAATGGTGGAAACCATCTATGGAGCAGACGGATTCTTCTGTGGTCCCCCTGGTGAGCGAAATCTTGATGGGGCAGTAAATACTGCACACCCAGAACTCAGTTGATGGAACTGTCAGAGTTTAGGATACAGGGAATACTCTGAATTTGCTCTAAGCAAGCAGTGTGTACAATTTCACCTATGAGAGCTCTGACAGTGCCCTCCCAGCACTTCATACCTCAGTGGTCAGAAAAGGCTGGTTCAGAAATTCTGAAGAGTTGTTTCTCATTCTTAACTCTTTGCCGTACTTCTTGTTTCCCCTTTAGAAATATACCTTGAAAACATACATTAAAGGACTAATGTTTTTTCCATTTACCCATATCAAAAGTGAATACTCTGAAAAAACAGCGTATGCCCCACTTGCTGTCTGCTCCCTCTCTGTTCCTTCTTTTCTTCTTGAAAAATGTAAATGGCAGTAAAATCTGGAAAGAAAAACAGAAAACTCCAACTCCCCCCAAATTTGTCCCAAAATGGACACTAGTAAGTAGAAGGAAGAGGAACAGCATGCAGATATTTTTATTCTCTTCCCTGCCTTATATCCACCTCTGAAACAAGTCACACACCAAACCCGCAGGTCCTTGGGGGCTTTTGCCTGAGCTTGAGCTCCTCCCTTGTTCCAGGGGTGCAGAACCAGATGCCAGCAGTCACTAAAGGCAAGCTGACATTTGATTTTGAAAATGCCCTGATGCTGCTGACCAATTTCAAGGAGCAGGGGTGAGGTCACACAAAGCACATGCTCACCACTGTCTTGTGACCTGCTTTCCTCCAGGGAGCCCTCCAGAGCAGTCCTATGGACAGAGATATATATTTCTTTTTTCTGTGACGAGAGAATCTACTCCAAATGGCCTGGCTGATTAATCTTCATTACCTAATCCTTTTATATTTTTTTTCTTCTTCTTTATTTCAGAAAAAAGCTATTCCCAGCTGGTATTTATGTCTACAACTGCTGGGAGCTTATGGAACTTGCAAGCAATTCAGTCCATGTGTCAAATGGAACAAGACAAGGTCAGTGATGGCAGGAAGAACACATGTACAGGCTGTCTCTTTTCTGTCTGCTGCAATATTTGATGTCTTGCTGAGAGGATGCCACACAAAAAACAATGTAAGCTACACAACAGGTTTCACCTGGAGGATTCCAAAGCATTTCACCTACTTGGCAATACAGGGATGATCCCATCTGCCAGTTGCAAATTAAACAAGAATAAATAGATACTGAACAGGAGTTGGTTTAAAAGCCAAAGGTGTCCATCAGAAGCTGCTGAGGATTTTGGGCAGCAGAACATAATTACAGAAATGAAGCTACCAGCTTGGAGACTGGTGGCAAGCTTTACAAGTGTGAAGTTTAATTGGATGAGCTGCATTTACCATAGGAGCCAAATTTTCAAATCTGCGGTTATAAAATATAAATAACGGACAGGGTTTAATTTTTGCAAAAGGCTACCAACTTTCCATAGCTTTGGTGTTTGGGATTTGTCACTGGCAGGATGGATGGGGATGGGTGGAACACCTTGGGTAAAGAGGAAAGGGGAAAAGGAGAGAAAAGGAGAGGAGAGTAGAGAAGAGGACAGGACAGGACAGGACAGGACAGCACAGGAGAATTACTGCAGCGAGTAAGGAACACTGGGGCTGCAAGAGAGGGTCTGACTTGATGCCCCCTCATGTTTTTCAGATACGCTCACATGTGCACTTTAGAGACCTCTGCCAGCGCACTGAATCCAACGAATGCTGCCCGAGCTGGTCCGTGGGGAACTACATTGCTGTCCTGTACAACAGGTCTTCGTGTCTGGAGATAACCCAAGGAGACATCTCCCACACCCTGGCCCTGCTCCGTGCCTGTGCTCCTGATTACCACCGAGGTGTCCTCACTCCGTCCTGCATAGGCCCCGAGGCTGTCAGACAGAAACACTCTCAGTGTGCCCAAGTCCCAGAAAAATGTACCCGCTTCAACGCCATCTACCAACTGCTTCACTTCTTGGTTGACAGGGACTTTCTCAGTCCCCAGACGATGGAGTACCAAGTGCCCTCTCTCAAATACAGCCTGCTTTTCCTGCCTACAAGAAAAGGTGCATCTATGATGGGGATCTACTTAGACAACCTTGAAACCTGGGATCTGTTTGATAACTACACGTCTATCACTGGAATGGACCTGGGCCTTAAACAGAAACTATTCCAGCACTACCTTTTACTTGATACTAAGTATCCAGTGCTGGCGATATTAGCTATTTTTCTAAGCATTTCTTTTTATTTACGCTCAGTATTTATTACCTTGATGGTCCTGCTCGCTGTTGTCAGTTCTTTGATGATCTCCTACTTCTTGTACAAGGTGGCCTTCAGATTCACCTATTTCCCTTTCGTAAACCTGACAGCAGTCATCATTCTCAGCGGCATTTGTGCCAACCACACCTTTGTCTTCTTTGACCTGTGGAACCTCAGCAAGAGCCAGAGCCCTTCTGCTGGGCTTGCTCAGTGGGTGAGTCAAACCATGCACCATTTTGCATATCTCATGCTGGCCTCGTGCTTCACAACAGGTGCTGCCTTCTATGCCAGCTACATCAGCAACATCACAGCCATCCGCTGCTTCGCCGTCTACATGGGCACCTCAGTGCTGGTGAATCTGGTTTTCATGATGACCTGGCTGCCCTCTTCGGCCGTGCTGTATGAGCGCTATGTCACAACGGCCTGTTACAAGCCAGAATCCTACTGGAACAACAGCAGCCACAAGAGAGTCGCTCTCTCCATCCATTACGTCCTCCGGGCTCTCCAGAACACACTGTCTGAAACTTCCAAGCTGCTCTTTGAAAAGCTTCTGCCTTGTGGGGTCATCAAGTTTCGGTACATCTGGATCTGCTGGTTTGCTGCCTTAGCCATAGGAGGTGCTTACATTTCCTGTTCCAACCCCAAACTCCAGCTCCCGACTCTGGAAACATCGTCGGTCCAAGTGTTCAGGCTGAGCCACCCCTTTGAGAGGTACGATTCCGAGTACTGCCACCAGTTCATGTTTGAGAGGCTGGAGCACGGAGAAGGGCAGCGTATGCCTGTCACAATAGTCTGGGGCATTCTGCCCGTGGATAATGGGGACCATTTCAATCCAAAAAGCAATGGCACCCTAGTGATAGACACCACCTTCACCATCCAAAATCCCGATGCCCAGAAGTGGCTTCTCGGATTCTGCCAAAAAGTGAAGAACAAAACTTTCTATTACCCTGATGCAGAGCAGAAATCTACTGTGTGCTTCATGGAGGAGTTCCTCAGGTGGATGGACAGTCGCCAGTGCTCCCAGCGAGACCACAGCTTCAACCTTTGCTGTAACCAGCTCTCTTTCCCTTACAGAAGTGAAGTCTTCCTGCACTGCATCAAAATGATGCTCCTGGAAGAGGGCAGGGAGGGGGCAGAAACATACGATCTGGGCCTCAGGTTTGATGGGGAGGGAAATCTCACTGCCTTAGTGCTGCAGTTTCAAACCATTTATCACTACAGCTTCAACTACAGCAAAGTCAAACAATTCTATGAGGAAATCAGCCTCTGGATAACAGAGGAAATGAAAACTGCCCCCGTGGGGCTTCAGAATGGATGGTTTACCAGTAAACTAGAGCTGTACAACCTCCAGCACAGTCTCAGCACAGAAACCATGGTGGTCATGGGGCTCTCCGTAGCTGTTTCCTTCGTGGTGCTGCTGCTCACAACCTGGAATGTTCTGCTTAGCATTTTCTCAGTTACTGCCATTGCAGGCACTGTCCTGGTAACCACTGGCCTTTTGGTCCTCTTGGAGTGGCAGCTCAACGCAGTGGAGTCTCTCTTCATTTCAGCTGCAGTAGGTCTCTCTGTTGACTTCACGGTCAACTACTGCATCTCCTATCACCTGTGCCCCCATTCCGACCGCCTGAGCCGAGTGGCCTTTTCCCTGAAGCAGATGAGCTGTGCCACAGCCATGGCAGCTTCTGCTCTCTTCTCTGCAGGGGTCATTATGTTGCCTGCCACGGTCCTGGCATACAGGAAGCTGGGGATATTCATCATGATGATCAATTGTATCAGCTGTGGGTTTGCCAGCTTCTTCTTCCAGTCGCTCTGCTGCTTCTTCGGCCCGGAGAAGAACTGCGGGCAGATCCTTTGGCCTTGTGCCCACACCATGAAAGACTACTCTGATGACTCCGGGCTGAACGGAAACTTTGCCTGTGGGGGCAGCGAGAAGCAAAACCGGTTGCGGAAGGGCCAGGAGTCCAACACTGCAAATGAGCAA
Source organism: Oriolus oriolus (assembly GCA_013400235.1). Lineage (NCBI taxonomy): Eukaryota > Metazoa > Chordata > Aves > Passeriformes > Corvidae > Oriolus > Oriolus oriolus. Next base: position 163,846 of record VXBT01006741.1, read on the forward strand.
TACGAGCTCCAGCCCTTGTCCAGGAAACTCAGTGACAGTTTTGACAACAGCACTTCCACAAGCAAGCTGTCCAACCAGCCCTCTGTGCTCTCTGAAGACATACAAGTTGAAAACAACAGATGCCCTCGAGTGGGAATGCACCCCTCCCTGGAAAGAGAGAGACAGAGTCTGCAGGAGACCCTTGGAGACCAGCAGGTCGGCCTGTGCCAGTGTCCCGCCTTGCAAACTTCCTCTCCTTACAAGCACAGCACCTCAGAAACAGAAATTCACAGGGAGCGACTCTGCCAAGATTGCCGCTGTCAAAAGTATGGTCTGAAAGCATGGGATGGGTCTGGGATGGACCACATCCAGCCAGCTGGCATGAAAGAAGAAGGGCAGCTCCATAAATCTCAGTGCTCCAGTGACACTGCCCAGCAGCAGTCAGATTATACCTCAGACCACAGCCCTCTCCCTGCTGCTGACATCTACAAAATTCACAGATGCCTTTGTTCTCTTGGCAGCTCTTTTGATATGCTCAACATCTCCAGCGAGACGTCGATCAGTGATTTCGAGCAAGGCCTGAAACTCGCTGAATCAACCAGTTCCTGTCCCGATGCCTTAGAGCTGCCTGACTCCTACGGTAACGCAGAGCGAGGTTACCTGAACGGCAAGAGAGATACCCTGAGGCTGGACCTGAGGGAGACTGTCTTTGATGTCTCTCCAGCTGCATCACAGCAGAACAGCTCTTCATGGAAAAATCGGTTTGGATTGGGAAACGAAGGGCCGGTTGTGCTACCCAACAGCCAGCCTGACATGCCTGATGTTTGGATCAAACGATCCAGTGCACAAAGTTCCGGTTACAACAGCTGAGACCTCGCAGAAAGCAAAGCTGCTGCTAGGGAAAGGGGAAGCCTGAATGTCCTTAGAGCTGTAAATATCAATTTTTTCCTCCCACCTCTCCTACAGCTGAGACTATTTCTTAGTATTTCAGCCGTGCAAAACGTGTGTTTTCACAGAACCAGCATATCTGCTGCCACCGAGAGGACGTGAGAGCCATTTTGTTGGACTACAAGTCCTTTGACTTCCAGTGTCTGGTGCCATGTTCACAGCTGTTCACAGGACTTACTGAGTAAACCTGGTTTGTCATTTCCTACAAGGTGATTAGGTTTTGTTTTCTTGAGAGGAATAATGAGGTGAAGCTCCCCAGGTGTTTAACGGCAGAGAAAGAGAGGTCATGTAAAAACAAAAATAAAAAAACCCCCAAAACTGAACTACTGAAAATCTAGATATTGAGTGCAGTGTATTGTTAGTAACAAAAATTAAAGTCTTTCATTTTCTACTTTATGCAAAGCCCAAGTCCACAGATCCCATCAAAATATTATTTAAATATTATAAAAAAGATATTATAAAATGAGTCCTGTCAAGACTTCCAAGCTGACACAGCCTCTTCCCGACCATGGGAGAGGCTGCAGAATCCAGCCCAAACCTATTTCCAGTAACAACTTCAGTTTTATCTGAAGAAAGTGTAATACTGCCAAAGACTTTCAGTGTGAATTTCCCCCTTGAGAAAAGAGTCCTCGTTCCCCCCAACTCAGGTGCCTTGTTGTGTCCTCTTCACAGCATGTTTCCACTCAAGGCATTCCCCACAAACATGTAACTTTTTAAAATTCACGTATCTGGTGAATCTTGAATTTTAGGGTTTTTTCCCCCTCTACCAGAAACAAACAGGAAAACAAACATTTCTTTGCCCTTATTTGTTGAAAAATAAAACATTCTCTCTACAAGTTGACATACAATAAATGCTTGTAACAAACTTTCCTAAAATCTGTATGATGCTTCATTTGCACCATGAACACTGTGATTATTCATCTTTTAAGTGCTTAATATATTTTCCAAAGGGAAATATACATCTTCAAAATACTTATTCTTCTGACACCCACGAGTTGTCCCTGTGCTCTGGGAGACAGACACCAACTCCCTAATATCCATTAGGGACATAGACTTTTAAAGGTAATACCAGTGTTTGAACTATGTCAAATACATCAGTTTCATGGTTTTGTATTTTTCATGTTTCAGTTTCATGGTTTTATACTGAAATTGTCATAGTGGATGTTCAGGTGGGTGTTTGGACAGCCAAAGCCACCCGCAGGCTGGGACTGCAGCATCCTCCTCACAGAACTGCTCCTGTTGCTATCGGGAGGGATTTCCCGCCCATTATGAAAACCATGTTAGCAAGCACTGCAAAAATGTCTTTAAGTCGGGAAACATTTTATACAGATGCCTCATTTCACCTTGCAGCATTAGAGGGCAATTTTAGTACCTCACACACCAGCGGCAGCGGCAGCACCGGCACCCTCACAGCTCTGACTCCTACGGGTCTCCACAGACGGCCACAAACCCCTTGATCTTCGGGCCTCGAGTGCCCAAACCACAGGGTGAGGCAGTAAGAGGCAGTGGGAAGCAGTGAAGCAAGGAAGGAAGGAACTGCGCTCCGCCTTTCCCTGAGGGTAGGAGCCTCGCTGGGGTCTGGGGCCCCCGTCATGGCCGCCAACGCCTTCCCTGAGGGAAGCGGCGCGAGGCAGAAAACGGCGCGAAGCAGAAATGGCGCGAAAGGGACGGGGCGCGAGCACCGCCCCAGCTCCATCCTCGCTCGCGCGCGCCACCCGCCCCGCGCGCTCGCAGCCAGCGCCGCTCCCCCGCGCATGCGTGGACCCGCCCAACCGTCCCGGCGCGGTTCAGTTCGAACCCGTGAGGGGAGCGCAGCCGCCATGGAGAGGCGGCTCTCCCGCATCCCCGTGTGCGCCCGGCTCCACCGCTTCGAGCCGTCTGCAGGTGAGTGCGGGGCACGGAGGGACACCCAGTGGGCACGGCTGTGGCGGGGCTCAGCTGAGGGGTACAGGAGGGCGCCGGCGTTAGGGAGCTCCATCGCTGTCCGGCTGAGTGATGGCTCTACCAAAATCTAATTGGAAGTTTTATTCCACTGTTTTGTCCCTATTTAGGACTTAGATTAACGCTCAGCCCGCTGTGTGTACCCTCCACTGGCTGAAGGCAGCGGCCTATTGATGTGAAAGATGCTTCATTCACAGTCTTTTACTTTTCTAAATCTTCTAATGCTGCTTACAGCTCTTTATAGCATTTTATAAGCGTGAGACACTCGGGCTTAGCGTTAAAAACGTGGGGGCTGGGCTGTATCGATGGAAACTCCGTGTTGCTCTAGTGTAAATGTGCTCATGGGTGTGTCATTTGAAAAATACTTAACTTGAGGGAGAAAAAGCAACTTCCTAAACCTACTGAGTGAACGTAGCTTTATATACTCAAACAGTGGCGATTTAAGAGAAACAAACTCTATATAAAAAGCTAGTTTTCTATGTTATTTTAGTAGCTATTCGCCCATAGCAAAATATGGAGGTTTCTTAACAGAGTTTCATGTGGGCTGTGTTTGTTTTGCTTCCAGTATTGAACAACAGCCTTGTGGCACGATGTCTGCTTGATGTTGAGACCTTCTTTATTGTGTATTATCATTTCAAACTTTCATTAGTGCTAGCCTGGTAATTGTATTTTAACACTATCTACATCTGACCTATTTGTGGCTTATTCTGGACCCTTGATCCTGGGTAAAATTTGAGGGCTGCTCTTAGTTACTTCTACCTTAAAGTCTCCATTCTAGCCAGATGTAACTGCTTTACCTCAAATTAAAGCTTTAAGAGACCTTAAAGGGGGTCTTTTCTGGGCTGCGGTGTTTTCACAGTTGTCTTTTCTTCGCAGAATTGCAAATGACTTTTCCTTCAAAGAGAAAATGTGTCAGCAAAACATTAGAGCAGAAGTTCAGCACGATTCCCAGTTTTAACTTTGCCTCAAACGTTCCAGCGGACAGTGTATTCAAGGCTGCAAACCAAGGGTAAATCAAAGCAAAATATTGATGGATTTATTTGGTAGATGTTTTAAAGATGGCTCATTTTGCATATTTTGTCAAACTAACAGACTTGCTGATCTGCAAGAACATAGTAATCTTCTGGTAATTGTATTTTATCTCTCTTTTAAGGTTGCCTAAGTCTGCCAAGAAAGTGGAACCGGTTTCAAAGAAGACAGTGCCAAGACGGTACGCCCCTCCCATCTCTGTTAGTTGTCTTCATGTGTTGCCTTGGTTTTCACAGTTCTTCAATGTTTTTAATTCTGTAGATAGAGTTCTCACGCACTTTCTGTAAACATAAGCCATGTTATGCTAACCGACCTGAGATGTTTTCATTCTTTCTCCTAAGGCGGAGAAGTTTGATGGATTTCTCCTTTGACCTCTGTGGTTGAGGGGTGGTAATTTCACCCTCCAATCCATAGGGTTTTCTAAAAGTGTATAAAATAAAGAAGTGGGCCCTTCGGCCCAGCTCTTTGATCCTGATCCTAAAACTAGCCTGCGTGTGTTCCTTCGTGTCCACGTGAGACATTCATGCTGTGGTGTTCCCCCATGGAGGGTTGTGATGAGCTCTCACCCATGTGCAGCTTTCCTGCCAAGTTTGCTAGTTAAATCTGTTGGTCAGAAACAAAAGAAAACACTTTAAAAAGGGCATGTTTGTGAAATGAAGAGATGTGCAGCACTGGTGTTTTTGCCCCTAAGTCTTTGCTCTTTGACTCCACAGCCCTCTCAGCAGATACCAACTAGAAACAGAGCTGAAAAACAAGAATCAGTTGGTGGAAACACTCAAACAACAGCTAGCAAGAGGAGAGGTAAGGATAGGAGACAAAAATAAATGAATCATTGAGTAATTTCCATCTTCTGATCCACACAAGCTCATGTTAAGGATTGTCTTGCTTGTTTTCTTGTCTTTATCAGAGTGTCTTTGTATTCTTCTGCAAGTTGTTTTCCCACCTGCTCAGCTCTGGGGAGGCCAAACTGGGAATATTTTGTCTGGTTCTGGGCTCCTGGTACAAAAGAGATATGGATATACTGGACAGAGTCCAAGAAAGGGCCACAGTGATGGTTAAGGGACTGGAGGAAAGGCTAAGAGAGCTGGGACTTTTCAGGGACTTCTGTTTCAAATAGCTCTGATTTTGTGGAATCAGATTCAGAATCAGAACTTCATTACTCCCTGGCTTTCAGAGATAACTCCAGGACATGCTTAGTACTACTTCTGTCATGTGCAGGAGGCCCTCTTGGTAACCTACAGCTGTAAAATCTCACTTTATTTTCCAGTTCTCAATCTGTGAGATGATAATTCCTCTTATCTCAGCTTGATTTTCTTAAGAGCCTCTGAGACTTCCTATGAAATGTTCCCAAAGCTTCTGACACTATCAGCCAGATCACCCTAATCCACATGCTTATTGATCCTCTTGGAGAATTGCATTCAACCTGGGAGGTTGATCAGGTTATCCAATTGCTTGGTGATATCTGGATTGTGCAGGGAATAATGCTGTGGCTTACAGATATAAGACACCTTTTTCTTCACGATGTTTATATGCTCCTCAGTGCGTGCATTATTTATATAAATGAGAGGGAGCACAAGAAAAGATAGAGTTGCCTAAAAGGAATTCCTCCATGATCAAATTTTTCTAGTAATTGCCATGATGTGTGGATGTGATAAATGTATTAATCCTGTTAAGAAGCAGGAGCAAGGACCTGCAACACCCTCATTTGCTGTGGTGGTAGAGACAAAAGGCAAGGTCTGATTCTTGGTGCCAAGTGCAGCACTTAGGAAGTTGTTATTGTTCAGTATTACTAAGGAGAAGAAAATCTCCTTGGAAACTTGCCTCACTTACAACCTGTGTTAATGGCAGGGCACCATACAGTTAAAGGAGCTCAAGAAGGAGAATGAGAGGCTGGTCCACGAAGTTGAGAAGCTCAAGCAAATTCAGAAGATTTGCATGACGATTTTAGAAAGGAGAAATGTCAATCCTGGTAAGGAGTTTGCACTTCGCTTGCATCATGGTACTCCTTCTCCAGAATGTTTTTTTTTCTTCTGTTGTGACTATTCATAAGAAATTTGGACCATGATTCCTTGTTAAGGGAATACTGCTGAAATTGCAGGGTTTTGGGGGCTTTTTGTGGCTTAAGAGAAGAGCCTGCTTCCTGTAGTAGGCCCTGGCCTGGATAAACTAACTTAGTATTTCTTGCTGTAGAAAGTCACTTTGAAAAGCTGTTTGTTCGCAGAGCAATCGGTGAATCAGAGGTTCACTAATGCACCTCCTGAATTAGTTACAGGTAGCAACATAGAGGAGGAAGAAGAGGTGCGCACTTACCGGGAAACGACAACAGTAAGAAAAGCTTGAAATGAGCTTTGGAGGGGTCTGTGTGCCCCTACCCTTCTCTCCTCATGCTGAAACAGCTGAGACTCATGTTTATTTGCATCATATTAAAAGTCATTTTCCTTTTGACTCTTCAGATGCTAACTAAGGAGGTCATAGAAGAATTGGAGCTATATTGTCACACAGCTGCAGAAGGGAAGAAGAAGCTTAAGGTAAGACTGACTCAACCCGGCAGTGAGCAGCAGGTGCTCAGGGAGGTTATTTTGCTCCTCCCAATCTTCCTTTCTGCACATGAGCCAGATGAAAACCTGCAGTATTCCCCTTTTAATGTAAACACACACGTTAAGGAAACTGTTACTCCCCTGTTAAATAGAGGGATCCACCAGCCTGGTTGTTATTCTGGAAGTCAGAGCTTTCGATTTAACTTGGAAACTGTTGCAGAGCAATGACCCTGGGTTATCTCTGGGGCAACCTAGAAGTGTGCAAGCGCAAGTGGCTTCAATAATGACCTATATACAGACCAAAACAGTAATTAAATTACAGTTCTATAACTCTTGATAAGAAGCCCAAGAGCTAAAATATAACTGTTATAGGAGACTTCCTTAATTTTGGTCATAGAGAAATTTACGTTTTCCACAAGCACCCAAGGTAAAAGAAATCCCAGACTTAGTTTAGGAGGAAGAGCTCAGATGCTTTAGCTGCAGCTGGTTTAGGACTTGGCTTTGTTCTTCCTTACTCTGGTGTTAGTAAAACGACGTGTGCACTGACTTCTCCACAGACAGCGATGGCCAAGTGGAAATCAGCACTACAGGAGAATCAGCATGCCCTGGAGAAGCACTCCTACATCCAAGCTCAACTTAAGGAATCGAGAGCCGCACTTGAAGAGCTGGAGAAGCTCCTGGCAATGTGA